>CM035836.1:392578427-393058427 GCA_020510985.1 Pholidichthys leucotaenia | reverse complement strand
GGGTACTTCATGTGAACGCACAAAGTGCGGAGGTAATAAGAACTGGCAGTTTACCATTGAAACAATATGGCATATCAATATTATCACGAGCTTTCACCATAAGATTGAATCAGATAAAACTTTAAATTTGTGATCTCAAAAAGTGTCCCAACCGTCTACCAGCCAGTATGTGGAAGAATGATTCAACAGAGTGTCCAGAAACAATATTGATATTTGTAACAACAAATAAATGCACCAGTTTGGCTGTACATTGGCAGAACACTCAGAAAAAATAAATTGTATCTGTTGTGGAAATCCCCAAAAAGCTGTCATGTTTAGGTTTGCAAAATTTATCCACCAGAGCTCACAGGAAAAACAGCCACCCGTGTCCTGTACACGGGAGACGCTGTTTATTTACACTGGTTAAAAAAAAAAAAAAAATTACACTCATTCGCCCTGTTAATCCCAACACTTTGTTTCAGCTCTACAGAGCTTCGGTCCATTTGTCAGCAGGTGAGTGTCAGTCTTATTTTTAAACTAGTTTAATTGCAGTGTTAATATGTTTACTCTGAGGCTGATAAACAGCTTAAATTGGAATTAATATTTCTACTGAGCTGACGCGTTTCTATGCTAATGCTATTTTAGCTATTAACGCCCTCTGATGCAAATTTGGGTGTTTTTCACATGTTCACATTAACTTTAAGTGTAGGCAAGTTACTTTTGATAAATAAGAGTCATAGTTTGGTGAACAGACATACCTGCAGCAGGAGCAATCTCCATTTGTGGCCAGATGGAGACGTGGGTCATATCATCCCCCAAGCAACTCATATGAAAATGCAGCCCACAAAATCCTCCTTTGTTAATCTCTGCTGGCCGATATGAATCGAAAAAACTTGTATTCTAATAGTTATCACTATCTTTCATAAGATGGTAATGGCTACATGAGCCAACTGCACACAATTTTGGCATTTTCCTGGTTGAAATGTAGCTAATATTGCCATAGATATATATTGAAATTGTCATTTTTTGTTACCTCCGCACATCGTACTGCACATTCATGAGATCGGTGACGTAAGTGTAGACAGCCCATAGCACACTTAGCACAGTTATCACATATTGAAGAACTACTTTTTCCTTCTTTAAGTTTATCCCGACTGGTTTTGTTTAGAGTACAAGGATCATATTAAAGTTTGGTTTTTTTTCCTTTTAACAGTGGGTAACATTTTGCTAATATAGTTAGCATGCTAATTTACACACTGAGAAGCAACTGAAACTCACCGGGATATCAGTGTTCACCTCTAAACAGTTCAAAGCAGTTCTACTCGACGTCAGGGGTTCTATTAGTCTGTTGTTTGTCAAAGTTGAGTTTCCAGGTTGTTTTCTATGTTTATAAGTTTTTTTTTTTTGTTCAGCTCCTGTTTTTTCCCTCTCCCAACATCTACATAGGCTGAGCAGCATGCATGAGGGGAAAAAAGGATGCTCTGGAAGCAAGATGGCCACTCCTAGCTCTTGTCTGAGCACAGATGAAGAGTATATAAAACTACACACTTCATTTAAAGAGACAGTAGCATTATAGCAGTTAACTAATATTTTGTCTGGACAAAAAGAATATTTTCTACCATTACCCTTTTACTATCAGATAAAGTTTGATTTCAACTTAAAGAAATTCAAATTTAAGAAATAAAACATTCAGTACATCTTATTCCTAAAAATGATATGGAGATAACCTTGGGGTTACACACAGCACATGCCAGTTGACAAACAACAATGAATGACTACATACTACCCCGGTTGGACTGGTGACGGCACTACATCACAGAATAATAAGAACAACGGTAAAAGTGAAAACTTTTTATTGATAATAATTACATATTTTTTCTGAACACCTCCATACTCGAGGATGCACACCCTCGTAATCTCAGCAAAACACGTATAAAATCTTAGGTCAGTCTGATGAATGGTTCAAGAGATATGCGTGGAACAGACACACAGACACAGACACAGACACACACAGAGAGATTCTGTGTATTTATAGCTAGATTAGTCTTTGAATGTTTATGATTTATTTTGTTGTCATTTACATTGCCAAAAATTAAAGTGTGATCCTGAAAACAAAATGCATCTTTACAGTATTAGCTTGTTTTTTTACGTCAATCATAATCACTAAAATTTAAAACCACAAGTTTTCACTGAGCTAAGCAGTAAGCATCTATGCTAACAGCTAACAGTTCACACGATTGTAAAGATGGGAAAATGTCAACTCCTGTCATAAAACTGTGACACTGAGCAAAGTGGGATACAGACATCCATCCATTTTCTACCCCTTTTCTGGAGGTCCGGGTCACGAAGGCAGCAGGTCAAGCAGAGAAGCTCAGACTTCCCCCTCCCCAGCCACCTGCTCCAGTTCTTCAGAGAGGATACCGGGATGCCCCCAGCCCTGCTGGGAGACATAGTCTCTCCATCATGTCCTGGGTCTGCCCCGGGGTCTCCTCCCAGTTGGACGTGCTTTAAACACCTCAAGTGGGAGGTGTCCAGGAGGCATAATGATCAGATGCCCAAACCACCTCAACCGCCTCCTTTTGATATGGCGGAATAGTGGTTCTACTCTGAGCCTGTCCCGGATGACTGAGCTCCTCACCCTGTCGCTAAGGATGAGTCCAGCAATTCTACAGAGAAAGCTCATTTCAGTCACGTATCAGCGATCTCATTCTTTCGGTCATTACCCAAAGTTCATGACCATAGGTGAGGGTAGGAATGTAGATTGACCGGTACATCGGCAGCTCTGCTTTAGAGCTCAGCTCCCTCTTCACCACAACAGACTGGTACAAAGTCCACATCACTGCAGAGGCTGTTCCGATCAGTCTGTCAATCTCTCACTCTATTCTCCCCTCGCTCGTGAATGAGACCTTGAGATACTTAAACTCCTCCACTTGAGGCAGGAGCTTGTTCCCAACCTGGAGAGGACAATCCACCTTTTTCCGGCTCAGGACCATGGACTTGGAGGTGCCGATTCTCATCCCAGCTGCTTCACACTCATTTGCAAACCGTCCCAGCAAGGCCTGTAGGTCATTGCTTGATGAAGCCAACAGGACATCACCCGCAAACAGCAGAGATGAAATCCTGTGGTCACCGAGCATGACACCCTCCAATCCTTGACCGTGCCTCGATATCCTTTCCATAAAAATTATGAACAGGATCGGTGACAAAAGGCAACCCTGGCAGAGTCCAACTCTCACTGGAAACGAGTTTGACTAGGTGTTGGCAATACGAACTAAATTCTTGCAACGGTCGTACAGGGACCAGATGGCTCGTAACAATGAGCCCGATACCCCACACTCCCGCAGCACCCCCCACAATAGACCATGACGGACACGGTCGAATGCTTTCTCCAAGTCCACAAAACACATGTGGACTGGTTGGCAAACTCCCACAAACCCTCGAGGATTCTCAAGAGGGTAAAGAGCTGGTCAGATGTGCCACAGTCAGGACGAAAACCACATTACTCTTCCTGAATCTAAGGTTCAACCAGTGGTCGGACTCTCCTCTCCTCTCCATTACCCTGGCATAGACCTTCCCAGGGAGGCTGAGAGTATGAGCCCCCTAAAGTTGGAACACACCCTCTGGTCTCCCTTTTTAAAAAGAGGAGCCACCACCCCGGTTTGCTATGCCAAAGGCACTGTCCCCAACCTCCACGCAACATTGCAGAGGTGTGTCAACCATGACAGCCCTACAACATCCAGGGCTTTGAGGTACTTGGGCGAATCTTGTCCACCCACGGGGCCTGGCCACCGAAGAGTTTTTTTAACCACTTCAGAGAGCTCAATCCCTGTGATGGGCGAGTTGTCCCCCTCATCCTCAAGCCCTGCTTCCTCTGTGGAAGGCATGCCAGTGGGATTGAGGAGATCCTTGAAGTATTCCTTCCACCGCTTGACAATGTCCCAAGTCGAAGTCAGCAGCGCCGCATTCGCACTATACACAGTGTGGACAGGGAGCTGCTTCCCCCTCCTGAGTCACTGGACAGCTTGCCAGAACCCCTTCGAGGCTGAACGAAAGTCTTGTTCCATGGCCTCACCAATCTCCTCCCACACCCAATTTTTGCTTCAGCAATCACCCGAGCTGAATGCCGCTTGGCCTGCCAGTACACCTCAGCTGTTTCAGGAGTCCCACAAGCCAACCAACCTCAATAGGACTTCTTCTTCAGCTTGATGGACCCCCTCACCACTGGTGTCCACCACTTGGTTCTGGGGTTGTCACCATGATATGCACCAACAACCTTGCAGCCACAGCTCTGGGCAGTTGCTTCAACAATGGAGGTGCAGAACATGGCCCATTCGACTCCATGCCTCAGGACTCCCTTGGACTGTGGTCAAAGTTCTTCCAGAGTTGGGAGTTGAAATTTTTGATTTTGATTTGATTTTTTGATTTTGTGTACTTTATTGATCCCCAGAGGGGAAATTCAGGGCATTCACCTGGATGGATGAAGCAGCCACGGAACGGCGCTATCCCTTCACCATTCACACCTAGGGCCACTTTAGAGTCTCCAATTAACCTAACCTGCATGTTTTTGGCCTGTGGAAGGAAACCAGAGAAATCCCGGAGTAAACCCACGCAGACACGGGGAGAGTATGCAAACTCCACACAGATCACTGTTGGTCAGGGGCTGGGATTGATTCGGGATCCCATAGCAAAGGGTGGGCTGCTGTGCTGCCACAGTGCTAACCACTGCACCACCACACCGCCCACGGTCAGGACTCGTTTCCCAACATGAAGGCGCAGGGAAACTACCCTTTCATCCACTGGGGAGAACTCCAATGCCGAGGTAGCAAGACGGGAGGATATAAGAATCCCCACCCCTGCCCGTCGCTTCTCACCCAAGGCAACTCCAGAGTAGGTCAAGCTCCAGCCCCTCTCCAGGAGACTGGTTCTGGAACCAGAGCTGTGCGTTGAGGTGAGCCCAACTATATTTAGCCGGTATCTCTCAACCTCGTGTACCAGCTCCAGCTCCTTCCCTACCAGAGAGGTGACGTTTCACATCCTAAAAGTCAGTTTCGAAAGCCAGGGTTCAGACAACCATGTTCTCTGCTTTCGCCTGCTACCTGATCTGCACAGCACCAGACCCCCATGGTCCCTCCTGCAGGTTGTGAGCCCACTGGAGGGTGGACCATGTAACTCCCTCAGGCTGAGGCCGGCCGGGTCCCATGGGCAGAAACTCGGCCACCAGGCACTAGCCATTGAGCCTCTCCCCCAGGCCCAGCTCCAGGGGAGGGCCCCGGTAACCCCATACCGGATGGGGCACACTGAATCCCTGATTTTTTGTTCATCATGGGAATCCATTGGCTCTCTCTTAGTCTGGCCCTTCACCCACAACCAGCCTGTCCTGGGAGACCCCACCAGAGGCCAACCACCCCACACAATACAGCTCCCGGGATCACCAGGGTACATAAACCCCCATCACGATAAGGTGGCCATTCATGGGGGATCGCCACCTTATCATGGTGGGGGTTTGTGTGCTCTGGTGATCCCGGGAGCCATTCGTGGAATATTTTTTCTCCTGTCCTCAAAAATGCTCCAACTCAAACATTTTGTACACTCATAAATCCTCCTAGATCTATCGTCTACCAAAATCTATGCCAACCTAATATGGAGAAGCTACATCATTTACAACCAGATACTCAGATATGTCAACAGCTTTCAGTACAAATAGTCCAGTATGGGTACCAGTGAGGTGTGGTCAGGGGAGGCAGGTGAGGCTGAAAATCAGTCAGAGGCTGCACAGTACCGTTGCCCCAGTGAGAGGGGGCATGCTTGAGCACCGTAAGCACAGGGCTTTTTTTTTTAAAATAAAGGAAGATAAGGACATTTTTTAACAAAATCACAATGTTTTTTGTCAAAAAGGACAGGTAAATTTACTTCATTTACAAGTAAAGGTAAGACCATGCATGCATAGTAGTTGTAAATACTACTAATAATTTGTAATAATGAGAGTAAATTATGGAGCTGCCACATGCAGAGATGCAGCTCTCTCAACCACTATAATTTAAAGTGCTAATGACATGTTCTTGACTTCCTCTAATTTTTCAACACATAATACAACATTAACAAACAGGTTGGTCTGTGCAGTTCTAAGTCAAACAGGCTTTTTTCACGCGAACATCCGACGTTTTCATGAGCACAACATCACCCATTGCGTCAGTGGCTCAACCCCCCCCCCCCCCCCCCCCCGGCCATGTTGTAACGTCATTGACGGAACACAGCGCTTGGCTGCCCTTTGTACACACAGGATGGAAGCGGTTGAAAACATTGACCGTGATTCCAGCACATGTAGTCTGGAATTGGTTTGTGTTGTCCAATCTTCAGACGATTATAGTTCAGAAGACTGGGATGACAATGAAGAATCTGGGGGCATCAAACCGTATAGGTTTGAGCTGTGCCAAGCGGGCATTGTGCCTAGCGAGTCAGACTCAATGACAGTCAGCTGTTCATGTTTTGTGTGCATCATCTGCCGCGTTGTCAGCCAGCCAATATTGCCAACACTATCACGACGTGCTAGTCACTCCACACAGTCGTGGTTCTGTTACAGCCCTTGTAGCGATGTCAGCTGTGGGGCGCAACCATGGTTAACATGTCTCCTCTCCATGTTCGCTGGGCGATGTCGGCCCCGAACGCCTACTGTTTGTGTTTCTGTGTATTTTTTGTAAGTCTTCACCTTTTGGGATCAGTTTTTATGTTCAATACATGTGCTGTGGTGAATCCTGCGCTTAAATCCTCGTGTAAATCCTCATTATTTACGTGTAAATCCTCCCCCTCCGTGCGCTCTTACGCAGGGCAAAGAAAGGGTGCATGAAATAATGAGGATTTACGTGTACGGTTCACCACAGCACATTTAATATAGAACGACAGACAATTCCCACAAAGTGAAGACGTAGAAAAAAAAACACACTTACTGATGCCGTTCGGGGGCAGACATCACCCAGAGAACGAATGAGAGGAGACGTGTTACCCACAGGTGCGCCCCAGAGCCAACATCGCTTCAAGGACGCACCTGGGTGAGGACCCGGAAACATGATCAGTGGGAGTTTCAAACAGCTGGTGATAATGATAGAGGGGACGTGTCCGGACCAGTGAGATGTAAGCATGCGATCACAGAAAGTGGGTCAAAGCTTTGCGTAAATCCATTAATCCTTCCCTTCCTCCGTGCGCTCCTCCTGCCTAAAAGCGCGCCAGGAGGCTTATGACAGTAGGAGCTGAAGCGTGTGACGTGGTCCTGTGTTTATCTAAGCCTGAGACACAACGTGAAGGCACAGCCGTAAAATTAAAACAAGAAACCAGAGAAACTGTGAGCTACAAAGCTGCTGTCATTCTAATTAACAACACCGGAGTCCATTCTGTCGATTATGTCATTGGGGTGCTGCCCTTAATTCGGTGGGAAGCACCACAGTCCAGTCAGCGGCCGTGGTTTTTTGATGATAACTAGTTTATGCAGGCGCTGTTGTAAATATTATATTGATCACAGACAATGACTTTTGGGTTTACACAACATGCTAAAAAATGTCAAAAACGTGTCATCAGCACTTTAATTATTCCTTGGCCAAAACAAAGCATAATGAAGTTTGTGGCCAAAAAAGCTGTTTGTAAAATAACTTAATACATTATACTTGTGCAATTGAGGGTCTTTGCACATTGTCTATACTCAGGAGAGTTCTAAAATGAAAACATGGACTTTTATTACTGCCTTTTCTGTGTATTCCATTAATTATTTATCAAATCCAATTTGTAAATCTGACCCTGAAAGCATCACAGCCTCACCTGAAATGAAACTCATCGCATGTCACTGATGTGTACCTACATTATATGTTCATGCTATACCAATAACAACGATTGTGGTATTCTACGTCTGCACACTGTTTTTTCTACTCCAGCTGATTACTTCATCTCTTGCAGCTGCCTAACTAGTTTCAGCGGCAGTGATTGCAGCCAGCCTTTAAAAGGAGGAAGTCAACCTCCGCTTCGCACAGAGATGTTGGACTTCACTCCCAGCAGTCAGGAGTGCTCCGCCAATCTGTGCCAGAATCTCTTCATGCTCACAACAACCTCCTCCTCTGTGGGAATCGTAAACATAAGTCTTCACCCTCACCTTTGTCCAAAAAGTCTGCCTTTAATCTGTTCCAGCACCCCTCTACCTGTGCACAGATGTACTGGATTCTTAATAGCGGATAAAGAATTCTCACCGTAATTCTCTCCAGCCGTAAGTCATCAACTCACTACCTGCAATATAAACTGTCATGCCTTGAGCCCCACATGGCAGAATTCGGCAACCACCTGTAATATACTCAGTGTCCAGAAACACCAGCACATGCAAGAAAGAAACAATATTCATTAACTTGGTCTCACAATCTAACACTAAATACTTACTGCATCTCTCATCTCTCTCCCTACAGCGTTGCCAGCTTTTCACCGTAAATAAACTCATGAAACTGCTTCCTGTCTCCTTGTATCTGTATTTCAGTCTCTTAGTTTGAAAACATGTCAACGATACCATTACAAAAATCACCTATATCCAGATAACACTATCAAATATCCAATCTTATTGTATTGATGACGGAGTACTGTCTAGCTCCACTGCAATTTACATTTGCCTCAAATACTTTAAAGTGACACTCCACCAAAAATCACATTTTTTTTCCTGATAACATGTCTGTAACATGTTTTTGTGACTTACAAGATGCATCAAGAGCGAAATCAAACCCCAGTGCCAAGTCTGTGTTTTTCTGCTGTGAATTTCCAGTTAAGCTCTACCCCCAAACGGGTAACTTTGGATCAAGCATTTCTAGCTACGTAAGCGCTCCTGCTTAGCCTGGTTATAACATCAACCAATCAAGCTAAGTACTGGGCATGGCTACAGACCTGAGTTCACTACCTCAGGGGAAGAGGAAGGAGCCGACGTGGCTCCGGGGATGGAAGTAGAGAGAGAGGATGAGAGGCAGAGAGGAGGGAGGGGGGGGGACCCGGCTTAAATGGGGCCCTCAGTAGTGAGATAATGAGCTGAGAGGACCAGCTCAAACTGTCACCGAGGGTCCCACGGTGAGGAAGAACACTTAGGCCAATACTCCTCTACCTACCACTGACCACATTGACAGTCAGCGTCCCTTCCTGGGGACGGCACGAAACTGACCGCAGTCACCCATAGTTTTCCCACTGCTAGAACTGCCGTATTCCGGAACCCCGTAGGATACGGTCAGCTCAGAGACCGGAGTCCACCAGTTGCTGTGCCGCATGTGCAGGGTGCCAGAAGGCTGAACCAGAGAGAGACATCTGTTCTCGGGAAATGAAGGTGCCAAGACCACCACCCGTCCGTTTTGCATTGGTTTGACTCGGTTCGGTGAAGGGGTTTCGGGGATGAAGGAGACACAAAACCGCCCATGTGCTCCATTTCGTCCCACCAGGGAGGACGAAGGAGGAGACATTAAATCCCCTGCTCCCTCTGGAGGAGGAAGGCGAGTTAGCCATTGTTTAGCGAGCAGTCGTCGGTGTTCTCAGGTCAGAGAGGAGCCCGGCTGGCCTTGCAGCATACACTACTGGTGGGCGGGGTATGGGTGAAGTTAATTAGAATATTCATGGTTCTGCAGTTACTTAAGTAGGTGTAAGACGTAAAAGCTGTTTTCAAGGACTTCCAGGAAGATGGCGGAGAGGCATAATGCTTAAACAGAGAGCTCTCCCTAGTCGGATTAAAAATCTTTGGTAAATGGCCAACTCGACATAAATAGATCAATAAACCAAGGGATGAAAACACGAAGAACCCGGGCACACGGACAAAAGCAGGGTAAAACTAAAGAATCCCTCTTCAACAACGCTGGAGAAATCGCTGGACACGAGGCCCAAAAAAACGAAGTGACTACAACAGAGAAAATGGAGGACGCCAACCTCGATGTTATGAACACTGGCTTCGCCAATATAAGTAAGGTCATAAAAGACTTCAAGCGACAACTCCAACAGGATTTAACGGCTCTTAAGGAAGAACTGAAAAAAGAGATGAAGGAGGAAATTATGGGTCTCCGAAAAGAAATGGACCGCAAGCTAGCAGAAACCATGGAGGAACTGCGCACTCAACGGGCATGTACGGCAGAAGCACAGGCTCGAATATCAGATTTGGAAGACTGAAGACCGAGGCAAGCGAGCGGCTGCAGACCCTGACGGCACAAACACAGAGGATGCAGGAAAAAATAACCGACCTGGAGAGCAGGTCCAGGCGGAGCAATATACGCATCTTCGGGATTCCGGAGGGCACTGAAGGCAACTTGATGACGAAATTCATAGATCAATTCTTAAAAAAAGAGCTTGAGCTGCCCAATGAAACAGACCTGCAGATCCAACGAGCGCACAGAGCCTTGGCACAGAACCCGAATTCAAACTCTACACCCAGGTCAGTTGTGGTAAACTTTTTAAAATACGACGTAAAGGAAAGAATCCTGACACAAGCGTGGAAAAAAAGATACGAGTCGGCGACAAACAGATATTCTTTGACCATGACTACCCGACAGAAATTGTGCAGCAGCGAAAGAAATATGCCAACATTAAAAAAATGCTGAAAGAGAAAAAAAATTAGATTCCAAACGCCGCTAACGAAGATGAGAATTCATTGGAAGGACGGCGTGAAAACCTACAACACAGCCAGAGAGGCAGCGCGAGACAAGACGGAGCGAGGCTTTGTGGTGAGTGTACCGGAGGAAGCGGCTGGAGCAGCGGCGGCACGGAACGCATTGAGACAGCCGGAGTGGAGGCGAGTGAGCGGCAGAGGGCGGGAGACGGACGTGGCGCACCGAGCACAAGAAAAGCTGCAAGGCTTTCAATGGAAAGCCTAGATTATAACAAAGATTAAGAAGGGCACAGAAGAAATGAAGGCCAAGAAGACAAGGTAAAAGAGAAACAAGCGGCTAGGAGAGGTTAAAGTGATTTTTGTTGGACATTTCTAGACTGACTATTACTTGGATAGTAACTACAGGTCTAGGGAGGGCCCCTCACTCGGTGAGGACATTCCCTCCACCCACCAACAGGGACCAGTGGGCAGAAGAAACGCCCAAAGTGCGGAGGTCGAGATTCGTTAATGTGTTTTTGTACATATATGTGTTAGTTTTGTTGTTAAAGGGGTTAGGAGCACAAGTTAAAAAAAATGGAAAAACATGAATATGGTTAAAAATCTTAAGATAATGACATTAAACATGAATGGTCTGAACTCACCTGTTAAAAGGGAAAGAATAATAAGAAAATTCAAGAAGGAAAAAGCCGAAATTATATTTATGCAAGAGACACATTTGAACAAGACAGAACATGAGAAACTAAAGAGATTTGGCTATAAGAACTCCTACTACAGTTCATTTAAGGGAGCAACTAAAAGGGGGGTTATGATACTAATTTCAAATAAAATACTATTTGAATGTGAACAAGAAATCCAGGATAAAGAAGGCAGATATGTAATAATAAAGGGAAGAATAGATGGTATGCAGATCACATTAGTGAACATCTATGCCCCACCAGAAAGAGACAAGGGTTTTTTTTCAACAACTGTTTGAACTCATAGCAACACACAGTGAAGGAGTCCTAATTTGTGGAGGAGACTTAAATGCCGTCATGGATCATGAAGTTGACACAAGTGTTAAGAAGACAAAAAAACATGTAACAAAGTTCATAAGAACCTCACTGGCAGAAATGGGTATGGTAGACATATGGAGGGACCTGCACCCACTCGAAAAAGACTATACACATTATTCAGCAGTCCATGAAGTACACTCTAGAATAGATTACTTCCTTATGAATGAAGGTGACAGACACAGGGTGAGAAATTGTCGGATTGGAGGGGCAGAAATATCAGATCAAAATCCTATATACATGGAAATATATTTAAACAATAGAAAACGACAAACAACATGGAAACTTAATGTAGGACTATTAAATGATAAGAAAATGAAAGAAAGAATAAAGGTAAACATAAATGAGTATATTGAGGAGAATGATAATGGAGAAGTGGACCCAACAATAATATGGGATGCACTAAAAGCCGTGTTAAGAGGTAAATTAATTCTTGAATCAGGAAAAGCAAAAAAGTCTAAACTGGAATCATATGAACAAAGATGTGAGAGACTGAGGGAATTAGAACGTAAACATCAAAACACAAATGACCCAAAAATATATCAAGAAATTAAGGAAGAAAAAATAAAGATAAAAGAAATACAAACAGATGAAATTGAAAGGAAAAATAGATATTTAAAACAAAAATATTATGAAACGGGGCCTAAGGCCACAAACCTGCTGGCAAAACAGTTAAGAAAACAACAAACAGTGAATAATGTATATAAGATTAAGGACCCCATCACAAATAAAACCAGTTACACCAGAAAACATTGAAGAAATATTCCATAAATTCTATCAAGAACTATACTCGCAACCTGAAGAGAGAAATGTTAAGGATATTAAAAAATTTCTATGCACATTGGACTTGCCATCAATATGAAACCAACAAAATGAAAAGCTAACAGCAGAAATAACAACACAAGAGATTAGAGATGTGATTAAGTCACTACAAAATGGTAAATCACCAGGTAGTGATGGATACCCATCTGAGTTTTATAAACTGTTTATAGAAGAACTCATGCCAAAGCTCCTAAAGTCATTTAATTGGACATTAAACAACAACAAAATACCTCCATCATGGAACGAAGCCATTATTTCAGTTATTTTAAAGCCAGGGAAAGATAGGGAACAATGCGGAAACTATAGGCCAATCTCTTTATTAAATGTGGATTATAAAATATATACAACAATTATCTGTAAACAAATAAAGACATTGTTGACGGAATTGATAGAGGATGATCAAACTGGTTTCATAGAGGGACACCAAACACATGATAATATCAGGAGAACAATACACATAATTAATCAAATACATAAAGAAAAGAAAAGCGCAGTAATAATGAGTTTAGACACAGAAAAAGCATTTGATAGGGTTAATTGGATGTTCCCATATAATGTGCTGGAACGCTTTGGATTCAACGAAAAGTCAGTGCAATGCATAAAGACACTGTATCAAAAACCTGTGGCAAGAATCAAGATAAACGGTAGCTTAACAGACAAAGTAAATATACAAAGATCAACTAGGCAGGGATGCTGCCTATCGCCCACCTTGTTTGCTCTGTTCATAGAGCCACTGGCTCAAGCGATGTGACAAAATAAGAAATTAAAAGGTGTAACAATAAAGGGAGCGGAACACAAGATTGGGCTATTTGCAGACGATATTATAGTTTACCTTGAACAACCAGATGAATCAATAATGGAAATGATGGACTTGATAGAAAATTTTGGAAAATTATCAGGATACAAGATAAACATAACAAAAACACAAATACTGACATTCCACTATAACCCTCTAAACCAGATAACTGATAAGATCAAACTAAACTGGAAACAAAAAGAAATAAAATACCTTGGAGTGAACATACCTAAAGATCTAAGCAAAATCTATAAAGCAAACTATGATGGGTTAGAACAAGAAATAAAAAAAGATATTGATAGGTGGTCAATCTTAAATATGGATCTGAATTCAAAAATTAAGACAGTCAAAATGAGCATACAACCTAGACTGCTTTACCTCTTCCAAGCTCCACCAACAGAGATTCCTGGTGCCCAGTTCTCAAAGTGGGACAGGATGATATCGAGATTTGTTTGGGGAGGTAAAAAGCCAAGAGTGAAATATAAAACTCTCCAGTTACCAAAAGAGAAAGGAGGCATGGGCCTACCGAGTCTAAAGGAATATTACTACTCAGCACAAATAAGATATATCATATGTTGGTGCGACGAGGGATATGAGGCAAAATGGAAAGAAATGGAAAAGGAAATTGAGGGACTCCCAGTATAAAGCATAATAGGAGATAAGGATGCATATAAGCAAATCAAACAAATAGACCCAATCACTAAATTTACCTCGGAGCTGTGGTATAAAATAGTACAAAAGTATAATATAAAGGAGGACATAAAACTATTGAAATGGGTAGCATTTGACAGTCAGTTTGAACCGGCAAAGCAAGATAGGGGATACAAAAATCTGGTGAACAAGGGAATCACAGCATGGGGCAATATGGGAAAAAAAGATTTCGGGAGTTTTGTAAACATGAGAAGAAAATTTAAACTAGAAAAATCGGAATTCTTCAGATATCTGCAGATGAGAGATTATTATATGAGGAAGATTAGGCATAACCTCCACACAGATGTGAGCGAGATTATACAATTCATTTTAAGCTCGTATGCAGGAAATAAAATAAGAATTATTTCAAAGCTATATCAGAAACTTACGGCAAACAAACATTCAAGTAACTATATAAAGGAGAAATGGGAGAAAGAGCTAAATTTAAACATAAAAGAAGAAAACTGTCAAGAAATATGGAAAACAACACACATCAACAAGTTCAAGGACATGGAGGGAATTTGGATGGAAAAACCTGATTCGCTATTTCATTACACCACAGATCCAAAGAAAATATACAAATACCCAATCTATATGCTGGAGGGGCTGTGGGGCTCAAAATGCAGACCACTCACATATGTTTTGGAAATGCTGCAAAATCTCATCATTCTGGAAATCTATACATGTGACAATACAGAGGATATTAGGATATAATATACCAATGAACTGTAACTTGATGTATTTATGTGATCTTAAAAGAGACAATGTAATACAGGCTGAGGACAGATATCTAGTTAAAATCTTGCTGACTGCATGTAAAAAAACAATCACAAGAAAATGGCGATCAGAATTTCTTCCTGACCAAGAGCAATGGACAGACATTGTTGAGGATATACGTTTAATGGAAAAACTAGCATATCGACAAAGAATGCAAGAAGGCCAATACAAAAAAAAATGGTGGAAATGGACACACTACAAAGTGCAACAACGAGACTAGAAATTGAAAGAATAACCAAAGACACTGGAAAAACCAGAAGAATTAAGAGATGGAAACTAAAAACTTGATGCTCCAACATTTGTCCCCCCCTTTTTCTTTTTTTTTTTCCTTCTTCCTCTAGCTCCTTTTTTAAATATAGAGACTGTGATCTGAATGTAATATGTATGATGAAAAATGAATAAAAATCCAAGTTACAAAAAAAAAAAAAAGCTGTTTTCAAGCAATTCTAAGGCAATGAAGGTTTTTTTGTGGGTAAAAAGCCACAATATACTGTTTTGGGCAATACACATTTGTTATGCCTCAGTGAAACGGAGAGACATACAGTAATCACTCAATGTGTCTGTGTGTGGTTGTATCTGTCTGTTTCAGCTCGCCCGGTCAAAATTAAGGGGAACTCAGGGCTTGTTATCATTGTATCACTGTATTTTCTCAACTTTTAATTGGCCAGAATTTCGAGATAACGCTTTGTCTTCAAAATAAAGACAAAAATAGCTCACCTTTACTGTCAATGCAGCTGAAACATTATTGTAATACCTACCTTCATTACAGCCTCATTGAGCACTTCCTGTCAACAATAGATCTCGTGCTGCACTTTTAAAATAGTTGTTTCTGCAAACTAAACACATATTTAGGAACTACACCATTTTTTCAACACTGTTTCTTTTCAGACATGTTTTCCTGTTTACTTTTGAAGATAAAGAACAATGTACATTCTTCCTGTGGTTTACAGCTCATCAGTAAAAATTACAATTCCCATCTTGCTCAAGTGCAGCATGCCAATCACGGCAGGGCTTCCTCTGAAGTCAAAGAAACTGGCAGACAACATCAGAACAGAAGAGCAGGAGGAAAAAAATGTTTTACAAGTAAGTTTTGCCCTTAAATTATGTAGCAGTTTCATTGTTAGCACATTAACACCTCCTAACACGGCAACAGTTGATTTTTTGTTTTGTCACATTATTTTTTCCGATGTGCTCCGCTACTGGTGGCTCTGTGGTTACATGATTCATATGTTAATAACTTGGGTTTTTTTTCTTTTTTTTTCCACAATATTTTTATTGAACCTTTTTTTTTTTTTTACAAACATAACACAAACAATCAAACACTAACACTAAAGTAATAATAATAAAAAAAAAATTATACTAAAAACACCAACAACCACTAACTAAGGCAGGTCTTCAACAATGCTCCTCTGTTTAGTCTAGGCAATCCATTACATAAGTATACATATTTTACATTCACCAGTTTGGAATTTACAAGGTCCACACACATCATTCACCTTCCTCTTCAAAAGTTATGTTTAAATTCTTTACATAATCAATGAAAGGTCTCCATATATTCTCAAACACAATTTCCTTTGATTTCAATATGTATGTTACTCTTTCTAGTGGAAGGTTTGTTAACATCTGTCTTAACCACTGAGTCACATCTGGTCTATGAGTCTTTTTCCACAATAGTGCAATACATTTTTTGGCATTAAGCAAACTGAGGTCTATGAATGCTCTTTCACTTTTATTAAAGTTGTGATTTTCTGGGTACAGACCCAACAAAAACAATTTAGGATTCAATATGATTTGTTTTGAAATTATTTTTTCAATTGTTACCCTCACCGCTTCCCAAAACATTCTAATTTTTCTACATTCCCATAAACTATGAAATAGGGTTCCTTTACTTTCCATGCATTTTGTGCACGTATCTGGTATGTTTTTGTTATATCTATTTAACTCCACCGGTGTAACATACATCCGCATTAACCATTTAAAATGTATCAATTTAAGACGTACATTTATTGATTTGGTTTGAGCTTCTGTACAAGCCAATTCCCATTGTTCCTCTGAAATTTCAGTTTGCAGGTCTTCTTTCGTTAATAACTTGTTAATGTTAAATCGGTTTCTACAAAGTTCAGACAATTTTTTCAACTCTTAATACTAATGTCAGTAATATAAAAACACCACGGTGTGACGTCACTGAATCATTTCCTTTAAAATAACTTTTACAGTCCCATCATTTCTTTATTGATTTATTTACTCAATTAAAGCTGATGTGAGGTGTGAAATATAAAAACCACTTGAGATTATTTTAACAGAAAACCAAACAATTTCTCAAGCTGAGTAGGAACCTGACATCTGTAATAAACTTTATTTGATGACACTGACTTTAAAAATGTTCTATCACGGGACTTCCGGGAAGATGGCGGAGAGACATAACGCTTAAACAGAGAGCTCTCCCTAGCCAGATTAAAAATCATCAGTAAATGGCCAACTCGACATAAGCGGATCAATAAACTAAGGGATGAAAACACGAAGGAGCCGGGCACAAGGACAAAAGCAGAGTAAAATTAAAGAATTCCTCTTCAACAACGCAGGAGAAACCGCTGAACACGGGGCCCAAAAAAACGAGGTGACCGCAGCAGAGAAAATGGAGGACACACTCGATACCATGAACACTGGCATCGCCAGTTTGGGTAAAGAGTTGAGAGACTTCAAACGGCAGCTACAACAGGATTTAGCGGCTCTTAAGGAGGAGCTGAAAAAAGAGATTAAGGAAGAAATTATGGGCCTCCGAAGAGAAATGGAGCGCAAGCTAGCAGAAAACATGGAGGAGCTGCGCTCCCAGCGGGCGTGTATGACAGAAGCGCAGGCCCGAATATCAGAGCTGGAAGATTGGAATAGCGAGGCAAGCGAACAGCTGCAGACCCTGACGGCACAAATGCAGAGGATGCAGGAGAAAGTAACCGACTTGGAGAGCAGGTCCAGACGGGGCAATATACGCATCTTCGGGATCCCGGAGGGCATTGAAGGCAACTCGATGACGAAATTCATGGATCAGTTCTTAAAAAAAGAGCTGGAACTGCCCAGCGAAGCGGATCTGCAGATTCAACGAGCGCACAGAGCCTCGGCACAGAACCCGAACCCACGCTCTACACCCAGGTCAGTTGTGGTAAACTTTCTGAAATATGATGTAAAGGAAAGAATCCTGACACGAGCGTGGAAAAAAAAGATACGAATCGGCGACAAGCAGATATTCTTTGATCATGACTACCCGGCGGAAATTGTGCAGCAGCGGAAGAAATATGCCAACATTAAAAAAACGCTGAAAGAAAAAAAAATTAGATTCCAAACGCCGCTAACGAAGATGAGGATTCATTGGGAGAACGGCGTAAGAACCTACAACACAGCCAGAGAGGCAGCGCAGGACATGATGGAGCGGGGCCTTGAGGTGTACGTGCCGGAGGAAACGGTAGGAGCAGCGGAGGCCCTGAACGCATCACGACAGCCGGAGTGGAGGCGAGTGAACGGCAAAAGACGGGGGGAGACGTGGCGCAGCGGGCCCAGGAAAGACTACAAGGCTTTCAACTGAAAGCCTAGATTATAACAAAGATTAAGAAAGACACAGAAGAAATGAAGGCCAAGAAGACAAGGTAAAAGAGAAACAGACGGCTAGGAGAGGTTTAAGTGATATTTGTTGGACATTTCTAGACTAATGACTATTTCTTGGATAGTAAATACAGGTCTAGGGAGGGCCCTACACTCGGTGAGGACAATCCCTCCACCCACCAACAGGGACCAGTGGGCAGAAGAAAGGCCCAAAGTACGGAGGTCGAGATTTGTTAATGTGTTTTTATATAAATATGTGTTATTTTTGTTGTTAAAGGGGCTAGGAGCACAAGTTAAAAAAATGGAAAAACATGATTATGGGTAAAAATCTTAAGATAATAACACTAAACGTGAATGGTCTGAACTCACCTGTTAAAAGGGAAAGAATAATAAGAAAATTCAAGAAAGAAAAAGCCAAAATTATATTTATGCAAGAGACACATTTGAGCAAGACAGAACATGTGAAACTAAAGAGATTTGGTTATAAGAACTCCTACTACAGTTCATTTAAGGGAGCAACTAAAAGGGGGGTTATGATACTAATCTCAAATAAAATACAATTTGAATGTGAACAGGAAATCCAGGATAAAGAAGGCAGGTATGTAATAATAAAGGGTAGCATAGATGGAATGCAGATCACATTAGTGAGCATCTATGCCCCACCAGAAAGTGACAAGGGTTTTTTTCAACATCTGTTTGATCTCATAGCAACACACAGTGAAGGAGTCCTAATTTGTGGAGGAGACTTAAATGCTGTCATGGATCATGAAATTGATACAACAAGTGTTAAGAAGACAAAAAAACATGTAACAAAATTCATAAGAACCTCACTGGCAGAAATGGGTATGGTAGACATTTGGAGGGACCTGCACCCACTCGAAAAAGACTATACACATTATTCAGCAGTCCATAAAGTACACTCTAGAATAGATTACTTCCTTATGAATGAAGATGACAGACACAGGGTGAGAAATTGTTGGATTGGAGGGGCAGAAATATCAGATCATAATCCTATATACATGGAAATAAATTTAAACAATAGAAAACGACAAACAACATGGAAACTTAATGTAGGACTGTTAAATGATGATAAAATGAAAGAAAGAATAAAAGTAAACATAAATGAATATATCCAAGAGAATGACAATGAAGAAGTGGACCCAACAATACTATGGGATGCACTAAAAGCCGTGTTAAGAGGTAAATTAATTGTTGAAACAGGAAAAGCAAATAAGACTAAACTGGAAGCGTATGAACAAAGATGTGAGAGACTGAGGGAATTAGAACATAAACATCAAAGCACAAATGACCCAAAAATATATCAAGAAATTAAAGAAGAAAAAATAAAGATAAAAGAAACACAAATGGATGAAATTGAAAGGAAAAATAGATATCTAAAGCAAAAATATTATGAAACGGGACCAAAAGCCACAAAACTGCTGGCAAAACGGTTAAGAAAACAACAAACAATGAATAATGTATATAAGATTAAAGACCCCACCACAAATAAAACAACAGTTAACCCAGAAAACATCGAAGAAATATTCCATAATTTCTACCAAGAACTATACTCGCAACCTGAAGAAACAAATACTAAAGATATTAAAAAATTTCTATGCACATTGGACTTGCCATCAATAGGAAATCAACAAAATGAAAAGCTAACAGCAGAAATAACAACACAAGAGATTAGAGATGTGATTAAGTCACTTAAAAATGGTAAATCACCAGGTAGTGATGGATACCCCTCTGAGTTTTATAAACTGTTTATAGAAGAACTCTTGCCCCAGCTTCTAAAGTCATTTAATTGGACGTTGAACAACAACAAAATACCTCCATCATGGAACGAAGCCATTATTTCAGTCATTTTAAAGCCAGGGAAAGATAGAGAACAATGCGGAAACTATAGGCCAATCTCTTTATTAAATGTGGATTATAAAATATATACAACAATTATATGTAAACGAATAAAGACATTCTTGACGGAATTGATAGAAGATGATCAAACTGGTTTCATAGAGGGACACCAAACACATGATAATATCAGGAGAACAATACATATAATTAATCAAATACATAAAGAAAAGAAAAGCGCAGTAATAATGAGTTTAGACGCAGAAAAAGCATTTGACAGGGTTAACTGGAAATTCCAATATAGTGTGCTGGAACGCTTTGGATTTAACGAAAAATCAGTACAATGCATAAGGACACTGTATCAAGAACCTGTGGCAAGAATCAAGATAAACGGTAGCTTAACAGACAAAGTAAATATTCAAAGATCAACTAGGCAGGGATGCTGCTTATCGCCCACCTTGTTTGCTCTGTTCATAGAGCCACTGGCTCAAGCGATGTGACAAAATAAGAAATTAAAAGGTGTAACAATAAAGGGGGCGGAACACAAGATTTGAACAACCAGATGAATCAATAATGGAAATGATGAACTTGATAGAAAATTTTGGAAAATTATCAGGATACAAGATAAACATAACAAAAACACAAATACTGACATTCCACTATAACCCTCTAAACCAGATAACTGATAAGATCAAACTAAACTGGAAACAAAAAGAAATAAAATACCTTGGAGTGAACATACCTAAAGATCTAAGCAAAATCTATAAAGCAAACTATGATAGGTTGGAACAAGAAATAAAAAAAGATATTGATAGATGGTCAATCTTAAATATGGATCTGAATTCAAAAATTGAGACAGTCAAAATCAGCATACAACCTAGATTACTTTACCTCTTCCAGGCTATACCAACAGAGATTCCAGATGCCCAATTCTCAAAGTGGGACAGGATGATATCGAGATTTGTTTGGGGAGGTAAAAAACCAAGAGTGAAATATAAAACTCTCCAGTTACCAAAAGAGAAAGGAGGCATGGGCCTACCGAGTCTAAAGGAATATTACTACTCAGCACAAATAAGATATATCATATGTTGGTGCGACGAGGGATATGAGGCAAAATGGAAAGAAATGGAAAAAGAAATTGAGGGACTCCCAGTACAAAGCATAATAGGAGATAAAGATGCATATAAGCAAATCAAACAAATAGACCCAATCACTAAATTTACTTTAGAACTGTGGTATAAAATAGTACAAAGGTATAATATAAAGGAAGACATAAAACTATTGAAATGGGTAGCATTTGACAGTCAGTTTGAACCGGCAAAACAAGATAGGGGATACAAAAATCTGGTGAACAAGGGAATCACAGCATGGGGCAATATCGGAAAAAAAGATCTCGGGAGCTTTGTAAACATCAGGAGAAAATTTAAACTAGAAAGATCGGAATTCTTCAGATATCTGCAGATGAGAGACTATTATATGAAGAAGATTAGGCATAACCTCCAAACAGATGTGAGCGAGATTATACAATTCATTTTAAGCTCATATACAGGAAATAAAACAAGAATTATTTCAAAGCTATATCAGAAACTTATGGCAAACAATCATTCAAGTAACTATATAAAGGAGAAATGGGAGAAAGAGCTCAATTTAAACATAACAGAAGAAAGCTGGCAGGAAATATGGAAAACACAACACACGTCAACAAATTCAAGAACATGGAGGGAATTTGGATGGAAAAACCTGATTCGCTTTTTCATTACACCACAGATTCAAGGAAAGTATACAAATACCCAATCTATATGCTGGAGGGGATGTGGGGCTCAAAATGCAGACCACTCGCATATGTTTTGGAAATGCTGCAAAATCTCATCATTCTGGAAATCTATACATGTGACAATACAGAGGATATTAGGATATAATATACCAATGAACTGTAACTTGATGTACCTATGTGATCTTAAAAGAGACAATGTTATACAGGCTGAGGACAGATATCTAGTTAAAATCTTGTTGATTGCATGTAAAAAAACAATCACAAAAAAATGGCGATCAGAAGTTCTTCCTGACCAAGAGCAATGGACTGACATTATTGAGGACATACGTATGATGGAAAAACTAACATATCGACAAAGAATGCAAGAAGGACTATGGGAAAAAAAATGGCGGAAATGGACACACTACAAAGTGCAACAACGAGACAGATATTGAAAGAATAACCAAAGACGCTGGAAAAACCAGAAGAATTAAGAGATGGAAACTAAAAACTTGATGCTCCAACATTTGTCCCCCCCCCCTTTTTTTTTTTTCTCCTTTTTCTTTTTTACTCTAGCCCCTTTGTTTTTTTTAAATGTAGACTGTGATCTGAATGCAATATATATAATGAAAAATGAATAAAAATCTTAAGTTACAAAAAAAAAAAATGTTCTATCACATCTTTAACAATAATAACATTTTCATTATCTGTTTTTCCTTCTCGTTTCCCTCTCTGAGGTCCATGGTGGTGAACCTGAGGCTGAGCAGTCAGAGCAGCTGTGAAGAGAACGGGCTGGAAGCTACATAATAATGTTGCATGTTCTCTTTATAGAAAAACTGCATTTCAATTTTTTTTGCAAGACAATTCAAGAACCTCTCTCAATACTCATTACACACAGAGTGAAACATTTCAACCCATTCTGATTTAATGTTGATGATTATGGTGATAGTTTTTGAAGTTTTACCTGCTATTGCATGCAGTAGTGTAAATATACATGTATTCAATTAATAAAATCTGTTAATCCAGCATTTTTAATCTGTTAATTAAAATCTGTTAATCCAGACGCACCACCCCCGTCTCACATGGTGTCCCTCAAGGCTCTGTGCTTGGTCCAACCCTTTTCATTCTCTACATGCTTCCGCTTGGTCACATCATCCGTCAACATGGTCTTCACTTTCACTGCTACGCCGACAACACCCAGCTGTACATCTCCTCTAAATCCATCACCCCCGCCATTTTCTCCACCATCACCGACTGCCTTACAGACATAAAAACTTGGATGACTAACAACTTTCTCAAGCTAAACAGCAATAAAACAGAAATCATCATTTTTGGACCAAAATCTCTTTTACCCTCTTCCCAGAACTTTTCATTCCAAATCGATGGTCACTCAGTCACCCCCCTCCCCCCTGGCCAGAAACCTCGGCATTATCATGGACCCCACCCTCTCCTTCAAATCTCACATCAACCATATCACCAAAACATCATTTTTTCATCTTCGTAATATTGCACGCCTCCGTCCCACCCTCTCACCCTCTGCTGCTGAAATACTCATCCACGCCTTCATCACCTCCAGACTTGATTACTGTAACAGCATTCTGTATGGACTTCCTTCCACCATCCTCCAAAAACTACAGTATGTCCAAAACTCAGCCGCCCGCCTACTTACTCACTCCCGCTCCAGAGACCACATCACTCCTCTCCTCCGTCAGCTCCACTGGCTCCCCATTCAACAGCGCATCAACTTCAAGATCCTCCTCATCACCTATAAAGCTCTCCATAACCTCGCCCCTTCATACCTAACGGACCTTCTGTCTCGTCATTCTCCCACTCGTCTCCTCCGCTCTGCTGACGCTCACCTTCTTACCCCCATCACCAAGACAAAATTCCGCACCCTGGGTGATAGATCATTCGCCATCGCCGCACCAACCCTCTGGAATTCCTTGCCCCTTCACATCCGGTCTGCCAACACACTTGCTTCTTTTAAAAGTCAACTCAAAACCCATCTTTTTAAATCTACCTATAAAAACTGACTGCCTCTTCTACCTTTGTGTACCTATGTGTATGTGTTTACCCGTTCTCTGTATGTTTGTCCCTATGCTGCTTTGTAAAGCGTCTTTGAGTATTTAGAAAAGCGCTATATAAGACTGATGTATTATTATTATTATTATTATTTTTCTTTCTGCACCTAATTTTATTCTTGTGCTTCTATATTTCTTCTTTTATGCACTCCTTGACAAAAATGCCAGCATACAGCCCTGGGATGACATACACCTCATGTGTATTGTGACAGTGACATCAGAATCATACCTGCATAAACAAATACCAAGCATTTCAAAACTGTGCATGGATGGCTTGATACAATACCCATGCTACCATGCCACAAGCACCAAGGCATCAGCATCTGCGGTGCTTTCATTTTTGAAGTGGTTTTAAAGCCGCTGGAGTGCATCTTTAAGCACTGTTTGGCAAATGCAGAATTGCATTTATAAACAACAGTGTACTTGAAGAGCCCAAAACCCTGCCAGGGCAATTTTGTTTGATATTCTAATTTCTTCTTTTAACATTGTGTTAGCCATCAGCAGACAACATCCAGTGCTGGTGACAATCAAAATCAGTCAAGGCAATGCATTTAAAAGTTCCTGGAGGATGACAAGTGATTCACATCACCCACAAATCTATTGGATTGCACCTGTCTTTGACCAACTTAAGTTGTTAACACAAACGGGCAAAAACCAATCTGTTTGGAGGAGGTACCTAGTTTAAAAAACTGCAACGGGCTAAATTTACGTAGGTAAAAATGTGAACAAACATCACGGAAGATGGAAAGAAAATGACATCATGGATTGCAATGTTGACCATGAACTACAGAACCAACATGTAAATAAAATTAGGAATGAAGACATTTTTGCTTATCAAATCATGAAATTTGCCTGGATTGAGTAATCAGATTATCAATTACACAACATAACAAAAATATTTTTTTTTGTAAGTTGTCTGTGTTTTTTCAACTGATTTAAGACAATTTTGTACCGCTGAATCCGAAAATGACATCCGTTTCTCTCGATCAGGTCAGGTTTTTATGCTAAGTTGTAAGCAGTTGTACAGCAGTTGTACAGGTGTACTGCAAATTGAATAGTAGACACTGATAAAGGCAAGTACATGTAAATTGAATGTTATGTCATCATTGTTCAAAATTCAGAGAATTTCAAGAAATAAAAAAGAATTTTGCATCATATAAAGAAAAAATACCCGTACATGTAAACAAAAATGTAAAAAACATGTGGCCATAGTTCAAAAAGTTGACCTGATTGAGCAAAACCAATGTGATTTTTGAATTCAGACATCAAAATTGTCCTAAATCAGCTAAAAAAAAAAAAAAAACTTAGACAATAAATTTGATGTTGACCAGTGTTATCGATATACAATAACAATGATCATTTAATAAACATACTGTATAGGCATACCTTTTATGTATGCATTTTTCAATCACAGTTTATAGTGAACAATCATTTTAGGAAAAGATGGTGGGAATGTCAGATTCTTCAGAATATCCTACTTCATACAAAAAAATAACAAAGCTGGGCTAATTTAAAAAAAAAGTTTATGGATATAGATCTACAGTCATACATTAACAACATTACAGCTATGTGTATTACTTGTGATGACGCTACCATATTTAGCATAAAATAAATCAAGGTTAAAGGTATTCTAAATCATTGAAAACTAAAGTAAACAAATACTGAAGCTCAAAAGCCATTCAGAAGGCTACCAGTTGCGAGACTGCAATATTGAAAAAATAAATAAATGATGATTTTCATTTCTCAAGTATCATGGCCCAGTATGGTCTTCAAATTCCTTTTTAAAACCTGTGTCCAACCTTACAACCTACACAGTAAACAGCCAGAGGCGATGTAATGAGTGTTTTCTACTCAAACGCTGGCCCAACCTATGGTGTTAAATATGAATGGATGTTTACTGAGACTATCTCAAACATAATCAAATTCAATTAGACCACACCTGATAGTCAGTGCGGCCAAAATGTTCCTGCATGCAATGATCTTCTCACGCATTGATAACTGTTTTACCAACCCATCACTCATTGGTATAACCATAATCAAACCCATTGAATCCTGATACAAAAAAAGCCATAAAAAATCTTTGATAAGAAAGATCCCACATATCATTGTTGTCACATTTAAAAGAAATACAATTTTCTGTCTCTTGAAAATTATAAATCTCTCAATTTGCCCGTTCAATTTATAAAATATTAAATGGCTATGCACCACCACCCCTGGGAGAATATGTTAAACTGAGAACTGTCACCGGTACAACCACCAAAGCAATCACTAGAGGAGACTGTGAGGTCCTCCACAGACACACCACATTTGCTCAATCTGTCCCATCAGTAGCCATGTTTACATGGACACAAGTAACTGAATTAAAAGCCTGATCAGAATAAAAATGCTTCATGTAAACACACCAATCTGAATATTCTGACCTGATCACACTCATTCGGATCAAAATTTCCTTCCAATTGAGATGGGTGGGTTATGCCGATTGTTATTCCGATTGGTGCGCATATAAACACTTAATCTGAAGCTTGAGTGGAAAATATGTTTACTGCGCATGTCTGTACATCAGCCACACGTTGACGTGACGTATTTCCGCCTTTACAGCTGCTAGCGGAAGACATGGCGGGACTAAAACAAAACTGGTCTGTATTGTCCTCCTGTCTCCCTCTGCTTGTCATATGCAGAAGTACATACTTGTAGCTTCAATAAAAGTACAGTCTGAATAACACAATATAGGTCCATTTCAAAAAGAGAAAGACACAAAGCAGGGTTTGTTTACATCAGAAGTTGCTTCTTCTTCTACCATTTCTGGAATATCAGATAATTGTGTGCATGTCAAAATGGTTTAGTCCGACGACTTCCGGTTATGGCGGCCGCTTAGAAGGGTGTGCTCCACTCTGCTCTGCTCCTAATGATAAAAAAAGTTGGCTAAAACTCTCCCAATTGGAACAAAAACCTGCTCTAGCGTTTGGAGGCGGATATGGTAAAAACTAAGGCTGTGAAATCAGGCGGAGGAAAAACTGATTCGACG
The DNA here is from genome assembly GCA_020510985.1 of Pholidichthys leucotaenia. Classification (NCBI taxonomy): domain Eukaryota; kingdom Metazoa; phylum Chordata; class Actinopteri; order Cichliformes; family Pholidichthyidae; genus Pholidichthys; species Pholidichthys leucotaenia. The sequence goes on along the minus strand of CM035836.1, from coordinate 393,031,413 downwards.
AAACAAGCCAAGTTAACGGATTTCCACGCTCGTGACGCAGCAGATAAAACACCTGTGACCATGGCTGAGGAGGGAGCTAGCGGTGGTGCGGTGACTGCCGAAGGAACGAATGCGGTCCTTGCTGCCATCAGCGCTATGAGAACAGACTTTTCGTCTAAGTTTGATGGGATTATAGCTGCGATTGAAGCTATGAGAAAAGAAATAAGCGACTGTATGGAGCGAATAACGCAGGCGGAGCTCCGGATCTCTAACGCTGAAGATGACGTCAACAGCCTGCAATTAAAGGTCCAAACATTGGAATTAAAGAATAAACGTCTGGAAGAAAACGTCTTGGACTTGGAATCCCGGTCTAGACGGAATAATTTAAGGCTTGTGGGCCTTCCGGAGGGGGCGGAGGAACAGGATGCGTGTCCAAATGAAATATGAAAGAATTGAGATTGCTAGATATATGGAGAGAAATGAAACCACAAGTCAAACCCTATTCTTGTTATTCTAACACCTACAAGACATTTTCACCTATTGACTATTTTTTTTATCTCTATGGAATTAAGGTCCAAGATTCAAAATTGTTTCTATGATAACATTGTGATTTCCGATCATGCACCCTGCTGTATAATATATGTAGATAAGAAATTGACAAAGGTTCCTGGTAGGTGGCAATTTCAGCATAAATGGCTTCAAGATGAGGAATTTGTTAAGTACATAGAAAAACAGATAGATGAGTTCTTTGATATCAACACTACACAAACATCAGCATGTATAAAGTGGGAGGCTTTCAAAGCTTTTATTAGGGGGCATATTATTAGTTATACAGGTTCAAAATCTAGGAAGACTCCAGAGGAGAGAGTCCAATTGGAACGTAAAATAAAAATCCTTCAAGAAAAAGTGTATGCAGGAAGTAATCCCAAATTAGAGAATAAATTACTGATTCTGAGAGCTGAATATGACAAAAAAATCAGCAAATAGAGCTGCCTCGAGTCTTCTAAGATTGAAGCAAACCTTTTATGAACAAGGTGAAAAATCAGGAAAATTATTGGCATGGCAGATTAAACAATTAGAATTTAAAACACCAATTACCAGTATTATAAGTAACGGACAGGCAGTCGTAGATCCTTTAGAAATTAACAGTGCCTTTAGAGATTATTATGAAAAACTATATGATACAAAAAATGAAACTGACTTAATAAAACTAAATGGGTTTTTGGACGGATTATCTATACCATGTATTCCAAATGAAAACAGGGAGATACTGGAGTCAAAAATTAGTCAAGAAGAAGTTGGGCTAGCCACTGATAATATGAAATCAGGAAAAAGTGCGGGATCTGACGGTCTTCCAGTTGACCTCTATAAAAAATTTAAGAATAAATTAATAAAACCATTTTTGGAAATGGTTTTAGAAGCATTTCAAAATAGTAAATTACCGCCATATATAAATAATGCCTTAATTATACTGTTGCCAAAACCAGGTAAACCTTCTAATAAATGTGAAAACATGAGACCAATAAGCCTATTAAATGCAGACCTTAAGATAATCTGTAAAATTTTAGCAAGAGGACTACAAGAAATATTACCAAATATAATTAACCGATATCAGAATGGCTTTATAATGGGAAGACAAGGCTTCCATAATGTAAGAAGATTATTTAATATAATTTATTCTAATAAAGAAGCACCGGATACAGCTCTCCTATCATTGGATGCTGAAAAGGCCTTTGATAGGGTCGAATGGCCCTTTCTTTTTGAAGTTTTACAAAGGTTTGGACTTGGAAAGAATTTCATAAAATGGGTTCAGATAATATACAATAATGCTACAGCAGAAATCCTAACAAATAGCAATATCTCAAAATCAATAAAAATTAATAGAGGTTGTGGACAAGGCTGCCCACTTTCACCTTTACTGTTTACTATGGCAATTGAACCTTTGGCGATGGCAGTGCGTTTACATCCACAAATATATGGAATTAAAGTAGGACCAATAGAACATAAAATCTCCCTGTATGCCGATGACATAATTTTGTTTATGTCAAATCTTAAAAAATCAATTCTGACCTTGTTAAATATAATAAAGAACTTTAGGGAAATATCAGGATATAAAATAAATAAAAATAAATCTTCAATATTAATGCTAAATGAGACCCAGAGAAAGCACCCAGCTCCTGAGGTAAATCAATTCAATGTTGTAAATCAGTTTAAATACTTAGGAATTCAAATTGTGCCTAAGTTAGAATCAGCCGCTAGTATCAACTATGAAGCCTTAATGACAGATATTAATGAGTTGCTTCAGAGATGGATGTCACTGCCAATGTCGATGATCGGGAGAATTAATATACTTAAAAGTAATATCTTACCCAAAATACTATATTTATTTCAATACATTCCTTTACCACCACCTTCAGATCTATTCTCAAGAATTAAAAAAAAGTTAGTGGAATTTATATGGAACAATAGGAAGGCTAGATTACGTCTGTCCTTACTATATTTGCCATTTGATCGTGGAGGTCTGAAATGTCCAAACTTTATGTTGTATTACTGGTCAGCACAACTGAGGTCTATGACATATTATTTTTCATCAAATGATCTCCCTCACTGGACGGAGATGGAATCATACAATTTACCTTTACCTCTTCCCTTATTCATATACTCAGACTTGGCTAAAAAATTACAGAAACAAGTTAAAAATCCAATTGTAAAGCATATGATCAAAATATGGTATGAAATCAAAAAATATTTAAAAGAACCGCACTTATTGTCACAATTTAGCCCAATATGGGGTAATCAATATTTTACACCAGGGAGAGCGGATGCTGTATTTAAATTATGGAATTTAAAAGGGATTCAAAAGATTCAAGACTTATATTTAGCATGTTCAGACAACATAATGTCTTTTGAAGAACTGAGGGCTAAATTTAATCTTAATAGAACACATTTTTTTAAATATCTTCAGCTTAGGAATTTCATTCGATCAAATCAAAATAATGCTCTCACCTGTCCTACCTATTCATACTTGGAAAAAATTTTGACGAAAAATAGTAAGAGAAAGGGTATTATTTCAGAGTTCTATAACTCACTGATATTATCCTCAAGTGAAAACTCACAGAAAAGACTGAATTATTGGAAAGAAGACCTACAAATTGAAATTTCAGAGGAACAATGGGAATTGGCTTGCACAGAAGCTCAAACCAAATCAATAAATGTACGTCTTAAATTGATACATTTTAAATGGTTAATGCGGATGTATGTTACACCGGTGGAGTTAAATAGATATAACAAAAACATACCAGATACGTGCACAAAATGTATGGAAAGTAAAGGAACTCTATTTCATTGTTTTTGGGAATGTAGAAAAATTAGAATGTTTTGGGAAGAGGTGAGGGTAACAATTGAAAAAATAATTTCAAAACAACTCATATTGAATCCTAAATTGTTTTTGTTGGGTCTGTATCCAGAAAAGCATAACTTTAATAAGACTCATAGACCAGATGTGACTCAGTGGTTAAGACAGATGTTAACAAACCTTCCACTAGAAAGAATAACATACATATTGAAATCAAAGGAAAATGTGTTTGAGAATATATGGAGACCTTTCATTGATTATGTAAAGAAACTAAACATAACTACTGAAGAAGAAGGTGAATGATGTGTGTGGACCTTGTAATTTCCAAATTGGTGAATGTATAATATGTATACTTATGCAATGGATTACCTAGGCTAAACAGAGGAGCATTGTTTGACTTGTTTTGTTAACGGTTGATGGTGTTTTTGGAATATTTGTTTTTTTTTTGGTTTGTTTTAGTGTTGGGGTTTGATTGTTGGTGTCATGTTTGTTGAAAAAAGGTTCAATAAAAATATTGTGGAAAAAAAAATGGTTTAGTCTGTTCAAACGTGTGACACATGGAAACACACATCCTAATCAGATCAACTTTTTCAGGATCCATGTAAACAGTAAAGTTCTAATCTGAATTGTAATCAGATTGAAGAAATTTTGCCCATGTAACCGTGGCCAGTGAGGGGCACCAAGATCTGGAATAACATACCACATGCAATCAGAGAACGTACCACACTAAACATTTTTAAGACTCATTGTTAAAATTGGCTTCTAAACAACCAAAACTGTACCCATAATTAGTGGTTGCTCTGCAGCATGCACGTGCCCATGTGTCACACACATAAGCCCCGCCTCTTGTCTGTTGCTGCTGTGAGATGCTTGGGTGCATGTGTCTGTACGCATACACAGCACTTCATTAGTGTGACATTAGAATGTTTTGTTTTGTAGCATCTTAACTCTTGCACTTCAGCATATCCACTTTGTACAGTTTCATTGCAGATGTTCTTCTCATGTATGATTGTTTGTGTGTTTTTGGGACTACAGATGCAAATTAGCAGTACTGCTAAATCTGGCATAGTTAAATTTGTATTCATGTTCATTAGTACGTAATGTTCCTTTCAAATAAACATTGAACTAAACTAAAACCTGATGACAGATGAATGAGGGGTTGTGTACTTATACCCCCTTTACACAGGGGTGGAGATCATTGAGAGATTGCTGAGAGATCTGGCCAATTTTTGTTATATCAATCATCTTCAGTAATCTCCACAGTCACCACGGTCTCCACAAAGTTTTGACAGTCCAGAACAGACAAGGATCTCCCAAATGATCCCAAACATCAAAAATTGGCTCAATCTCTCAATGATCTCCATACTGTCTAAAGAGGACCTTGAGAGTAAGCCAAATAAATTACACATAGGGCTTGGTAATTGTTTTTACTAAGAAATGCTCTATATTTGGGAGGCAAGAATTGAAAAATAATCTTTTTCCATTTGCATTACATATACCCCCACCCCCCAATTTTTTTAATTAGATTTTGGAAAGCTACAAGTAAATGACAAAATTCTTCTGAGTGATTAAAAAAAAAAAAACAGTATAGGATTTTTTTTTTTACCTTATGATGGCCATTACTGGACAAAAAGTATTTCTAGATTCACATATTCATACGTGCTTCATCTGTCAAAGTCAACAGGTGGTGACAGAAATGTGAAATAATTTTGTGAATCTTCAAATATAATTCCAAACCAGAAATATTCAGTCAGGAAACTGTTTTGAGAGATGGCATTCAAAAAAACAACAGCAAAACAAAGACTTTGAGACCAGAGAGGGAGCTAAAGAATCCAAGTTGGGCCAGACACCAGTTTTTCCAGTCAAAATGAGACAAACCACTAGTTGAACAATTAAGTTTGCGTACTGCATTGTATTTAGCCAATATTTTTTACATAAACATAATTTTGAATGAGGACTGAATAATTTTGAGTGCAACTGCATGTGAAAAAAATCATGGCATTGTCCAACATCATCTACGGACACAATCCCATCAGCCACTACAGCAGTTAGCTGCTCACATGTCCAAGAGAATAACCGCAGTCAATTAGATTTAAAAAGATAGAATCAGGGAGTTATTACCGCCTCTCTATCACTGCTCTCCACCATTGATACTGGCTTTACGTCCACACTCTGAGGAGATGTGCACGTGCATCCCCTGTGGCACATGTTGCTGAGAATTTACTGGCCCCTCAAAGCTGAAGGACAGAGGTGGCCCCTGGGTTATTATCCCTTTCACATCACCTAATATAAGATACCTGGAAGATTAGTTCAACTTTATCAACATGTGACCCTTAAAATTCAATAAACTGTATCTTTACACTTAACTTGAAAAACAGCAGAACATGGACTAATGTCAGATAGGGGTGGGAATCACCAGTGGTGCCCTGAACTAGGGGTGGGGGTAAAAAAACAAAAAACAGATGCATTGTAATATTGTGATAATGCACAACATGCATAAGACAGAAAAGAGGTTGTACGATCATTTCACCACAGAGATCGGTATTTATCAATCTGGATGTTATGGTAGGATACCTTCAAATCTCACGACAGGTCTGAGATCGAGGGCCTGAGCAAATTTTCAAGTTTCTGTATAAGCGCGGTGCAGCAGAGAAACCTGGCTGTGTGGGAGAATTGTTTGATTGGATTATTACCTCAGCCAAGGAGGTAATATAAATGGGGTGGTTTGTCCGTCCGTCTGTTTGTTAGCAGGATTACGCAAAAACTACTGGACGGATTTTGATGAAAATTTCACCAGAGGTAGCCCTTGGGCCAAGGATGAACCCAGGATTTCCTCTGGTAACATTTCTCGGTGGCGGCCCACTGCACCAGAAATTTTACAGCCTCGCCAAGACACTATGCATTTATTAAGAAAAATATATGAAGCAATGACTTTCCGCAAGCGCGCACACGAACAACGCGCGTGGCCGTCATCCGCGTGGAGTTTAGAAGCGCCTTGCCCATGCAAATTTTCCAGTCTGTCAGCAAACAGTGTCTCGCTAAGCGTGACTGACCGACAGAAACATGAGTTTGTTGAAGTATTTTAAATGCAGAAAAAAACTGTTAGAGGTATGTAAGCACTGGAGGAGTTTATCATGGTTTTAACCCGCTGGAAACGGAAGCAATAATGGAAGAGTCGCTTAGCTAAGAGATGTGGTTAGAATTCATATGCAGCCAACTTCATATGAAGGGAAAGGCAAGGGGGACTGATGAATTGCTGAGGATATATTTCACCAGCCACTACAATATTAAGTTATGTTCTGTAGGAATTGCAGGAATGAAGAGACTGGCAATTTCTCTCCTTTCTCGTACGAGCAGGCGTGCCGTTTTTATTCTCCAGCGGCAGTGACAAAAAGCAACAGCTAAAAATGCTAGCTCTATTCACTCTAAACTGAGGTCCTTCAGCGGCTGCCTAGAGAAGTACCTGATGAGAAAGCCTGAAAGCACAACAATAACTGCCTAAACAGATCATTCTGTACATGAACACATATTGTGGTGAAATACGTCTTTAGAGTCCACTACAGTTCCCTATTATGTACCAGGCAGGTTAAGATGACCGAAATTCACAAAGTCAATGACTTTAATCTGTCAGCAGCCTTCAAATAAACTAAACGTGCCAACATTTGATTTCAAAATAAGGGAGGTTTTTCCTGCTGTCTGGGTGGTGAGGAGATTTCTTAAAAAAAAAAAAAAAACTATAAATATAAAGAAATATTATAACAGAAATAATCGCATCCTTGGCCACTTAAGTTAACTTATTTCATTAAATACAATTTTATTAATATTTTTTCTTTGTAATCAGAGTTAAATTATTGTTCTGTTCTAACTGCAAAATTTTGGTCAAAATGTAAATTGTTATAAGGAAAAAGTAAAAAAATTACCACAGTCTGTTTCAAATTTATCTAAACAAACAGTAATTTTATTTTAAAAAACAGACAAAAATTAGTCATAAAATAATCCACAAATTTATAATAAAGTTTCAAATGTACAAGAAAAGTCAATTTTACAAGAGGAAATTACAAATTTGAGGAACATGGCTTCAACTTTAGATTTACAGAGAAAAGTAGAAAACTATAAGAAAATTGTTATAAATTTTGGAGAAAAACCTCAAACCTTCAAGACTGAAGTCATTACTCAGGTTTTTAAGTGGGTGCTCTTTGTACCCTTAACTCAATTAGAAATTTTTGGTTGTCTACTTTTAATCATTCATTTCAAAGCACTGCTTTTACATGAGTAGAATTTCTGGTTACTATACCCACCTGATCATATAATTTAAGTATGCATGAGTACATTACTATTATGAATGTTTCTTTCCCTTCCCTACTCTCTGAATGGAAAAAAAGAAACACTAGAATAAAAATACAAAAAATACACATATTTTTGTCATTTATGTAAACCATGACAAAAAATCCTGCAGGACAAAACATGACACTTGATATTTTCTAACCTGTTTGTATACCACCATAGACAGAGAGAGAAGCTGAATTAGACAGCTCAGAGAGGGCAAGATGAGACAGAAGAGAGGAGCCAAGGAGAGGAAAGTGTTCAGGCAGAGAAAGGAGAGAAGGATAACACCACTAAAAAGTCTAAACACAGGATGTCTGGGTGGGACCCCAACTGGCCCAATATTCAAGCCTCGGTTATACAATACTTCAAATGGTAAGTTCCATATGCAATGTTATTGTGTAAAATTTTAAAAAGGAATAAATAGTAAATATGTTGCCACCGCGCCAAGGTCTTTAAGCCAGAGGAAACACTGTGAACCAATTAAATTTTGGTGATGATCTGAGAGTGCATACCTCCACCAAGGACCTTGTTTTTATCTGTGCAGCAGGATTACACAAAAACTACTGGATGGATTTGGATGAAATTTTCACCAGAGGTGGTCCTTGAGCTAGAGAGGAACCCAAAAGATTTCGGTGATGATCCAAGAATGCATACTTCCACCAAGGCTCTTATCTTCTCACAGTGTGTTAGCAAGAATCCTTCAGAACTACTGGATAGAATTGGATGCAATTTTGGCCTACACAGGAACCCATTACATTTTGGAGGTGATCCATGATGGACGGAAGGAGCCTTGGTGGAGGTATGCACTCTCTGAGTGCTTTTCTAGTTGAGCAGTGCAACCTTTCAGATGATATGTTTGACTTGTGTTATATTTAGATGAGAGTTTTGACGATTAACAAGGTTGCTTTTACTAATTATAAACATTCTTTACACGTTTATGTCACTGTGGCAAATAAATCGGACTGAAGCAGAAATTTTTAAAAAACTGTAGTTATTTAATGGAATGGAGAAAACTGAATTAACCTTTCATCTTCCAAGATATTTTTTATGGTTGTGACTGAGCTCAGGGTTTTTCAAGGAGTTGTTTTATTAGTTATTTTTATATACAGACTATATTAATATCTTTGCATTGTAGTGTGAGTAGCTACTATGTTTAATTAATGTCCTAAAAAATTATTTACTTGACTAAGATATGTGTTTATGTAATATTTGATAATGGTGATCCTTCACATATTTTTTGTTAACGCCACTGGTTAAACTTTAACAGAACTGAAAAGCACCGAAACAGGCTGTTATGAGCTACAAAACATGGGGACATTATTTTATTTTCCCCTGTGTGCTTTTACACAATAATGCCAGGTGCCAGAGTTGTGTGTGCGGCTCAGGTGAGCCAATGTGCAGAGTGCACAGCTGGTCCAGAGAGAGGTGAAACTTCTGCACTTCTACAATGTAAATAATAAATTCTTATGTTTGACAAGTATGCTTTAAAATGACCCAGCAAACAACATTTAGTCAAAAAGTTTATTCATTTATTCCTATTTCTGTCTGTAACCAATGAAGGCAGACTCACTCCACTGTGTTAAGTCCGACCACTTTTTTTCCTCAATATGAAGAATTATGATTATGTATTTTTTCCCCTTTTCTTATGATAATGTTAATTTCGATAAAGAAGTTTATTGTGAGCAAGACGTAGGCTTGGAATTCAAGTCACATTCGGATCCATCTGTCAGATTTATCAATGAGTGACCGATCATACAATAAGGTTGACCAGATACGCACGGTTTCATAAATATCACATAGACCTTTTTGTACGATTTTATTTACACTCAAATGTGCGCCGATTTCTACGCACTTTTGATAAATGGGGGTCATCGTGTGCATATTTGTGCATCGTCTACAATTTCTCTGCACTGCATGCTACAGAGAATCCTAGGCTGCACATTAAAGATAGACACAGTCACCGTGACATCACATATTGGTTTACAGCCTCCCTAGAAAGCTAATGCCGAGTAGCCACTGTTGCTTTAAAACCCATAAGCAAGGGGTGCCTGAACACAACATGTTCTTAAGGACCCCTTTACACAACATGGAAATCATTAAGAAATTGGGCCATTTTTTGAACTGCTTGAATGTTTGGGAGACCCTTGTGTGTTTTGGCCCGAGTCAAAAGTTTGAGGAGACCGTGATGACTGTGGAGATAACTGAAGATGATTGATAGATCAAAATTTGGCCAGATCTCTCAACAATCTCTCAATGATTTCCAGCCCTGTGTAAAGGTGGTATAAGGCATCAACAAAGCCAACAAAAGATAAGTTTTTTGCCTTCTATGACTGTAGCTTAGCTCCACTTTCCATTCCTTGCAAAATAATTCTATTAATTGATGTTATACACAACTATACCAGACAAAACTCTTACAGCTTCCAAAGTCAGACTGTATTCTGTCAGTGTCCCCTTAGTGATAAATGGGCTCAAGTTTAGAACTTCACAAAAAGAAGTTGAGGTTTTGTCTGATAAATGAACTAAAAGAAAAAGCAGGCGTAGGCTACTGTTGTCAGTTTCAGTGCAAAATCAATGCCTTATAAATGACACATCTCTAGATACCGACCACTGTCATTGATAAGCCTTATCAGTCAGCAAAGTCAATATCGGCTGACACCAATATATCCGCCAATATACAGTGGAGATCAAAATTAGAGAATATTGTATTAATACTTGATTTATTCTAAAATATATTATTCTTCATTATTCAGAATTTGACAGAATACACTGGTCAACACCAAATTTATTGTCTAAGTTTTTTTTTAGCCGATTTAGGACAGGTTTGATGTGCCGAATCCAAAAATCACATTGGTTTTACTCAATTAGGTCAACTTTTTGAATTATGGCCACATGTTGTTTTATACGTTTTTGTTTACATGTACAGGTATTTTCGCTTTATATGATGCAAAATTCTTTTTTATGTCTTGAAATTCTCTGAATTTTGAACAATGATGACATAACATTCAATTTACATGTACTTACATTTATATAAAGGTGGTAAGTATGTGCACAGTACTAAGTAAGTACTAAGTACAGGTTTTTACTTAGCACCTGATTGAGAGAAACAGATGTCACTTTCGGATTCAGTGGTGCAAAACTGTCTTAAATCAGTTGAAAAAACACAGACAACTTACAAAAAAAATATTTTTGTAACCCTGTGATATCAGCTGTGGCTATACCACTGGTGTACTAGCATGTTTTTTTTTTTTAAATAACCAAGGCACTTCAACACAAACATTTATTTTGTAAAAAAAAAAAAAAAAAAAAAAAAAAAAAAAAACAGCAAGTAAAATTAGAGAACAGTGACCACTGTGTCAGAAGAGAAGATTTAAACTTTTTTTTTTTTTTTAGGGCTATAGGATTAAAAACTTAATATGAAGTGTACAGGTCCTTGTTCTGAATGACTTCAGCACATCTGTGCCCACAGGACATCACTAGTTTCTCACACTGCTCTGGTTTGATCTTGGTCCATTCTTCGTGCAGTCTCTTCCACAGTTCAGTAACTGTAGTGGGTTTCTTAGCCACTACTTTGTCGCCAACAATTTTCCAGAGATACTCTTTGGGGTTTAGATCTGGACTCTGGGCTGGCCATTTCATTGTTTCAGTATTGTTAGACTCAAGGAACAGTTTAACCCATTTTGCAGTGTGACAGGGGGCACTGTCTTGCATGGAAATTGCTGGCTGATGGGAGACAATTGCAGTGAAGGAAATGCATGTGGCCGAAGGAGGTTCACAAAAATATTTGCATTCACCCTGCCATGTAGCTGTACAAGAGGCTCAACTCCTGCAGTAGAAATCATCCCCCAAACTATGACATTTTAAACTGACGTCTTTACACACTTTAGGTTCAGTCTTTCCCCAGTTTGACGCCGAACATATTGCTTCCCATCAGACCCAAATAAATTGAACTTACTCTCATCACTGAAGTGCACTCTGGACCAGATCTCTATCCACACAACATGCTCCTCAGCAAAGGCAAGTCTAGCCTTTTCATTGTTTCTGCTGATGAGAGGTTTGGTCACTGCAGAGTAAGCTTTGAGTCCAAATTGTCTTAAGGTGCGTTCACACCAAATGCAAACGGGCGGCGAGAATCCATACAAAGTGAATGGGAAGACGCGAGTACGCATGAATTTGCATGTTCGCGTCCCAGGCTAGCTAGCTAGCTGCTAGCTTTGAGATTCTGTCGTCACCGGAATAAAGGTATCACCATTGCAAAGTAAACTAGTTTGAAAATTTGACTCACTCACCTGGAGACTCAGGAGGACCAGGAGCCCTTCAGCTGAATCGGGATGTCGTTATTTATCCATGGTTTCCTGTCACGGACAAGCTAGCAATGTAACCACCCCTCATCTTGTGAACTTTTGGAGGCTTGAGACAACATTTACAGGTGAACCCCCGGTTGGACAATGTAAACATAAGCATGACATTACTTTGGGAATTTCTACAGCAGGTTGAACACAGCTGCAGAAGTTTTGAAGGCAACTTCGCCTGTCTGCATCTCACTCAGAAGGGGGATTCATGTCCGTTTGCGTGCTTACATTGAGTTATAATGTAATCATGCCACACGAAAAATTTGCCCGTTCACGTTTGGTGTGAATGCACCTTTAAACAGAGAGATACTGTGTGCCAAGACAGAGCCTTACCCTGTTCAGCAGTGAACTGGCAAGTAACTCCAGCTGCAGTGTTGAACCGATTCCCCATTGAGAGACTTCGCATAATCCTGTCCCCCAAACCAAAGCAGTATGAGAAACTAGCGATGTCCTGTGGGTGCAGATGTGCTTAAGTCATTCAAAGCAATGGCCTCTACACTTTCTATTAATTTTTATCCCTCGGTGAAAATGAAGGCATACGGTAATCGGTCAATGTGTCTGTGTGTGGTTGGTTGGTTCTATCTGTCTGCCTCAACTCGCCCAGTCAAAATTAAGTGCAACTAAAGGCTTCTATCATTGTATCACCATATTTTCTCGACTTTTTATTTGCTAGAATTTCAAGATAAGGCTTTGTTTTCAAAATAAACACAAATTTAACTCATCATTGCCATGTAATGGAGCCGGGGAAAAAGGTATTCTAATAACTATGCCGGGACAGTGCGTCTTTTTTACAGCACATGGTGACTTCCTATCACAGTCAAGCTCTAGCTGAACTGTTCTAAAATAGCTGAAAAACTGAAAAAAAAAAATCACATATTCAGCAACTACACAATTTATTCATCACATCGATTGTTTTCACACTGGTGTTGCAGAGGAAGGACAAGGTATTTTCTTCTTGGAGTTTTGAGTTCATCGCTAATAGAATAGAATAGAATAGAATAGAATAGAATAGAATAGGCTTTATTGTCATTAGGGCTGTTGTGGTAGAGGAATTTCCCCTGTGTTGACGGTGGACAGCTCAACACCGCGATATGTAGTATTACTGCAAATGTTTCTCGTAATTTAAACAGGGTTCATAACTTATGTGGCAAATGATGAAAATTGTGAGAAACTCGCTGCAGCTCCGCTCTCAACTTTGTGTGTGAGAGAGAGAGAGAGAGAGAGAGAGAGAGAGAGAGAGAGAGAGAGAGAGAGAGAGAGAACTTTGCGGAGCTCCGGTCTTTATAAAGACATGAACTGCTGATTCTATTTAAAAAAAAAAAAAAAAAAAAAAGATCATCATCAACTCCAGTATTTCAAGTACGGGGTGTGTGGACTGGAGACTGCAGCGACATTCAGCTTATTTAAACAGGACAGCCTCCATACAGGACCCTGCGTGGCTCTTCTCTCCGTGATTTCTGGATTTTTGCTGCTCTCTGAAAAATCACGTTCAAACAAGCAATGCACTATGCAGTAGTTGTTTCACTCTCGCAGCTCAATTGTCAGGATCATAAACACTCCACTCAGAAGGAAATAACACACTTTGTGCCCTTTCAGTGCTCACTGTCACGGCTGTATTTAGCAATTTGTCCAAACGCTTCCAACCGCCACTAACTGCCTGCTGGAGTCCATCTGGAGAGAGAGTGCCCCACCCGGTGCTGGCGGTGGCAGCTTCCATCGTACCGGGTGCAAACATGCTGTTGGCAATAAAAATACACTTAACATTTAACAATTTATTTAATAATCAGTAGGGGCACATAAGTGAACAACAAGCTTTAGCTACACACACAAAAACAAGTTAACACTGCAGCTGTTGCAGTTGCTCATTTTAATCCACGATAGTCTTGTCCATAGAGCGGTACTACATAAATGCAGTTATTGCGACAGCCCTAATTGTCATTGCACAGTAGTACAGCACAACAAAATTGTCGGTGCTCCACCGGCCTACTGTGCAGCTCCACCAGGCTACAAAAAACTACAAGTCCCAACATTCCTCAGCTCAAAAATATGGCGGACTGCAGCAGAGAAGTGAACGCAGTAAAAAAAAAAAAAAAAAAAATACTTAAAAGTAAGTTTTGGGTTTAAATTATGCAGCAATTTCAATATTAAAACACTAATAACTCCTACAACTGCAATATTTGATTTGCAAAGCTTATGTTACTGTACGTCATTTTTTTTTCCAATGTCTGATTTTTTTACCCCCATAGGGGGACTGCTTAGTTACATTAATTTAACCTGTTAAATTGTTTTCTCTAAAGTTCAGGTGATTTTTTAAGTCTTAACACAAATGTCAGTAATATAAAAACACCACAGTGTGACATGCTTCATTCGCTCACTTTAAAATGATTCACTCACTAAACCAAGCAATTTATTAAGCTGAGGTGAAACATGACATCTGCACATTTTCTATATACATTACATCTGTAACAATAATCACATTTTTTGCTATTTTTCTTTCCTCTTTGTCTCTCTGAGGTCCACAGTGGTGAACCTGAGGGTCAGCAGTCAGAGCAGCTGTGAAGATAACAGGCTGGAAGCTAAATAAAAATATTACATGTTTATTGTTTATACAAGAAACTGCTCCTGTATTTCAATAAATTAATGTTTGGAAAAACTTAGTTTTTTGCTAGATTATTTAAGAAACTATCAATATTCTTTACACATAAGTGTGAAACATTCCAAACCATTCTGATTTAATATTCATAATTATACTTTGACTTCTGCAAATTTTGATATGTTTACCTACTATTGCATGCCACCATGTAACTATACATGCATTCAATTAATAAAATCTGCTACTCCAACATTTTTATTTGTGCTCCTAATTTTATTTTTGTGCTTCTGTATTTTTATGTCTTGGCGCAAAGGCAACATAGGCATATGGTAACCACTCCATGTGTCTGTGTATATATCTGTCTGTCTGTTTCCAGCTTTTCAGCTCACCCACTCAAAATTAACTGGAGCTAAAGGCTTCTATCATTGGATTGCTATATTTTCTTGAGTTTTTATTTGCCACAACTTCCAGATAGATAAGACTTTGTTTTCCAAATAAGCACAAATTTAATTTAACTTTACCATCAAAGCAGCTATGAAAAAGGTATTGTAATAACTATGGCCACCCACTAGAAGTGGCAGTGACTTTTTTTACAGCCCCCCTTCCCCCAATGCTACAGGCACCGAGGCAGCAGCACCTTGGTGCTTTCATTTAATCCTATAACCCTAAAAAAACTAAATCTTCTTACACAGTGGTCACTGTTTTTCCAGTTTTGCTCACCATTTTGTTTTTGTTTTGTTGTTGTTGTTTTTTACAAAATAAATGTTTGTGTTGAAGTGTTTTGGTTAATTAAAAAAAGTACAGCAGCAGTACAGATACAGCTGATATTCTGTCAAATTCTGAATAATGAAGAATAGTATATTTTAGATTAAATCAAGTATTAATACATTATTCTCCAATTTTGATCTCCACTGTAGCTGTGCCTCCCTAATCTTAAGTGATCACTTTGCCTTTAAATTCTCTTTTGTCTGCAAAGGATGTAAAAAACACAACGGTGTCACACACAATAACTTTTTAAAAACACTTTTCACCATCAGTAAACAAGTTTTTTTATATGCTCATGGCTGCAGGAATGATCAGCCTGATTTATACTTTTGTATTCGCAGTTCTGAATTTATTTCTCTCCTCTAATCAAGAGATTTTTTTTAACTCGCCCGTTTCAGTTATTCTATCCTATCGTTAATGTTTTGCGCTCATATGCTAAAGTAATATCTAGCTATAAAATTGACAATCAGATTAAATTTTAATATGACAAAGATACCAGTTCTGGACTTAAATTAACTCTCTAAGAGCCAATTAAAAGCCTACGAAGCAACTAAATAAGTAATGAGTCACTTCTATGTCAAGAACACTGGCACATAATTTTACTGTTATTTATATCAATCACCAACTCGGAAAAAAAGGCACATAGCATCACCGGCTACTAGCAAGGAACAGCATCTCCAGCCAATAAATAAATAACTGCCTTACCTCCACTTAGTTTAGGTATTTTGCCAATTTTATGAGTTATATCTGCCGTGAGGGTTCCGAAGTCCTGCTCATAGGTTTCGAAATCTGACGACATTTTGGGAATTAAAGTTTAAAACAGGTAAGAAGCTTTTCAGTTTAATAACAAGACGCGGATATACTTCCTCTTTCCTTGAGTTACACTGTAATGGGCTCGGCAAGGAGGAACTGGATTTGTTATTTTCTTTTCCGTCCGTCACTGGTTGAGGTTCGGCTAGTGGAAAAATACAATATCATTAATTTCTGACCGAGCGTGACTGCAAATATTTTTGGGATTTTTGTGGCATTTGTGTGATGAACTAAAAATGTCCTCAGATGATTGCGGATGACTGTTTTCGAGACGTTAAAAAAGGGGTTCTTCTTAAAAAACAAGGAAGTGACCAGGTTGGTGACTTAAAGTGGCAGCTTTTTTCTTTATTCACAAAAAGGAGCGCATGTATTGTTGTTTTTTTTTATAGTTGTGCTTTAATTTTGTGTGTTTTGTTAAGAACTCTTGATAGATTAAGCTGATAAGGAAGCTGTCGATCAAGCTAGCAAACTAACGTTATTTTCGCTAACGACTGTACCTGTGGAATTAAACCGAAACGCGCTTGACCAAAAATCTTTACATTTATCTCTCTTGTTATCACTTTAAACCGGTGTTGTCTCACTCGCCTGACTTGCATATATATAATAAGAGACAAAAAGCTTTAGCGTAACGTGGAAATATATTTGTTTTCATTTTGGTGCTAATTAGCTAGTGTGGCAGCACAAAAATAAATAAATAAAGCCAATTAAGTAAATAAATCTGTTGCACTCTGTTCACAGTAAAGATGGATACAGTGGTGTGAAAAAGTGTTTGCCCCTTTCCTGATTTCTCAGTTTTTGTATGTTTGTCACACTTAAATGTTTCAGATCATCAAACAAATTTAAATATTAGGCAAAGCTAACACAAGTAAACACAAAATGCAGTTTTTAAATGAAGGTGTTTATTGTTAAGGGTAAAAAAAAAAAAATCCAAACCTACATGGCTCTGTGTGGAAAAAGTGATTGCTCCTGTTATAGCTGGACAGACGAGGTGAGTAGGAAAACACAGCTTTACACTTCAGATGTCAGCTCACACTGACAGCTTGACCGCTAGACTCCAGGCCAGATAAGAGGCCGTAAGATGGCCGACCTGGCTTAAAATAACGTGGGACGGGGCACGCCCCCTGGCGGTGCGTGTCCATCTTACCCTTTAACTATCTAACATTCCGCCACCCCCAAGAAGGTCCAAAACCACTCACTCAATCAAGGCCCTCCCCAATTTCAGACTCGAATCACGCACTAACAAACGAAAACTAATGTGTCTAAATGGCCTGACACATTCACACCACAGAACCTAAAATAGGGAGGACGGGTGGACTGTCGTCCTGCCCACATGGTAAGGAGGATTATTCTGCCTCCTGCTCAAGTGAATTAAAGTCCATTTATAACTAAAAGTGTATGCCGTGTTCCTAAACTAAAACAGAAAACCAAAATAATCCCTTGTGAAACATTAACTTTCAATATATAACATTAACTTTTTTTTTTTAATACAACACTAGCACAAAACACAGAACGTCAATATATACAATTTACAACCCCAGTGTTCCAATAGAAAAGGCATATCTCGTATGGGGGCCCAGGGCGCCCTCTCAGCCGATGCGCCCCTGGAGACAACTGGTTGTCATGGTGATGGTCAACTCTCCGGACGATGAAGCCACTGCTCCCCATCATCGACCTCGTCCCTCATCCGGCCTCGTTTCCCAGAGATTCCTCTCAGACACGCCAAAGCCGCTTCGTGTGCCACACTGAGCCATCAGAGAGCTTGAAGTGCGCCACGTCCCATCTGGCCACTATGCACAGACGTTCCCGACGCTCCTGATGCTAACGTCTGGCCCACCTTCGTTGCAGGCGCTCTTCCCCTCAAACCTGGACCCAATCCGGGACCTTTAATGGGGTCCGGCTCGGCTTGAGGCGTTGCTGACAAGCACACCGATCCCTCGCGTTCATCAGTCTTGCCCCGACCCCGCTTGGTGCTGGTGTAACATGCGCCCTCAAAGCCGCAGACCCTCCGTCTCCTCGGGGCCAAACTCCGGAGGCACCCGGAGCCAACCCATTGGTGCCACTCGCCGGCACAGGTGCCTCACTGTTACGGTCAGTACTCCCCTCGACAGTTTCCCGAGCACCAGCACTGAGACCCTCCTGCGCTGGCCCTGAGCAAAATTTGTCCCGCCTGATCGCTGTGGCATCCGGTAATCCTTCATCCCACACCTCATCCTCATCAGTCACCGGAATCTGGGGGTTCCACCGGCCACAGCCCAACCATTCTTCTCCAGCGTCGTCTTTGATGGCGAAATCCAGTCCGTAAAATAAGTCACAGCCCATGATGTTATCGCCCTGTGCTGTTATGTGGAATGTGAAGTTGAGCATCGTCGTAGACTTGTACCAAACAGTCAGCTCCAAAGACCTGGCTGTGTCCAGCCTTCCACGTCCATAGCCGTATAACGACGCTGGGTTGCCTCTAACTCTGTGGTGGGGAAAAAACTTGTTCACTGTGGTCCGATTCAGCAGTGAACCCTCTGCTCCCATGTCGATCAACAGCGGCACCTCCACATCGTCCAGCCTCACCGTGCAAAACATGTACCCTTTCTTGTCTGGAGACACCGTGTGGATGATTGTCTGGGGCGGGTGGGGCGATTTCTCCCGTGAGCTGCCCGGGTTGACTCCACGGCACATCCTGACAAAATGATTTGAGCGACTGCATCTGTTACACCATGCTCCTCTCGCCGGACAGTCCTTAGCCTTTTTACAGTGCTTGGCAGACCCACAGCCCATGCAAAAGAGCTTTCCCGGGGCCGACTCCCGGCCAATAACGTTGACTTCTGTCTCCTCTCCATCCAAGCTATCATCGCTGTCCAGGTCCATGGCATTTGCCGCGGCAAAAGGCTCTTAACGGCTGCTGTGGCTGGTGCCTGGTTTGCTCCAGAGCTAGCTTTTCTGCAGTTTCCATCTGCATAGCTAACTTAATGGCTTTGGCTAGTGTGAGCTCACTTGTTGCTGTAATTAGCTGAGCCTGCAACATGGCGCTACAGCAGTGCTCCACCAGCTGGTCCCATACCATTTCCTCCTCCAGTGCTCCAAAACAGCACTCACTAGCCAGCTGTCTTAAGTCGGTGACAAACTGTCGAACGGGCTCACCTACCCGTTGACGCCGCTGCAGAAAACGGATCCTCCGGGCTGTCACATTGTCCGGGGTATCGAAGTGGCTAGCTAGTAGCTCTGCTATCTCCTCGCAGGTCATGCCCAAGTTGTGCACCAATAGCACCTGGGCTCTCAACTTGTCGAGCTCCCCGAGACCTCGTGCAACAACATAAGTTTGGTAGGCCTCGTACCGTCTGGGCCATGGTACCGGCGGTTCTCCCGGCACTTGGAGGAAAGCGCGAATGGGGGCCACGCATGCTTCCATGGTTAAAGCCGACATTGCCAAATGTTATATCTGGAATTACCTGCTGGACAGACGAGGCGAGGTGAGTAGGAAAACACAGCTTTATTATATAGCTCACACTGACAGCTTGACTGCTAGACTCCGGGCAAGATAAGAGGCCGTAAGATGGCCGACCCAGCTTTATATAACGTGGAGCGGGGTGTCCCCCTGCGGTGCGTGTCCATCTTACACTTTAACTATCTAACAGCTTCCCCCTTAAAACATAAATTAACTGTGGTTTATCACATCTTTAGAAAGCTGATTTCAATTTCTCTAGCCACACCCAGGCCTGATTACTGCCACACCTGTTCTCAATCAAGAAATCACTTAAATAGGGCCTGCCTGACAAAGTGCTTCTGTAAGCTGGTTGCCAACCACCAATCAAATCTAAAAGAAGAAAAAGAAGAAGATGAAGTTAAGTAGACCAAAAGATCCTCAAAAGCTATACATCATGCTGTGATCCAAAGAAATTCAGGAACAAATGAGAAACAAAGTAATTGAGATCTATCAGTCTGGAAAAGGTTACAAAGCCATTTCTAAAGCTTTGGGACTCCAGCGAACCACACTGAGAGCCATTATCCACAAATGGTGAAAACATGGAACAGTGGTGAACCTTCCCAGGAGTGGCCAGCCAACCAAAATTACCCCAAGAGCGCAGTGACGACTCATCCAAGAGGTCACAAAAGACCCCACAGCAACATCCAAAGAACCGCAGTCCTCACTTGCCTTAGTTAAGGTCAGTGTTCATGACTCCACCATAAGAAAGAGACTGGGCAAAAATGTCCTGCATTGCAGAGTTCCAAGATGAAAACCACTGCTGAGCAAAAAGAACATACAGGCTCATCTCAGTTTTGCCAGAAAACATCATGATGATCCCCGAGACTTTTGGGAAAATAATCTGACTGACGAGACAAAAGTTGAACTTTTTGGGAGGTGTGTTTCCCATTACATCCGGCGTAAAAGCAACACATCATTTCAGAAAAGGAACATCATATCACCAGTTAAATATGGTGGTGGTAGTGTGATGGTCTGGGGCTGTTTCGCTGCTTCAAGACCTGGAAGACTTGCTATGGTAAATTGAACCATGAATTCTGTTGTCTACCAAAAAATCCTGAAGGAGAATGTTGGGCCACCTGTTCGTGACCTCAAGCTGACGCGCACTTGGGTTTTGCAGCAGGAAAATGATCAAAACACACCAGCAAGTCCACCTCTGAATGGCTTAAGAAAAACAAAATGAAGACTTTGGAGTGGCCTAGTCAAAGTCCTGACCTGAATCCAATTGAGATGCTGTAGCATGACCTCAAAAAGGCAGTTCATGCTCGAAAACCCTCCAATGTGGCTGAATTACAACAATTCTGCAAAGATGAGTGGACCAAAATTCCTCCACAGCACTGTAAAAGACTCATTGCCACTTATCGCAAACGCTTGATTGGGGTTGTTGCTGCTCAGGGTGGCCCAACCAGTTATTAGATTTCGGGGGCAATCACTTTTTCACACAGGGCCATGTAGGTTTCGATTTTTTTTCCCCCATAATAATAAACACCTTCATTTAAAAACTGCATTTTGTGTTTACTTGTGTTATCTTTGTCTAATATTTAAATTTGTTTGATGATCTGAAACATTTAAGTGTGACAACCATACAAAAAAATGAGAAATCACAAAGGGGACAAACACTTTTTCACACTACTGTATATACAGTGGAGATCAAGATTAGAGAACAGTTTATTAATACTTGATTTATTCAACCATATGTTTTTCCTCATTGTTCAGAATTTTACAGAATATCAGCTGTTACTATAACACTGCTGTACTAGCATGTTTTTTAAATAACCAAGGCACTTGAACACAAACATTTATTTTGTTAAAAAAAAAAAACAGTGTGCAGAATTAGAGAACAGTAACCATTGTGTCAGAAGAGAAGATTTAAACAGTGTTTGTTTTTTAAGGCTATAAGATAAAAAAATTAATGGGAAGTGTAGAGGCCCTTGCTTTGAATGACTTAAGCACATCTGCACCCACAGGACATCACTAGTTTCTCACACTGCTCTGGTTTGGGGGACAGAATGATGTGAAGACTCTCAATAAGGAATTGGTTCAACACTGCAGCTGGAATTACTTGCCAGTTCAGTGCTGAACAGGGCAAGGATCTGTCTTGGCACACAGTGTTTCTCAGTTTAAGACAATTTGGACTCAAAGCTCACTCAGCAGTGACCCACCCTTTCATCAGCAGAAAGAATAAAAAGGCCAGACTTGCCTTTGCTGAGGAGCATGTCGTGTGGACAGAGGAGAACTGGTCCAGAGTGCACTTCAGTGTTGACAGTTAGTTCATTTTATTTGGATCTGATGGGAAACGATATGTTTGGTCTCAAACTGGGGAAAGACTGAACCCAAAGTGTGTAAAGAAGTCGGTTAAATTTGGAGGAGGAAATGTCATAGTTTGGGGATGTTTCCTGAAGCAGGAGTTGGGCCTCTTGTACAGCTAGAGTAAGGAAAATAAGTATTGAACACGTCAACATTCTTCTCATTAAACATATTTCTGAGGGAGCCATTGACCTGAGATTTTCACAATATACACTACCGTTCAAAAGTTTGGGGTCACTTAGAAATTTCCTTATTTTTGAAAGAAAAGCACTTTTTTTCAACGAAAATAACTTTAAACTAATCAGAAATACACTCTATATATTGCTAATGTGGTAAATGACTATTCTAACTAACTAACTAACTAACCTGCACTTATATAGCGCTTTTCTAGTCACAAAGACCACTCAAAGCGCTTTCATTAATACTAACCCTCTATTCTAAGGGCCTATAGGAAACAGATATCTAGGGACAATTTAGAACAGCCAATTAACCTAACATGCATGTTTTTGGCATGTGGGAGGAAACCGGAGAAATCCCGGAGTAAACCCACGCAACACGGGGAGAACATGCAAACTCCACACAGATCACTGTTGGTCGGGGGCTGGGATCGAACCCACGAT
This sequence comes from Pholidichthys leucotaenia, assembly GCA_020510985.1. Classification (NCBI taxonomy): domain Eukaryota; kingdom Metazoa; phylum Chordata; class Actinopteri; order Cichliformes; family Pholidichthyidae; genus Pholidichthys; species Pholidichthys leucotaenia. Next base: position 393,008,837 of record CM035836.1, on the reverse strand, counting down.
CCCCACAATCCCCCGGCCAAGGGTAAACTGTGCTGCCGCAGTGCTAACCACTGCGCCACCGTGCAGCCCGTGCAGCTAATTCTAGCTGCAAATGTCTGGTTTTTGGTGCAATATCTACATAGGTGTATAGAGGCCCATTTCCAGCAACTATCACTCCAGTGTTCTAATGGTACAATGTGTTTGCTCATTGCGTCAGAAGGCTAATGGATGATTAGAAAACCCTTGTGCAATCATGTTAGGTCTGCAATGCTGTAATTGCTGCAAATGGAGGATTCTTTGACGAAAGCAAAGTTTGAAGGAAAAAAATATTATTTCAAATACAAATCATTATTTCTAACCTTGTCAATGTCTTGACTATATTTTCTATTCATTTTACAACTCATGGTGGTAAATAAAAGTGTGACTTTTCATGGAAAACACAAAATTGTCTGAGGTGACCCCAAACTTTTGAACGGTAGTGTAAGTAACAATCAAAGTAATCCATACATACAACCTAAACCTAGATGGCTGCACGTCCACACGCTGCGGCTAGACGCTCCGGACTACTGTGCTTATTTTTGTGTTTTTCCTGCCTTTTTTGTCTTCCTTCTGTGACAGACTAATAACCTACAGTCGCCAGGAACTTCTAGGCATTGGCCGCTAATTTTACTCTGACATCGCCATCGCTTATTCCAGCAATCAATACCACATTCCTGAGGAGATCGCCAGACCCCCAGGCGCTCCGTGGATTGTTATCAGGCCCAGCAAGAGGTGCGGATGGTGCCTAGAGAGGAAGAAGAAACAAGGCTGCAGGGCTGACCTCCGTGCCCAACTGTGCAAGAAACGCACCAAACCACTGTTACCTTCTATTTTCCTCACCAACGCCAGATCCCTCGCCAACAAAATGGAATGAGTTGAGATTGGAGCTCGCCTACAATCGCTACGTGCAGGACTGGTGGGGGTTGAAGGAGGGGGGAAGACAGTCAATGATGTGCTGGGACACCAGTCGGTCAAAACACTTCAGGATTATAGAAGTGAGGGCAATGGATCTGTAGTTGTTCAGTTTGTCAATTGCTGACTTTTTGGGGATGGGGATGATGGTGGAGGCCTTGAGGCAGGAGGGACGGTGGTGTGCGTCAGGGAGAGGTTGAACAGCTTGGTGAGGATCTCTGCCAGCTGGTCTGCACATGCTTTGACCACCGTTCCTGGGATGCCGTCAGGACCAGCAACTCTGGTTCACTGTTCTTCGTTACCTCCTCCACCTCATGTGCCTGTAGAGAGAGATGGGAGAGAGGGGAGGGAGGGGGGCAAGTGGAGGGGTGAGCTCAACCTGGGCAAAGAAGCTATTAAGCTCCTCTGCCAGAGTGAGGCTGCTGTCCAGTGTTGGGGGACCCTGGCCCCTGTAGTTGGTGAGGGTCTGGATGCTTCTCCACATCTGTGTGGGGTTGTTGTCTGTGAGTAAGCCCTCCACTTTCCTCCTGTAGGCGTTCTTGGCGTGTTTTATGCCTCTTCTCAGGTTGGCTCTGGCAGTGCTGTACAGAGAGCTGTCCTTCTGCCTGGTCATCCAGGGTTTCCGGTTTGGAAAGACCCGGATATGTTTGGTGACTGTCACATTTTCTACACAGCATTTCATGTAGAAGAGGACAGGCTTAGTGTAGGAGTCCAGGTCCTGCTGTTCAAAGATGTTCCAATCTGTGCGGCTAAAGCAATCCTGTAGCTGGAGGAAAGCATTTTCAGGTCAGGTTTTAATTATTTGTTTGGTTGGGGGGAACTCTTCCTCAGGGAGGGTGTAAGCAGGTATTAGAAGCAGGAAGAGATGGCCTGATTGTCCAAGGTGAGGGAGGGGGGGTGGCTCTGTCGGCGTGCTTAATGTTGCTGTAAACACGATTCAGTATTCTTTCCCCTCTTGTGGGACACTTAACATGTTGGTGGAATTTGGGAAGTACAGTCTTTAAGCATGCTTTGTTAAAATCCCCTGCAATAATATGGACTGTGTTGGGGTGATATTTCTCTTGCCTGCTAACAATGCTCTGGAGGTGGCTGAGTCCTAAGCTAAGGCTAGCGTCTGGAGGGATGTAAACAGCTGTTACAATAACTTCAGTTAGCTTGCGGGGTAGATAGAAGGGCCTACACAGGAAGGACATAGCCTCCAAGTCCAGTGAACAGTGACTTTGAATTATTCTGCTGTTATTACACCAAGACTGAAGCACAAACACACAGAGCCCACCACCTCTGCCCTTACCAGAATCGGCATTGCGGTCAAAGCGGAGTGTAATTCGGCCGGGTAATTCCACAGTGGTGTCTGGGATAAGCAGGTGATGCCACTGTGGAATTACCCGGCCGAACTACACTCCGCTTTGACCACAACACCGATTCTGGTTAGGGCAGAAGTGGTGGGGTCTGACAGTATTGTGGGGTCTGACAATATTGAAACAATGAAATGGTCAGCCAGAGTCCAGATCTAAACCCCATAGAGAATCTCTGGGAAATCCTTGGTGACAAAGTAATGGCAAAGAACACCACTACAGTTACTGAATTGTGGAAGAGACTGCAAGAAGAATGGATCATGATCAAAGCAGAGCAGTGTGAGAAACTAGTGATGTCCTGGGGGGCGCAGATGTGCTCAAGTCATTCAAAGCAAGGACCTCTACACTTACTATTAATTTTTTAATCCTGTAGCCCTAAAAAAAAAAAAAAAAAAAACATTGTTTAAATCTTCTCTTCTGATACAGTGGTTACTGTTCTCTATTTTTTTTTTTTTTGTTTGTTTTTTTACAAAATAAATGTTTGTGTTAAAGTGTCTTGGTTATTTAAAAAAAAAACAAAAAAAACATGCTAGTACAGCAGTGGTATAGCCACAACTGATATTCTGTAAAATTCTGAACAATAAAGAATAACATATTTGAATAAATCAAGTATAAATACATTTTATTTATTTATTTATATTTTATTTATTTATTTTTAACATCATAATAAAATGCAATACATAAACAATTAAGATTGTTCTCTAATTTTGATCTCTACTGTATACATCATTCGATTGCACCTGTTTACGATTAAATTAACACCTAGTAGCTATTTCCAAGTGGGTAGTAACTTTTTACATAATTATATTTTCTTTAGTAGTTTTCTCCTGGTTACTTTTCACTTTTACATCAATACATTTTGATCGAAAAGTTTCATATTTATAATTTGCTTTGTCTCAGAGTCTGTGTGAGAGTGCTGAAGATGCTGATGTAGCTGTATTGTGTTATCGCTTCATTTTAGTTTGCATGTACTGTTCTGGTGTGACTGGTGCTGAGAAAGTGTGACGGTTCCTGAGAAAGAGATAATCTGTACACCAAGTGTGGTAGACTGCAAGTCTAAAATAAATCATTACTGGCACATGCCTCTAGGGGGAACTATCTGTATTGTTTAGCATTACTATGAAGGGGACACATTAGAACAAGAGTGTGAAAACCCCGCGCAGAATCCATGTTCAGTCATATTATGTGTGTTGCAGAATAAACGGCAGAGTTAGCCAAAGAAATAACTCAAGTGTGATCATTGCTACACGGTAGGATATCACACAATTGGCGACGAGGATTAAAAAAAAAAAAAATCAGCGGCGAGAAACAGAGAACATTGCAAGTGTGGCGAACTCAAGTGACTCCAGTAGTTCGAGTGCAAGTTCAGAGGAGGAAAAACGAGGTTTCCCCACCACGACGAGCAATGGCGGCTGTAATCGGAACGGTAACCCCTTTTGATAACTCGACTCAGTCATGGGAAGAATATGGTGAAATGTTGGACTTTTTCTTCCAAGCTAATGATATTGAGGAGCCAGACAAAAGGAAGGCTGTACTGTTGAGTGGAGTTGGTGCAACTACTTACAGCTTGTTGAGAAATTTAATAAGCCCTGCATTACCGAAAGATAAAACGTACGACCAGCTTACTGCTGAGCTTCAGAAGCACTTCAGCCCCAAACCAAGTGAAATCGTGCAACGATTCAAATTTAATTCACGCATAAGGAGGAACACTGAGTCCATAGCAGAGTATGTGGCAGAATTGAAGAAATTAACACTGCACTGTGATTACAAAGACTCAATGGAAGAAATGTTAAGAGACAGACTTGTGTGTGGAGTGAATGATGACCGAATGCAACGGCGACTTTTATCTGAAACAAAACTCACTTTTGCAAAGGCTTTGGAATTATGCCAAGCGATGGAAACAGCATCTAAAGATGTGAGAGAAATGCAAAGGAAACTAGCAGAGGACACAGCAACGCATGTTCGTGTGCCTAAGACCCAAGTAGGTGTCCACAAAGTGTCGACTGACAAAACTCAGCACAAATTCCCCAGTTGTTATCGCTGCAAAGGCCAGCACAATGCCGCCGAGTGCAAATTTGCCACTGAGCTGTGTCATAATTGTGGCAAGCGAGGGCACGTTAAGAAAGCATGTAGAATAAAGGTGGACAGCGCACAGGTGCTGAAAGCAACAGTAAAAGGGCAAAAGTATGAAAACAAGGGCCCAGGAAAGGAACAGCGAGCGAATCAACTGAGAGGGGAGGGAGAAAGTGATACAGAAGACATGGATTTTCACACAATTTACAACACGTCAGAGGAGCTGACCAAGGTAGCGCCCATCACGCATACCATGAATGTTAATGGAATGAAAGTAACATTTGAAGTTGATACAGGCTGTGGAGTAACCATATTAAGTAAACAGCAATATACACAACTGTGGAAGAAAACAGACACAGCAGAATTAAATCCCTGTTCATTAAAATTAAAAACATACACAGGAGAGAAGCTAGACGTGCTAGGCATGGCACAAGTGAAGGTGCAGCACGAAAACAAAGAAAAGGACTTACCTGTAGTAGTAGTTGGGAGCGAAGGACCAAATCTACTAGGGCGAAGTTGGCTACAAGAACTGGCCATGATTGATCAGTTGGTGAATAAAGTGGAATCTCAGCCCAAATTGCAGCTGGAGGAGATCCTCGAAAGACACGCTGAGGTGTTCAAAGAAGGCGTAGGACAGCTAAAAGGTGTCACTGCAAAGATTAATGTGGACAAGGAGGCCCAACCACGATTCTGCAAACCCCGACCGGTACCCTATGCAGTCAAGCCACTGGTTGAAAGCGAGCTACAGAGGCTGCTGGATGACAAGATCATTGAGCCAGTGCAGGTTGCAGAATGGGCGGCGCCCATAGTCCCAGTGAGAAAGCCGGATGGCTCCATTAGAATATGTGGAGATTACAAACTCACTGTCAATCGAGCATCACGGGTGGATCAGTATCCAATTCCTAAAGTGGAGGACCTCTTCGCACAGCTGAATGGCGGCCGACACTTCACGAAATTAGACATGAGTCACGCCTACCAACAAGTAGTCCTGGAAGAAGAATCAAGAAAGTATGTAAACATCAATACACACAAAGGCGTATATACCTACACACGCTTACCATTTGGAGTAGCTTCCAGTCCTGCTATATTCCAGAGAACTATGGAGGGCATCCTAGGTGGAATTCCGAATGTTGCCATTTATTTGGATGACATCCTTTGTACAGGACCAAATGAACAAGAACATCTGAAAACGCTGGAGGAAGTGCTTCAACGGTTGGAGAAAAGCGGTCTGAGGTTGAAAAGAAGCAAGTGTGAGTTCATGGGAAAAGAGGTGGTGTTCCTAGGCCACAAGATCAACGCCAGTGGTCTACACCCTCTAACAGACAAAGTGGAAGCCATTGCGGAGGCGCCTGAGCCACAAAATGTTACTGAGTTAAAAGCCTACCTGGGCTTGTTGAACTATTACCATAGGTTCCTCCCAAAGCTCTCCACGCTGCTGGCACCACTACATACCTTACTTAAGAAGGAAGAAAAATGGTCATGGGGGGTCAAGCAGCAGAAGGCGTTTGAAGAGTCCAAAGTGCTACTTCAGTCCTGTAGTGTGTTAGTGCACTATGATTCAAACAAACCACTCATCCTGGCGTGTGACGCATCACCCTACGGTGTGGGTGCTGTACTCTCTCATCGTATGGAGGATGGCTCAGAGAGACCCATAGGGTTCGTCTCAAGAACTCTTAGTGCAGCTGAGAAAAACTACTCCCAGCTAGACAAGGAGGGCCTTGCAGTAGTATTTGGTGTAAAAAAATTCCACAAATACCTGTACGGGAGACAGTTCGCTATAGTGACTGACCACAAGCCACTAATTTCACTGTTCAGTGAAATGAGAGCCATACCCCAGATGACATCTCAGAGAATTCAGAGATGGGCCGTTACATTAGCAGCGTATGAGTACACCATCGTTTACAAAGCCGGACGGGACCATACGAATGCTGACGCGATGAGTAGGCTACCCTTGGATGGAGGAAGAGACAGCACGCCTGAGGAGGAGGAGAGAGTGCTATTGTTTGAAGATATCGGCGTGCCCCTGGTGAACGCACAACAAATAAAGAAGTGGACAGACAAAGACCCTGTTCTAGCAAGAGTGCGAGAATACATCTTGCGAGGATGGCCGAAGATGAACAGTCCTGAGTTCATTCCCTATGCCCGACGACAGGATGAGCTCAGCACCCAGGAAGGTTGTATCCTGTGGGGAGGACGCGTGGTTGTTCCACCACCTGGTAGGAATGCCTTACTGCAACAACTACACCAAGCACACCCTGGCATCACTCGCATGAAAGCGTTGGCGAGGAGTTACATGTGGTGGCCCAACATGGATGCAGAGGTGGAGGCGCTTGTGAAGTCATGTGCGGCATGCCAGGAGAACAGGAACAGTCCTCCAGCAGCCCCACTACATCCCTGGGAAGTTCCAGATAAACCATGGAGAAGAATTCACATTGACTACGCAGGTCCATGGATGGGAAGAAAGTTGAGGTCAACATTTGACTTAATACATCCAGACTTCAGAAACAAAGTGCATGACAAACAAGAGAAACAAAAAGGTTATCATGACATGCATGCTAGAGAGAGAATACTGAGAGAAGGAGACGTGGTCTACACCCGCAACTTTGGCTCAGGACCAGCCTGGGTACCAGGAGAAATAACAGAAAAGACAGGCCCTGTGTCATTCAAGGTGACATTAGGTCATGGACAAGTGGTGAGGCGACACATCGACCAAGTTCGTGGTAGGAGCTCCATTCCCCTGCCGATGGCACCAGAGGTGTTGTCTGACACCCATCCTGAGGAGAGCATCAACGAACCACCACTTCAGGTGAAACCTGAGGTAACCGTCTCTGCAGATTCTACGGGCAGCACTGCAGCAGCCGAAACAGTGGAGCAGTCTGAGTCTTCACCTGCAGTTGGCTCACCCGCCGTGAGAAGATCTCAGCGAGCTAGGAAAGCTCCAGACTACTTGAAGGACTATACTTAGTCAGTAGTGAGTTCCCCAGCCACAGGACAAGAATGCGTCCTGGAACCTCACTGGGATGCGGTAGTCAAACCAAATCCCCAGTTAGACTGTTATGTGTGTTATACATGTGAAAAAAAAAAAAAAAAAAAGAAAAGAAAAGAGAAAGAAATTATATGTATGGCACATGTGTTTAAGAAGTTAAAGTAACTGTGATTGTTTAGGATTAAATGGGAGTTCCAGGATGTCTAGCATAATTGGCTAAGGTAATTAAAAGTAGTTTAATCTAGAGGGGAGGGATGTGGTAGACTGCAAGTCTAAAATAAATCATTACTGGCACATGCCTCTAGGGGGAACTATCTGTATTGTTTAGCATTACTATGAAGGGGACACATTAGAACAAGAGTGTGAAAACCCCGCGCAGAATCCATGTTCAGTCATATTATGTGTGTTGCAGAATAAACGGCAGAGTTAGCCAAAGAAATAACTCAAGTGTGATCATTGCTACACGGTAGGATATCACACCAAGTTTTGACCAGATGTACTGAACCAATCACCATGGACATTTTCTCTTCCACCTCTCAGATAATGGAGGGCTTAAAGGACCGAGTGATGTGTGTTTGAGTCAGAATGACGCGCGAATACGCTCTGACACTGTTGTTGTATTGTTCTCCACTGGCCAGTGTAATTAAATTTGCTGAAACTTTGATCCTGCCTGATTCTTGACTGAAGGTTAAGTAAAATTTTTCCAACATACTTGGCACCCGAGCACAGGGACTCCAGATATCTCTCCTCCTACTTCGGGTGTTTTTGGACCGAGACAGCTAGTGCACGGCTGCGAAAGAAGTCCTCCCCCACCGACTCCAGTGGGTTGGCTTGGCGGAAGTGAGGCAAGGTCCAGAGATGCTGGGAGCAGACCGGAGAATGATGGAGCCGACCTACAGGTAGATTGAAGTGAGTAAATTTAATTATTAATGATTTAAAAATGTTTCGTCCCGGTTAGAGTCCACGGTCGGTCTGAAAATACGCGTAAAGAGTTGAGAATTACAAGTTAAGCGTTAGTTACCGTAGGTCCAGGTCCGTTTGGTAAAGCTTGACGTACCCTGGTTTAGAGTCAGTCAGAGAAATGCATTTCTGCTGAGTAAGCGGGTACAAACAGCGTACAGGGAGATATCATGGCAGGATAGCCTGGAAAAAAAAATACAGCGGCAGGTTTCCGTGAAGTGATATAAACGTCCGAGGGAGAGACAGAGAGGGGAAAAAAAATAAAAGACAAAAAAATAGAGAAGATAAAGGTTACTTTAAGAAATCACCTTAAAGTAGAAAGAGAGAGACAGAGACAGAGAGAAAAAATAAAAAAGGCAAAAAATAGAGAATAAAGGTTATAACAAGAAATAACCTTAAAATAAAGAGAAATAGCACTAATATAATAAGGGTCAACTTTAACATAATAACAACAACCAAAATACCTAAAGGTATAATTCAAAATAAGTTTAAAATAAAATAACCTCTAAAAATAAAATAAAATAACCTCTAACTGTAATAAAATAAAATAAATACATTAAATAAATAACTGCAGTTTGTTTGTCTGGTTGTTCGTGTTTTTGTGTGTTTTTAATAAATAAAGTTTTTACGGGTTACTTTGATGAAAAAAAATGGATAATTGTAGCTGAGGGACAGACCACGAGAACGCAGAAGTCAGGCAGCGTAGCAGAAGGTGAAATTGTTTTTCTTGTTGTGAAACGCAAGACGATGTTCATGAAATTTTTGTGTTGTCAGGCGATGGAAAATTTATGCATAGGAAGGACAGGAACAGTGTACGGTTTTTAGCAAAGTGGAGGAAAAGATTCGAGTTTCCAGGCAACTTAAAAGTGGCTGACCGCCAAGCTCTTGTAGATGACATAAAACAGACAGCAGATGGCAGCAGACAAAAGCAAGAGAAATATGGTCTGGCGGAAGCGCAGAAATAGCTTGAGGCAGCGAGGAAATGACAGGCTGACAGATCTTGTGACGGTAAAAAACAAAATTCAAGACTCTCAGCATTCTGACAATGGTAAGAAAAGAGACTTGTCTAACCTGTGTCCTATCTCCTCCAATCTCTGTGCGGACGAGTGCAACAACGCGGTGCGGGGTCACGCTCCTCCCCCTATCCCTCCTCCCTACGTATCCACCCCTGCTGCTTCTCCTCAGTTATATCCGGACCTCACCAAGATGGCAGCGGCCGCGCCCTCCACCAAAGAGCCTCCTCCTCCTCCTCCTCCTCCTCCTCCTCCCCTACCCACCGACGTCAAGCCCAAGGTCAAGTGCAACAAGGACAGGGGTACCAGGGAGCAGCCACACAGAAACGCCAAAGAGTTAAGTAAATATGGCAACACTGCTCAGCCACACTCAAGTTCTGTTACATTAGAAGATGATGGCGTGCATGCAATAAAGAAACAGTTTCCCATGATTGAACTCTCAAATCCAGCTTACATTGGGCCTCCAGGCCCTGGTGAGGAGCACCCAGAAGTCCTGCGGTTTCAACCCACAGTTTTAGTTTATAGACCATGGTTGGATGCTGATTCCTCTGAGACTGTTAGAGAAATTCCGTATCCAAAAGATAAGCTCACACAGTTTTTTGAGGGGATGACAAATCTCCTTGACAGCTTCAAATTAAATGGCCATGAGACTGAACGTGCTTACAGAAAGGTGCTGAAGGTCGATTGGTGTGCAGTGTCAGGTGATTGGCGTGCAAGAGACAACACAGGTAACATTTTGCCTCCAAAAAATGCAGTGTTACTACAACGTGTGAGAGAATTGAATGACCGCATTGGAAATAAATGGCGAGTGAAGCATGACTGGACAAGAATTCAAAATACAACTCAAAATAAAGGGGAAGGTGTGGAAGCTTACAGGACCAGGTTGCAAGAAATTTTTGATAGCCATTCCGGTTTAACTAAGCCTGGTAATGACACAGGTGTAGAACCTTATTGGCAGCATTTGAAAAGTGTTTTCTTGCAAAACATGCATCCACATCTGGCTAAATATATCCACAAACGTCTGATTACATATAACACTTGTGCATTCGGTGATGTGTTAACGTATGCTAAGCATGCAGAAAGATTAGAAGAGGAAAGGAAGGAAAGAGAGGACAAAAAATCAAAAGCAAAACCAACCCCTTTTTATATGATTGCTGACCCCAGGGGGGAGGCCAAGGCTTCCCCCACCTCTGTCTTTTACCAGGGTGCAACATGCGGAGGAGGAGGATGAGGGCAGAGGAGGGGGCGTGGTCGCAGAGCCGCCTACCAGCAGCCATGGGCACATGACATTCGCCGCCATTGTGGACAACGAGGGCACTGGCAAAGGCACTGCCCCAAAGGCCTGCCACAGTGGGGAGGGAGGGGAGGACCACGCATCCAACCACCGCCGCCCACACAGGACCACAACTTGTGACTAACCGACCCGAAGCTAAGTACAACAAATGACACGGACAATGACACAGCAGACTGTCATGGATGGCCCTCACGAGCCATCATAGACGCCACAAATCACCAGTGAGCTTGCACAGTTTATTTACAGAACAGAAAAGGAACAAAATAACAAACCACGGGGGGCTAAAACACACTACAATGAATACTCAGTCAATGAGGAGGAGGAACAGATTCATAATGAGAACACTTACAATCATGGTTGGAAAGTAGTTAGCGTCTGACCAGGAAAACACGGCGAGGAACGCTCGACGCTGTCAGACAGGGAAAATCTGACGAGACTGCCGCGCCTTTCATTCTCAGCTGCCCTCTTAAGTAGCGAGCAGCTAATGAGGCGAAATGCGGCTCAGCTGTCCACTCTGACAGCCGGAAGCCCCTCCGAGCACTGTCACAATAAAGGCTCGGCGAGCCAAAAGGGGCACACACACGTCAGAAGGGAGAAAATAGTGCATGGCCCGAGCGCGGACAAGATCGGCACTCGAACCATGACAGTACCTCCCCCCGAGGTGGCGATCTACGAGCGCCGTATGACACCTTCGGCGCTGACGTCCACGCCGACGACCCGCACGGCGTGGTGGCAGGGGACCCTCGACCCGCTGGATCGAACCGCTCATCGGTGGAGATCCGGGGACGCTTCGTCGACGGCGCAAGCTCCACGCTGCAGTCCGCTCTCCTCCTCTGCCCATGACGTGGCTGCAGGGTTGGAACCAGGCTCTCCAGAACCGCAGGCCCCCTCCTCGTCCAGCGATGTAGGCCTGGTGTCGTGGACCGCTCAGCGGAGGGAGACACAGAGGCAGCAGGTTTAATGACAGAAGCTACAGCAGGTGGTGGGAGCTCGGGGGACTGCGAACCCCGAACTCCACCCCCAGGAGTCAGACAAGGCAAATCACAACTATGAGGAGAAGAATGAACTTGCACTTGCCTGTTTCCCGGAGGATGGATGGTGCCTGCTGTAGCGGACATTGTTCCTCCCTTTCCCCACTGGAGGGTGACGGAGGGCCCCCTGGGAGGACGAGGAGTTGCCACTCGCGATGGTCCGTTAACGGGCTTCACCGGAGCAGGATTCATAACACTCGCAGCTGCCGAGGAAGACGTTGAGGAGGAGGGGATGACAGCCGAGGCGATCCAGGCACGGGGAGCTGACGGAACAGCAGGAGCAGGTGACCCGGGGGGAGAGGCTGTGGGAATTCCCATCCTGATGTGATGCAGAAGGACCGGCTGGCTGGGAGGCAGAGTTCCTCCGACGACCCGGAACTGGATCCAGACGGGGTTCTCGCTGAGGCTTGTTGGGAGCGTGGTGACGACGTTCACTGGCTGATGGCGATGCGAAGGTGAGGTTCGGAAAACACTGTTCCTGTGCGGAAACGGAGGCGAGCAGGTCAGCGTATTCCGGATAATCACTCAGCTCGGGATTCCTCTCTACCAGCCTGACCGCCGCCATCACGTGCTTCATGATTTGTGTGGGGTGGCCGGCGGAGCGAACTGCAGCCACTCGGTCCCAGATGGAGATTGCTGTCAGCTGCAACCTCTCTGGGGGAATCCTGACTGACGTCACACTCGTTCGGGGATGACCCCTGGGCAGTGCGACCTCCTGGCCTGGAGCGGGGACAGGAATGGAATCCCAAAGCGAGGAGCGAGGATGCCTCCTCTTCGGCTTCCTGCCGGAGTTTCCCGCCAGCCCACGGAGTATCTCCCGTTGTGCGGCGATGTCCGCCTTCCTTGCAACGACTTCTAGGTGGTCACAGTAGCAAGGAAGGCGATTAAGGATGTCCTCAGCGAGGTCCAGGTGCCGGTGTACATCGCTGGGAGAGTCATAGAGGGTAGCAGTGACGAGAGTTCCATCTACGTAGTCCAGGGCCTCCGCCAGCTCGTAGCCCAGGCTCCGAACGCGTCCCCTGAATGATGACATGACCTCCCAGCGCACAGGCACCCAGACAGTGAAAAACAAGTCCAATTTTGGCAAAACTCACAGCGACAGGCGTCTCAGTCTGGCGGCAGTCTACTGTCATGGATGGCCCTCACGAGCCGTCATAGACGCCACAAATCACCAGTGAGTTTGCACAGTTTATTTACAGAACAGAAAAGGAACAAAATAACAAGCCACGGGGGGCTAAAACACACTACAATGAATATTCAATCAATGATGAGGAGGAACAGATTCATAATGAGAACACTTACAATCATGGTTGGAAAGTAGTTAGCGTCTGACCAGGAAAACACGGCGAGGAACGCTCGACGCTGTCAGACAGGGAAAATCTGATGAGACTGCCGCGCCTTTCGTTCTCAGCTGCCCTCTTAAGTAGCGAGCAGCTAATGAGGCGAAATGCGGCTCAGCTGTCCACTCTGACAGCCGGAAGCCCCTCCGAGCACTGTCACAATAAAGGCTCGGAGAGCCAAAAGGGGCACACACACGTCAGAAGGGAGAAAATAGTGCATGGCCCGAGCGCGGACGAGATCGGCGCTCGAACCATGACACAGACATTTTTCGTTTGCCCGATTTTGACTTGATGTTGACAATGCAGTGTATTTGCCTGAGTTGGTGTTGGAGGTTCAAGGCGTCCCAGTAAAGTTTCTCTGTGACACAGGAGCTTGCAGATCAGTAATTGCAGGGACAGATGTCAGGGGTTTCACAAAGCTAAAAACAGAGCACCTCTCCAGAACTGTAAAGGTAAAAGATCCTGTCACAGGTGACATTGCAGAAGGCTCTTTCTTATTACCACAGGTATGTCCCGTTAACCTTTTGGGAAGGGATTTGCTCACAGCCTTCAATATTGCCGTAATCCCAATGGAAAATGGTATGACAGCATCACATTTTCCACATGTGGCAGAACTAAATGTATTGCAGGATTTCAATGTGCCAAGGTACTGCTCCTCACTGTGTTTGGTTTTGGCCGGACGACACTCAGTGACATCAGACCTGCACACAAAAGCTATGCAATATTTTGAGACCAACATCCCTATTACACATCGGGCCACAGATCAATTACGTTGCAGCATGTATGACAGACATTTGAGTGGCCCAGACCCAAATTATGAAAAAATATTCCTTGCAAATCCATCCTCCAGACTGGTCATTAAAAATCTGTATTGGTCACCAAGGGGATATGTGGGGGCATCTGTTGTGTTGTGTGATGAGGATAGCAGACATTTTAAACACTGGGAGGCTCTCCACATCCCATTGGTCAAACCCAGACACATGGACTGGAAGGATGTAGGTCAGTTTGTGACCACAGCAGAGGAGTGTGGTCAATCTTGGAAACAAACTTCCTAGCCAAAGGTTCAATACTCCTCAAAATTTGACACCTACACTGCCTTTGAACTGGGTGACCACAGTGCAGAAAGAAGTCCACATTGATGTTCCCAGCTCACCCATGTGATCATTTTTTACATTAACACAAGAAGAGGAACACACACTCTCACAAATCCCAAATTCTCTGTGGTCAACAGGGAAGGCAGATGTAGGGTTAATAAAAAATGCAGAGTTGGTCAAAATAAATGCGAAATCACATTATAGACCATACCAAAGACAGTATCCTCTACGTCCTGAGGCCCAAGAGGGCATTAAACCAGTAACAGCGGAACTGAAAGCACCAGGTGTCATTGTACCATGCCCAAATTCTCCATGTAACACACCTTTGTTTCCTCTAAAGAATGCTGGACTGTTTTCCGGCTGGAGGATGGTTCAGGACCTTCAAGTGGTAAACAAAGCAGCCATCCCAAGAGCCGTTTCTGTCCCAGACCCACACACTTTGTTAAATGACCTACAACTACACATGCAATATTTCACAGTGATAGAAATTGTGACAGCCCCCTCCATTGAAAATTAGTCAGTGGTGCAGGTCATGAACCATTAAGGTATACCTCCACTCCTAGCCAAGGTGCTAGGGAGGAATTCCTCATCGGCTCAGTGGTAGGGCAGGAGGTGGTTGGGACCCTGATGGCATGAGTTCAATCCCCAGCCTGGGGGATGAGGTGAGGTCTACTTTGCCCAAGGGTGAAAGTGACTTGTGAGGTATGGTCTACCTTGCCTAGGGGTGGAAATGATGAGGTGTAGTCTACCTTACCTAAGGGCGAGAATGATGAGGTCAGTCCACCTTGACGTGCAGGTCGAAACGGACTTGGTGATCCCAGGCTGAGATAATAATTGGAAGCTCGTCCCGGGAGCGGTCAATTAGCCAATCGGTTAAATCACCCAGGATAGTTCCAGTTAGGCTTGTAATAATAATTGGAAGGTCATCCCAGGAGCGATAAATTAGCCAACTGGTTAAATCATCCAGGATAGTTCCAAGTTACGCTCGTAACAGACATCAGCAATGCCTTTTTCAGCATCCCAATACATCCAGATCATCAGTTTTGGTTTGCATTCACATTTGAAAACAAAAGGTACACATTCACCAGGTTACCACAAGGTTGCTGTGAATCACCAACCATTTTTTCACAGGCAATGTCAGCAAATTTGGCACAGTTCATCCCTCCTAACGGGAGCCAGTTGCTTCTATATGTTCACGACATCTTGCTGGCATCACCTGATGAAGAAACATGTAAACAAGACACCATTGCCGTACTGCAATTTTTAGCAGAACAAGGTCACAAAGTCAACAAGGAGAAATTACAGTTGTGGAAAAAAGAGGTCAAATATTTAGGGCACATTTTGTCAGCAGCAGGAGTTTTGTCAGTGCTAAGAGTGGGAGTGGCTAACACCTTGTGGATTGAAACATCTACTTATAGATTACAGTCATTTGTGAATTTTTCTTTGTCTGCTTTTTCTGGTGTAAATGAGGAATTAACGGCTCTTAGACTTATGTTGACCCAAAATAGAATGGTTGTTGATGAAAAATAACTGCTGCCCGAGGGGGCGTGTATACAATTGTGGGTGATTATTGTTGTACTTTTATTCCTGAAAATGATGCAGATGGTCATGTGATTGCCTCAGTCATACAGAACTTGACTGCTTTGCAAAGGCAATGTTACTGATGAACACACCTGGTTAAGTTGGTTTCTCTCTTCATGGAGAAGTCTCATCATGAGCCTGTTAGTGATTTTTGTGGTAATATTTCTGGTCTTTTCTTGTGTCATTCCCTGCATCCGTAGTATGATGATGAGACTTGTGCATGTTAACTTAGTGATGTACCATGCAGCAGTTGCCGGGAATGATGGGCATGATGAATAAATGGTGTGACCTCAAGGTGTCTCTCCATGACCCAAGTACAGAGTAAAAGTCTGATTGACATGCAGAAAAGCGAAAGGAGTTGCATGATCATGATGTGAAGCTGAAATGTACTACCTGTGAATACATTTATGAAGTTTGAAACATTATTTTTACTTTTATTTTGTTTTTATGTTACTCTTATTTCTGTTTTTACATTTTTTAATTATTTTTGTTTTGTTTTTATCTTTAGGTTTTGTTACAAGCTTCAATGACACATACATTTAGGCCCAAAAATATTTGGACAGTGACACAAGTTTTGTTATTTTAGCTGTTTACGAAAACATATTCAGGATACAATTATATAATCAATATGGGCTTAAAGTGCAGACTCTCAGCTGTAATTTGAGAGTATTCACATCCAAATTGGAGCAAGGGTTTAGGAATTACAGCCCTTTAATACGTAGCCACCGCTTTTTCAAGGGACCAAAAGTAATAGGACAATTGGCTCAGAAGGCTGCAAAAAAAAATAACAAGGCTGCATGGGCTCTTCCCTCGTTAACCTGTCATCAATTAAGCAGTTAAAAGGTCTGGAGTTGATTCCAGGTGTGGCGTTTGCATTTGAAACCTGTTGCTGAGAACACACAACATATGGTCAAAGGAGCTCTCAATGGAGGTGAAACAGACCATCCTGAGGCTGAAAAAAAATGAAGAAATCCATCAGAGAGATAGCAGAAATGTTAGGAGTGGCCAAATCAACAGTTTGGTACATTCTGAGAAAAAAAGAGTGCACTGGTGAGCTTGGGAACTCAAAAAGGCCTGGACATCCACGGAAGACAACAGTGGTGGATGATCACAGAATCCTTTCCATGGTGAAGAACAACATCCACTGAAGTGAAGAACACTCCCCAGGAAGTAGGTGTATCAGTATCTAAGTCTACCATAAAGAGAAGACTTCATGAGAGTAAATACAAAGGATTCACCACAAGGTGCAAACCATTAATCAACCTCAAAAATAGAAAGGCCAGAGTTGACTTTGCCAAAAAAAACACCTGAAGAAGCCAGCCCAGTGTCACATGGGGTGAGACGCCTTGTCATCCGGCACTCAGACCATATTCCCCCTCAGCCCGGTTCTTTCTGTGACAGCGTCTCAGCGGGCTCCCAGCTGTCAGTTACACTGGACGGCTGGAGCCCATTTAACCCTCATCAGCTGAGGCGCTGCTAATGAGGTTAAAAGGGAGCAGCTCCGATCATTTGGGGCTGTGACTTCACTCACCGTAGGCTGGAACCCCTTCGCCTGGCGCTAGCCTCCTGCTCTTCATTCTGCATTTGATGTGAGTGTTCCACCTGTATGGTTATTTGTGCTTGTTGGCCCCACGAGGCCGTGTTCCTTATTTCCTTTCTTTCATCACAATAAAACATCGCAAACTCACTGGCTCGCCCTCGGCTCTCATTGTGTGGCTCGCGAGGGCCACACGTAACAGTAAGTCACAGCCAAGCGAGTTGCCGGCGGCCGTGAGTTTGCCATTTAGACTTGTGTCTTCCCTGTCTGGGTGCCTGCTCTTTGAACATGCCGTCTCCCAGGAGTCGCGTTCGGCGCCAGGGCGACGAGCTGACAGCCATCTTGGAGGATGTCGACGGGACGCTCTTCTCCGCCACCCTGGACGACAACCCCTACGAAAGATGCTGGCACCTAGATTTTGCTGAGAATCTCCTGGACAATCTCCTTCGCCATTCCAACCACCCTGAGGTCTGTGCCAGGAGGGATGCCATAGCTGCACAGCGAGAAGTGCTCCGTGGGTTGGAGGGAAATCCCGGCGGGAAGCCGAAGAGGAGGAGACGTCACCCTTCGCTTCGGGATCCCGTTCCTGCCTCCACTCTGGCCCGGGAGTTCGTGCCATCCAGAGGGCTTTCCCCGTCCAGCAAGACGTCACTCGGGATTCCCCCGGAGGATCTGCAGCTGACTGCAATTAAGGTCCGGGACCGAGTGGCTGCTGCTCGCTCCGCTGTGCACCCGTCCTCTATTATGAAGCATGTGGCGGCGGCCGTTAGACTGGTGGAGAGGAGTCCAGGGCTGGGTGATTTCTCCGAGCTCGACGCCCTCCTCGCCTCTGTCTCTGCTCAGGAGCGGCGATTTCCGGATCTCACTTTCGCTTCGCCCCCTGTGAGTAGCCGTCGTCACACTGCCTATTCTTCTCAGCATGAACCCCGTCCGGATCCAGTTCCAGGTCGCCGCAAGGTCTCATTCTCCCACGCAGCTGTCACTCCTGCGCCTCTTCTGAGAGGAGGTCCCGCAGCCTCGTCTCCCGAGCCACCTCCCTCCGCTGTTACGCCAGCGCTCCGGGCCCGGCTCATCTCGGCTGTCGCCCCCTCCTCCTCGATGCGCTCCCCGGCTGCTGTGTGCATCCAGAATCCTGACCTGGCGAGCTCCCTCCTGGAATCAACACGAGCGGCTCCCCGACGTCCTCCCAGGGGTCCTCCGTTACCGCCCGGCGGGGAAAGGGAGAAGCAACGTCCACTACAGCAGGCACCATCCAGCCTCCGGGAGACAGGCAAGTCCCAGTTTTTTCACATTCACCTTGTGATTTGCTCTGTCAAACTCCTGGAGGTGGAGTTCGGGGTTCGCAGCTCCCCAAACTCCCACCACCTGCTGTAGCTGTAATCATTAATCCTGCATCCTCTGTGTCTCCCTCCGCTGAGTGGTCCCCGGCACCAGGCCAACGTTGTGGGATGAGGAGGGGGCCTGCGGTTCTGGACAGCCTGGTTCCGGTTCCGCAGCTACGCCGTGGACGGAGGAGGAAAGCGGATTGCTACGTGGAGCCTGCGCCGATGACCAAGTGTCCCCGGGTCTCCACGGAGGAGCGGTCCGGTCCAGCGGGACGAGGTTCTCCTGCCACCACGCCGTGTGGGCCGTCGGCGTGGGCACCGGTGCCGGAGGACGCACAAGCTGCGCTTTCCATCATGCCAGCTGCGGAGCCCGACGCAGCTGAGTGGGAGCCTGACGACGACCTCCTGATGCTTGATCCCGGATCCTCGCAGTCCTGGACGGCGTCAGAACCCGAGATCAGGCAAGTGCTCTTCCTTATCTTTCTTCTCCTCTCTTTAGAGCACTTTAGCCTGTCTCTAGGGGAGATGAGCCGGGTGCAGCCGTCTGCTGCGTCCGAGCTTATTTCGCCGGGTTCTGGCGCTGCCGGTGATCCTGATCCCGGTTCTGTTTTCTCTCCTGAGCCTTCTCCCAGGGTCGCCGGTGAGGAGCTGCCATCGCCCGTGGTGCCAGAGGATCCAGGTTCGAGATTGGAGGTTGGTTCTGGTGCGGCGCCGGCCCAATCGGGGTCCGACGTGGGTTCGTCAGAGACCCAATCGGGGTCCGACGGGGGTTCGACGGAGACCCAATCGGGGTCCGACGTGGGTTCGTCAGAGACCCAATCGGGGTCCGACGTGGGTTCAGCGGAGACCCAATCGGGGTCCGACGTGGGTTTAGCAGGGACCCAATCGGGGTCCGGCGTGGGTTCGGCACCAGCGGTGTCCAGGTCCGGTGAGGGAGCTGCAGATCCCCTGCCATCGGACGTTGGACCACCTCGTCATCAGCTCTCCCCCAAGCTCCTTCCACTAGGGCCCATTTGGACCTCCCCCTCTTCCCTACCGGCCTGGTGGTTGAGCGATGCGGGTCGGCCGCCGGAGAGTCTGCCGTGCCCATTCGGCTCGTTTGTGCGGCCGTCCGACCCGCTAGACTTTTCGTTTCGGCGACCTGGTTCGGCCTCCCGAGGAACTGTGTCTTCTGGCCTGGGGTTCGGGTAGGCTGCCGGAACTTTTCCCTTCACCCCTGTTAGCGGTATGGACGCTGGGTGCGGGGAGACCCCCCGAACTGTATTTCCTTTGCTGTGCTTGTGTTTGGGTGGGTACAGCTGGGTCCTTATTACTGTTCCGCGTTAGCGTGATTTTTTGGGGGGGGGTTCCCCTCCTGTTTGAGGGATGGCTGTAATGGTTAATTTTCGCCTTGGGAGTTCTCCTCTCATTTTGGGGTCTCCGGGGTTGATTTTCTTTGTATTTGCCTGTACATGGTTTGTGGTGCATTGTGGGGGGGGGGGGTTTTCCCGTGTCTCGGGCTGTCATTACCACAGTTGCCCTCTGCCTAAATGGTTTTTTTTCCTTACCCGTGTCATGGTTTATGGAGTATTGTGGGGGGTTTTTTCCTCCCTGTGTTTTGGGCCGTTGTTTCCACAATTATCCTCTGCCTATATGGGTTTTTTTTCTTCTCCCTCTCATGTTGTGATTTATGGAGTGTTGTGGGAGGGTTTTTCCTCTGTGTTTCGGGCCGTTATTTCCACAATTATCTTCTGCCTAAATGTTTTTTTTTTCTCTCTCTTTCTTGTTGTGTTTTTATGGAGTATTGTGTTTGGGTTTTTCCCTCGTACTCTGTATTGGTTTATTGTCGATTGGTTTTTTTCTTTCTCTGATTCTCTCCCTCCTGACCTGCGCCCCTTCCGCCCACCCTAGGTGGGTGGGGGGGGGGGTCTTGGGTGTTACGGGCCGTTCGGAGTCCGGCCGTGAGGAGGGGGCCCTGTCACATGGGGTGAGACGCCGTGTCATCCGGCGCTCAGACCATATTCCCCCTCAGCCCGGTTCTTTCTGTGACAGCGGCTCAGCGGGCTCCCAGCTGTCAGTTATACAGGACGGCTGGAGCCCAATTAACCCTCATCAGCTGAGGCGCTGCTAATGAGGATAAAAGGGAGCAGCTCCGATCATTCGGGGCTGTGACTTCGCTCACCGTAGGCTGGAACTCCTTCGCCTGGCGCTAGCCTCCTGCTCTTCGTTCTGCATTTGATGTGAGTGTTCCACCTGTATGGTTATTTGTGCTTGTTGGCCCCACGAGGCCGTGTTCCTTATTTCCTTTCTTTCATCACAATAAAACATCGCAAACTCACTGGCTCGCCCTTGGCTCTCATTGTGTGGCTCGCGAGGGCCACACGCAACACCCAGTTCTGGAACAGCATTCTTTGGACAGATGAGACTAAGATCAACCTGTACCAGAATGATGGGAAGAAGAAAGTTTGGAGAAGAATTGGAACAGCCCATGATCCAAAGCACACCACATCTTCTGTAAAACATGGTGGAGGCAGCATGATGGATGGCCATGCATGGCTTCCAATGGCACTGGGTCACTTGTGTTTATTGATGATGTGACAAAAGACAGAAGCAGCTGGATGAATTCTGAAGTGTATAGGGATATACTTTCTGCATGATTGGACGGCGCTTCACAGTACAGATGGACAATGATCCAAAACATACTGCAAAAGTAACCCAGGAGTTTTTTAAAGCAAAGAAGTGGAATATTCTGCAATGGCCGAGTCAATCACCAGATCTCAACCCAATCGAGCATGCATTTCACTTGCTCAAGACAAAACTTAAGGCAGAAAGACCCACAAACAAGCAACAACTGAAGACAGCTGCAGTAAAGGCCTGGCAAAGCATCACAAAGGAGGAAACCCGACTTCCGGTTATGGCTGCCACGTAAGACGGACGTGTCTCACTCTGCTCTGCTCCTGGAGAAAAAAATCGGCAAATAACTCTCTCATTTGGGACAGAACGTATCCCAGCGTTTGGGCGAGGATATGTCGGCGAAGCCTAAGGCTGGAAAACCAGGTAAAGGAAAAAGCGAGCCGCCGAAACAGTCCAAATTAACGAACTTTCAGGTCTGTGACGCAGCAAACAAAACTCCATATATGGCGGAGGAGGCTGGCAACGGTGCGATATCTGCGGGGAGCGGCGCAGATGCGCTGATGGCTGCCATGAGTTCAATGAGAGCGGACTTTTCCTCTAGATTTGATGGGATTATGACAGCGTTGGAAGGAATAAGAAAGGAATTGGGTGACTGTGTAGAACGAACGGCGCAGATGGAGCTCCGTCTCGCTAGTGCTGAAGATGACGTCACCCGTCTTCAATTAAAGGTGCGCACTTTGGAAAAAAAAAATAAATGTCTAGAAGATAATATTTTGGATTTGGAATCTCGGTCGAGACAGAATAACTTGAGGCTGGTGGGTCTTCCAGAGGAATCAGAAGGTCGGGACGTATATTCCTTTCTGGAAAAGTGGATTCCGGAGGTGCTGGGCAGCGAGGAGTTGCAATCAGCAGTGGTTCTGGAAAAAGCACATCGTATTGGCCCACGGAGAGATAAGGGACCGCCGAGGACCTTAATTATGAAGTTTCTTAGTAACAGAGACAGGATGAAGATCTTCAACGCTGCACGTGCTAAAGGAGAGATTAAACACCAGGATCAGCAGGTGCGGTTCTACCCAGATTTGGCCACAGGAATCCAGCAACTGAGGAAGCAGTTTGATCCCGTACGTAAGGAGCTGCGCAACCTTGGGATTCGTCATGGTGTAATCTATCCTGCGAGACTGCTGACCACGTATGAGGGCAGAACCCACATCTTCAAGACCCCAGAGGAGGCGCAGGAGTTCATCAAGAAGATCAAAGAAGAAGAAGAGACTGGTGGGAGCGAAGCATGAACAAAATATAAGGTAGAATAATTAAGCATTTGCACAGACATCTGACTGACTTGAAGTAAATAGCAAGTTTACAAAATATAGATTGTATTATATATTAAAAAAAACAAAAACAAAACAAACAAAAAAAAAAACTATGATGTACAAAGTTGTTAAAAATTTTGGAGTTAAGTTGGAAAACTACAGAGGAGAGTTAATGTTACGTCATTAAAAGCAGTAGAGTTAGGGTGATTGGGAGGATGAAGAAGGAGTGGCTTAGGCTGTTCCCCGTGGGTGTGGAGCGGTCGATGGCTATATCGGGAGACGGAATTTTTCTTTTGATTTTGGGGGGTTCGCCACAAGTGTGGGAAGGGGGAATTTGTTTGTGTGTAGTTTGTAGGATGAATGTTCAACCACTCATGTTTTTGCTTCTCTGTATGAGCATGTTTACACTGCAAGGTAATCCCAAACTCTCTATTGAGCATAAACCAAAGTGTTAATCTTAATTTAACTTCATGGAATTGCAGAGGTCTACAAAATTTAAAAAAACTTAAACAAGTTATGAATAAAATAAAAGACATGGGTTCAAAAATTGTGTTTTTACAAGAAACTCATCTAATAGAGGAGGATATAAAAAGAATTAGGAGTAGATGGCAAGGAAGTGTCTTCACCTCACCATTCTCATCCCGGGCCAGGGGAGTTATGACTCTCATACATAAATCAGTCCCTTTTCAAGTGAAAAATGTAATTGGAGACAAACTTGGAAGATATGTAATTATTCAAGGTTCTTTGCTATTAGAAAATATAAATCTTGTGAACTTATATGGTCCCAATATAGATGACCAAAAGTTCCTTGCTAATTTATTTCTTATTTTATCATCACTTACAGGGCAACATATAATAGCAGGGGATTTTAATTGTACATTGAATCCAGGTATAGATAGATCAACAGGACTGGATTGTACGCACAATGGATGTAGGATGACTATTAATCATTTTATGAAAGAATTGAGATTGTTAGATATATGGAGAGAAATGAAACCACAAGTTAAAGCCTATTCTTGTTATTCCAGTACCTACAAGACATTCTCACGTATTGATTATTTTTTGATTTCCACAGAATTAAGATCCAAGATTCAAAACTGCTTTTATGATAACATCGTGATCTCTGATCATGCACCCTGTTGTCTAATATATGTAGATAAAAAATTGACAAAGGAATCAGGTAGATGGCAATTTCAGCATAAATGGCTTCAGGATGAGGAATTTGTCAAGTATATAGAAAAACAGACAGACGAGTTCTTTGACATCAATACTACACAAACATCAGCATGTGTAAAGTGGGAGGCTTTCAAAGTTTTTATTAGGGGACATATTATTAGTTATACAGGATCAAAATCTAAGAAGACTCGAGAGGAGAGAGCTAAATTGGAACATAAAATGAAAAGTCTTCAGGAAAAAGTGTATGCAGGAAGTGATCCAAGGTTGGAGAATGAATTACTGATTTTGAGAGCTGAATACGACAAAAAATCAGCGAATAGAGCTGCCTCGAGTCTTCTAAGATTGAAACAATCTTTTTATGAACAAGGTGAAAAATCAGGAAAATTATTGGCATGGCAGATTAAACAATTAGAATTTAAAACACCAATTACTAGTATTATAAGTAACGGACAGGTAGTTATAGATCCTTTAGAAATTAACAGAGCCTTTAGAGATTACTATGAAAAATTATATGATACTAAAAATGAATTTGATTTAACAAAACTAAATGGGTTTTTGAACGAACTATCTATACCGTGTATTCCAAATGAAAACAGGGAGATATTGGAGTCTAAAATTAGTCAAGAAGAAGTTGGGCTAGCCATTGATAATATGAAATCAGGAAAAAGTGCAGGACCAGATGGTCTTCCAGTTGACCTTTATAAAAAATTTAAGAATAAATTAATAAAACCTTTTTTGGAAATGGTTTTAGAAGCATTTCAAAATAATAATTTACCATCATACATAAATAATGCCTTAATTATACTGCTGCCAAAACCAGGTAAGCCCTCTAATAAATGTGAAAATATGAGACCAATAAGCCTATTAAACATAAGAGGAAGATCAAGGCGAGGAAGGCGTCGGGACCGGACGGCATCAGCGCAAAGCTCCTCAAGTCCTGTGCAGACCAGCTGTGTGGGATTGTGACGTATATCTTCAACATGAGCCTGAAACTGGGGAGGGTACCACAGCTGTGGAAAACATCTTGTGTGGTACCTGTACCAAAAACTTCCCACCCCAAAGACCTGAACAGCTTCAGACCGGTGGCCTTGACGTCCCACTTGATGAAGACCCTGGAGAGACTGCTCCTTGCTCATCTCCGCCCCCTGGTGGAACCAGCGATGGATCCACTCCAGTTCGCCTACCAGCATGGCATTGGGGTGGAGGATGCGGTGATCTTCCTCCTTCACCGTTCTCTGTCCCACCTGGAGAAGCCCGGGAATATGGTGAGGATCATGTTCTTTGACTTCTCCAGTGCTTTCAACACCATCCAACCGATGATCCTGAAGGACAAGCTGCTGCGCGCAGGGGTGGACCAGCACCTGTCATCATGGATCCTGGACTACCTCACGAACCGGCCTCAGTTTGTGAGAACCCGGGACTGTGTTTCCGACACGATCATCAGTAGCACGGGGGCCCCCCCAGGGAACGGTGCTGGCTCCCTTCCTGTTCACTCTTTATACTGCGGACTTCTCACACAACACAACACATTGCCATCTACAGAAGTTCTCTGATGACTCTGCGATCGTTGGTCTCATCTCCAGCGGAGATGAAGCTGAGTACAGAGGGCTTATCCAGGACTTTGTGGACTGGTGCCATCGGAACTGCCTCCAGATCAACGCGAGGAAAACTAAGGAGCTGGTGGTGGACTGCCGCAGGCATGGGCAGCCCCTCACAGCACCAGTAAATATACAGGGAACAGACATCGAGATGGTGACATCCTACAAGTACCTGGGTATTCATCTGAACAATAAACTAGACTGGTCACACAATACTGACGCACTCTACAAGAAGGGACAGCGCAGGCTGTTCCTGCTGAGGAGACTCAGGTCTTTTGGTGTACAAGGGGCGCTGCTGAAGTCATTCTATGACACGGTGGTGGCATCAGCCATCACTTTTGGAGTGGTCTGCTGGGGCAGTGGCATTACTGCAGCCGATAGGAAGAGACTGAACAAACTGATTAAGAAAGCTAGCTCTGTCCTGGGGCAGCGCCTTGATCCGATGGAGGAGATAGGAGAGAGAAGGACGGTGGCTAAACTGTCATCTCTGCTGGAGTCCGAGTTCCACCCTATGCAGGACATACTGGATGCACTGAGGAGCTCATTTAGCAGCAGACTACATCATCCCAGGTGCACAACCGAGAGGTTTCGTAGGTCCTTCCTACCAATGGCTGTCAGACTGTACAACCTAAGCAGGGCTGCTCGCAGAGATAGCAAAAAGACGTAACAAACTAATAGTTTTTTTTGAATGCAAAAGATGCAATAGACTTACACAATGGTCCTCTCCGGCATACAACTAGGAACATACCGGCCGCTATGGAGGGTGAGAATATGTATGGGCACATAATCATACCATGTAGGATAACTAAATTGACGGTTATGCTGTTTCATCCCACCTAGCAACAATGCTCTGCACTGTGTGTGTTTATATATTTACATATTTATTCCATCTAGCTACAATGCTCTGCACTGGGTGTGTTTATATTTATATATGTATATATTTATTCCATCTAGCTACAATGCTCAGCACTGGGTGTGTTTATATTTATATATCTATATATTTATTCCATCTAGCTACAATGCTCCGCACTGTGTTTTTATATATCTACATATTATTCCATCTAGCTACAATGCTCCGCACTGTGTGTGTTTATATACTTGCATATTTATTCCACCTAGCTGCAATGCTCCGTACTGTGGGTGTTTATATATTTACATATTTATTCCATCTAGCTACAATGCTCTGCACTGTGTGTTCATATATTCATATATTTATTCCATCCAGCTACAATGCTCTGCACTGTGTGTCTGTGTGTGTGTGTGTGTGTGTGTATATATATTTTATAGTAATATGTACATATGTATATTAGCTGCTCTTGCTTGCTTGTTTTTTTTTTTCTTGCCTTCTGATTGTTGCTCTGAGTGTTGCTATCCCTGTGCTGTTGCAATCCTGGAATTTCCCCGTTGTGGGACTAATAAAGGCTTATCTTATCTTATCTTAAACGCCGACCTTAAGATAATCTGTAAAATTTTAGCAAGACGAATACAAGAAATTTTACCAAATATTATTAATCGAGATCAGAATGGCTTTATAAAGGGAAGACAAGGCTTCCATAATGTAAGAAGGCTATTTAATATTATTTATTTTAATAAAGAAGCACCGGATACAGCTCTCCTATCACTGGACGCCGAAAAGGCCTTTGATAGAGTTGAATGGCCCTTTCTTTTTGAAGTCCTACAAAGGTTTGGACTTGGAAATAATTTCATAAAATGGGTTCAAATAATATACAATAATGCTACAGCAGAAATCCTAACAAATAACAATATTTCAAAACCAATAAAAATCAATAGAGGATGTCGACAAGGCTGTCCACTTTCACCTTTACTGTTTACTATGGCAATTGAACCTTTAGCGATAGCGATACGTTTACATTCACAAATATATGGAATTAAAGTTGGACCAACAGAACATAAAATCTCCCTGTACGCCGATGACATAATTTTGTTTATGTCGAATCTAAAAAAATCAATTCCAACCTTGTTGAATTTAATAAAGAATTTTGGGGAAATATCAGGATATAAAATAAATAAAACTAAATCTTCAATATTAATGCTAAATGAGACCCAGAGAAATTACCCAGCCACTGAGGTAAATCAATTCAATGTTGTAAATCAGTTTAAATATTTAGGAATCCAAATTGGGAGGAGACCCCGGGGCAGACCCAGGACTCGGTGGAGAGACTATGTCTCCCAGCTAGTCTGGGAACGCCTTGGTATCCCCTCTGAAGAGCTGGAGCAGGTGGCTGGGGAGAGGGAAGTCTGGGCTTCTCTGCTTGAACTGCTGCCTCCGCGACCCGGACCTCCGGAAAAGCGGTAGACGATGGATGGATGGATGGATGGAATCCAAATTGTGCCTAAGCTAGAATCAGTCGCCAGTGTCAACTATGAAGCCTTAATGTCAGATATCAATGAGTTAACTCAGAGATGGATGTCACTACCAATGTCGATGATCGGGAGAATCAATATACTTAAAAGTAATATTTTACCTAAAATACTTTATTTATTTCAATACATTCCCTTATCACCACCTTTAGATTTATTCTCAAGAATAAAAAAAAAGTTAGTGGAATTTATATGGAACAACAGGAGGGCTAGATTATGTCTGTCTTTATTATATTTACCATTTGATCGTGGAGGTCTGAAATGTCCAAATTTTATGTTGTATTATTGGTCGGCACAACTGAGGTCTATGACATATTATTTTTCATCAAATGATCTCCCTCACTGGACTGAAATGGAATCATACAATTTACCTTTACCTCTTCCCATATTCATATACTCAGATTCGGCAAAAAAATTACAAAAACAAGTTAAAAATCCATTTGTAAAGCATATGATCAAAATATGGTGTGAAGCTAAAAACTATTTAAAAGAACCACAGTTATTGTCACAATTTAGTCCAATATGGGGTAATCAATATTTTAAACCAGGGAGAGCGGACGCTGTATTTAAAGTATGGAATTTAAAAGGGATACAAAAGATTCAGGATTTATATTTGCCATGTGCAGATAACATAATGTCTTTTGAAGAGCTGAGGATCAAATTTAATCTCAATAGAACACATTTTTTTTAAATATCTTCAACTTAGAAACTTTATTCGATCAAATCAAAATAAAGCTCTCACTCGACCTATTTATTCATCCTTGGAAAAAATGTTGATGAAAGATAGTAAAAGAATCAGAATCAGAATCAGAATCAGGTTTATTGCCATTGTTCATGTAGTACACAAACTAGGAATTTGTCTGGGTACAGTGCTGCAACATTAAACATGATAAGATAAGAGAAATAAACTATACATGTAATAAAGTGTAGGATAAGATTAAGTGATACTGGTCAACAGTTAAAATATATATTAGCCAGCAGCAGATACTGTGGAGAACTATATAGTGCAGTCGGTAATGCAGGAAGAAAACAGTGATGATTAACATGAGTCTGATTGAGCTGCTGTACATGGTGCACGAGAGTCACTTAGTGTTCAGCAGTCTAATGGCAGAGGGGAAGAAGCTGTTCATGTGACGGGAGGTTTTAGTCTGGATGGACCGAAGTCTTCTACCAGAGGGGAGGGGGGCAAACAGTACGTGACCAGGGTGTGAGGGATCGGCTATGATCCGGCCAGCACGCCTCCGGGTCCTGGAGATGTACAGATCCTGGAGAGATGGGAGCTTGCAGCCGATCACCTTCTCAGCAGTGCGCACGACGCGCTGCAGCCTTAGTCTGTCCCTGGCAGTGGCTTCTGCGTACCACACGGTTATGGAGCTGGTGAGGATGGACTCGATGATGGCTGTGTAGAACTGCACTAACATCTTGGTGGGTAGCTTGAGCTTCCTCAGCTGCCGCAGGAAGAACATCCTCTGCTGGGCTTTTTTGATGAGTGAGCTGATGGTCAGCTCCCATTTGAGGTCCCTGGTGATGGTAGTGCCTAGGAAGCGGAAGGAATCAGCAGTGGTGATGGGAGAGCCTGAGAGGGTGAGGGGGGGCAGAGGGGTTGTGACTTTCCTGAAGTCTACAATCATCTCCACTGTCTTCAGAGCGTTCAGCTGCAGGTTGTTATTGTTGCACCAGGACGCCAGCTGGGCCACCTCTCTCCTGTAGGCGGACTCGTCGCCGTTGGAGATGAGCCCGATGAGGGTGGTGTCGTCTGCAAACTTGATCAACTTGACAGACTGGTGGCTGGAGGTGCAGGAGTTGGTGTAAAGGGAGAAGAGTAGGGGGGAAAGTACACAGCCCTGGGGTGATCCGGTGCTGATGCTAGTATAGTCTGAGACAGTCTTTCCCAGCCGCACATGCTGCCTCCGGTCCGTCAGGAAGTCGATGATCCACCTGCAGAGGGAGTCAGGCACGTTGAGCAGGGACAGCTTGTCCCGGAGCAGAGCGGGGCGGATGGTGTTGAATGCGGAGCTGAAGTCCACAAACAGGATCCTGGCGTAGGTTCCCGGGGAGTCCAGGTGCTGCAGGATGGAGTGGAGGGCCAGGTTGACTGCATCGTCTACAGACCTGTTGGCTCGGTAGGCAAACTGCAGCGGGTCCAGGAGAGGGGTGGTGATGGACTTGAGGTGGGACAGGACCAGGCGCTCAAAGGACTTCATGACTACAGAGGTGAGCGCTACAGGTCTGTAGTCATTAAGTCCAGTGATCCGTGGCTTCTTGGGGACAGGGATGATGGTGGAGGATTTGAGGCAGGACGGCACGTGGCATAACTTAAGGGAGGTGTTAAAAATGTCTGTGAATACAGGAGCCAGCTGTTTCGCACAGAGTCTCAGGGTGGAGGGAGACACGCCGTCTGGGCCGGGGGCCTTGTGCGGGTTCAGTCTGGAGAACTGTTTGAGCACATCCTGCTCACTGATGATAAGGGGAGGGGGGGAGGAGGGGGGGGGTGCCTAAAATGAAGTAGGGAATGTGGAGGCTGTGGAGCTGGAGGGAGGGGGGGAGTTGGACACAGATGACGAGGTGTCAAAACGGGCATAGTATTGGGACAGTCTCTGACAAAGGGCTTTGTCATCCTGACCTTTAGGAGCCTTAGGTCGATAGTTGGTGATTTGCCTCAGTCCTCTCCACACGGAAGCCGAATCATTAGCAGTGAACTGCTGCTGGAGTCTCTCTGAGTATAGAGATTTAGCCCTCTTCAGCTCTCTGTTAAACCGGTATTTAACCTCCCTGTAGCAGTCCCTGTCACCACTTTTCAGCGCTGCTTCCTTCTCCTTCCTGATCTGTCTGAGCTTAGCTGTGAACCAGGGTTTGTCATTAGAGTAACTCACCCTGGTGCGTGATGGAAGAATGTTCTCTTCACAAAAGTGGATATATGAGTTCACAGTGTCCGTGTACTCATCCAGATCATGCGTGGCTCCTTTAAGCATGCCCCAGTCAGATATTTCCATGCACGTTTCCGGCTTCTCCTCAGCATCACTGGTCCGTATCTTCGTAGTGCTCACAACAGGTTTAGTGAGCTTCAATCTCTGTCTGTATGTGGGAATGAGGTGAACCATCACGTGATCAGATAATCCCAGCGCAGCGCGAGGAACAGCGCGATATGCGTCTTTCACTGTGGTGTAACAGTGATCCAGTGTGTTTAATCCTCTGGTGGGGCATTTAATTAACTGTTTGTAGCGGGGGAGATCGTGGCTCAGATTGCACTGATTAAAGTCGCCAGCCACAATAATCAGCGAGTCTGGAAAACTCCGCTCTGTGTGTTGAATGTGATCCGCGAGCACGCGCTGAGCTTCGCGCGTGTCCGCGTCGGGAGGGGCGTACACAGCGATGAGTATGAAAGAAGCAAACTCCCGCGGGGAATAGAAGGGCTTGCAATTGATAACAAGAAATTCCAAGGCAGGAGAACAGTGTTTGGAAATTACCGTTACAAGAAAGGGTATTATTTCAGAGTTTTATAACTCATTGACACTATCTTCAAGTGAAAATTCACTGAAAAGATTAAACTACTGGAAAGAAGATCTGCAAACTGAAATTTCAGAGGAACAATGGGAATTGGCTTGTACAGAAGCTCAAACCAAATCAATAAATGTACGCCTTAAATTGATACATTTCAAATGGTTAATGCGGATGTATGTTACACCGGAGGAGTTAAATAAATATAACAAAAATATACCAGATACATGCACAAAATGCATGGAAAGTAAAGGAACTCTATTTCATTGTGTATGGGAATGTAGATTAATAAGAATGTTTTGGGAAGAGGTGAGGGTAACAATTGAAAAAATAATCTCAAAACAAATCATATTGAATCCTAAATTGTTTTTGTTGGGTCTGTACCCAGAAAAGCATAATTTTAATAAAAGTGAAAGAACATTCATAGACCTCAGTTTGCTTAATGCCAAAAAATGTATTGCACTATTATGGAAAAAGACTCATAGACCAGATGTGACTCAGTGGTTAAGACAGATGTTAACAAACCTTCCATTAGAAAGAATAACATATATACTGAAATCAAAGGAAATTGTGTTTGAGAATATATGGAGACCTTTTATTGATTATGTAAAAAATTTAAACATAACTCTTGAAGAAGAAGGTGAATGATGTGTGTGGACCTTGTAAATTCCAAACTGGTGAACATAATATGTATACTTATGTATTGGATTGTCTAGACTAAACAGAGGAGCATTGTTGAAGATTTGATCTTGCTAGTGGTTGTTGGTGTTTTTAGTGCATTTTTTTTTTTTTTTTGTAGTACTTTAGTGTTAGTGTTTGATTGTTTGTATCATGTTTGTTAAAAAAAAAAAAGGTTCAATAAAGATATTGTGGAAAAAAACAAAGGAGGAAACCCAGCGTTTAGTGATGTCCATGGGTTCCAGACTTCAGGCAGTCATTGCCTGCAAAGGATTCTCAACAAAATATTGAAAAGTAACATTTTACTTAGGGTTATGTTTATTTGTCCAATTACTTTTGTGCCCTTGAAATGAGGAGTGTTTGTATAAAAATAGCTACAATTCCTACATGTTTAATCATATATTTTTGTTCAACCCCTTGAATTAAACTTTAAAGTCTGCACTTCAATTCTGTTGTAGTTGTTTCATTTCAACTACAACAGAATGCCTTGCCGGGTGCCTTGCCAGCTTGGCCGCTGGCAAGGCACCCGGCAACGACGGCATACCCCCTGACCTGATCAAGCACTGCAAGACCGCCCTACTGCTGCCATTGCATGACGTCCTCTGCCAGTGTTGGAAGGAAGGTGCCGTACCACAGGACATGAGGGAACCCAAGATCATCACCCTCTACAAAAACAAAGGGGAGAGAAGTGACTGCAACAACTACAAGGGCTCCCTTCTCAGCGTTGTTGGCAAAGTCTACGCACGAGTTGTTCTCGTTCGCCTACAGAAGCTTGCCGAACGTGTCTACCCCGAGTCTCAGTGTGGCTTCCGCGCTGAGCAATCGACGGTAGACATGATATTCTCCATCTGCCAACTCCAGGATAAATGCAGAGAACAGAACATGCCCCTGTACGTCGCCTTCATCGACCTCACCAAAGCGTTCGATCTGGTCAGCAGAGAGGGCCTTTTCAAGATCCTGCCAAAGATAGGATGCCCACCAAAGTTGCAAAGCCTCATCGAATCGTTTCACACCAACATGCAGGGGATAGTGCAGCACGATGGCAATGTCTCAGAGCCATTCAACATACGCAGCGGAGTGAAACAGGGCTGTGTACTTGCGCCAACCCTCTTTGGGATTTTCTTTGCTATGCTCCTGAGGCATGCCTTCAGCACAGCAACAGAGGGAATCTACCTGCACACAAGATCTGACGGCAGGCTTTTCAACCTCGCCCGCCTGAAAGCCAGAACCAAAGTACGCGAGGCTCTAATCAGAGACATGCTGTTCGCAGATGATGCTGCAGTCGCAACCCACACACAGCAGAAGCTTCAGACCCTGATGGACCGCTTCTCCCAGGCATGCATGGACTTCGGGCTTACCATCAGCCTGAAGAAGACTAACGTCTTGGCGCAAGGCACGGAAGCACCACCAACCATCACCATCGACGACTACGAGCTGGAGGTCGTGAATCAGTTCACGTACCTGGGGTCCACAATCAGCAACAACCTCTCCCTTGATACAGAGATCAACAAGAGGATTGGAAAATCAGCCTTCACACTCGCTCGCCTCACCACACGAGTGTGGGAGAATCCCAAACTCTCTGTCAAGACGAAGATGGCAGTGTACAACGCCTGCGTCATCAGCACACTGCTCTATGGGAGTGAGACGTGGACAACATACGCCTGGCAGGAAAAGAGACTGAACTCCTTCCACTTGCGCTGCATTCGCCACATCCTGGACATATCCTGGCAGGACAAAGTGCCCAACACAGAAGTTCTGTCCCGCGCCGGCCTTCCCTCCATGTTCACTCTACTCAGGCAGCGCAGGCTCCGCTGGCTAGGCCACGTTCACCGTATGGAGGATGGCAGAATCCCCAAAGACGTCCTCTACGGAGAGCTGGCAACTGGCAGGAGAGACGTTGGCCGCCCACAGCTGCGCTTTAGAGACGTCTGCAAGAGAGACATGAAGGCCCTGGAGATCAACACAGAGCGCTGGGAGGACCTTGCAACGGACCGCTCCAAATGGAGAGGCACCCTGACCAGACAGCTCAAGGCGGGTGAAGAGAGACTGACTGCTGCAGCAGATGAAAAAAGGACCCGCAGGAAGAACCGCCACAGACCCAGCAGCACGGAGACCACCCACAAGTGCGACCTGTGTGACAGGGACTGCCATTCGCGCATCGGCCTGTTCAGCCACCGGCGGTGCTGTTCCAGCAGAGTAGACGTTTGGGATTCTCTTCCATGGTCATCATAGACCGACAGAGGCCGACGATGTTTCATTTCAAATCCAATGTGGTGGCATTCAGAGCCCAAATCATGAAGATTGTGTCACTGTCCAAATATTTCTGGGCCTAACTGTATATCCTTATTATATCCACACTATTCTACTCTTACCTTATCATTTTGTTTTAATATTTTTACCATTAATTACTTTCATCATTAATTAATGAGTTTTATTGCTCCATTTCTCCTCCTAAAGAACTAAAATGTTAGCCAGTGCCTGGGGCAGCAGGGCCGATGGCGGACTTTCCCTGTCACTAGCTAGTTAGGATCTCTTGCATACAAATGCACTGGAGCTTAGCATAGCTGCCAGATGGGGTTTTAGATGCCATAAATTGTTCTTTTATGATGCCTTGCATGGCATCAAAGGGAGGAAAATGATAGAAAAGTTTCATATTTGTAATTTGCTTTGTCTCAGAGTCTGTGTGAAAGTGCTAAAGATGCTGATGCAGCTGTATTGTGTTATCGCTTTGTTTTAGTTCGTATGTACTGTTCTGGTGTGACTGGTGCTGAGAAAGTGTGATGGCTCCTGAGAAAGAGATAATCTGTACACCAAGTTTGGACCAGATGTACTGATCCAATCACCATGGGCATTTTCTCTTCCACCTCTCAGATAACAGAAGGGTTAAACGACTGAGCGATGTGTGTTTGAGTCAGAATGATGCGCGAATAGGCTTTGACACCGTTGTTGTATTGTTCCCCACTAGCCAGTGTAATTAAATTTGCTGAAACTTTGATCTTGCCTGATTCTTGACTGAAGGTTAAGAAGAATTTTTCCAACACATTTATAAAGAAAATTTTTATATTATTTATACTGTATTTCCTTTTATTTACACTATATAATTTGTGCTAATCAGAAATGTGTGAATCTTTATTCATTTTAGTGAATTTATAATGTTATTCCAATAAAACTTTAGTAGAAATCATTGTTCTTCTCTTGTGGATGGCTTGCAAAGCACTAAGAAAAAAGGTGGCAAACATTTATGAATAATGAGTAAAAACTCACAAATTTATAGCAGAAAAATGCAAATTTGTAAAAACAAGTAAATCATTTTTTTAAATTCAAGCCACAGATTCATTCAGGGAAAAACCTCATATTTATTTTTATGGGGACAATTTTCAGATTTACAAGGAAAATGTGGTGAATTGTGTTTAAAAAGGTTACAACTTTAAGAGAAAATGCTTTATTAAATACTCAAGTAACTATTTAGTATATTTTTTTTTCTTTTTGTGACTACTCTTGAATAATCAGTGTCACAGGGTAATGCTATTTTTACTTGAGCACAAGTTATGGTTCCTCTGCCCTTCTGCCAATACGTGGGTAATATTGATTTCCATTTACTTGGACACGTGTACTCAAGTAACTTTATCAAGCAATTTCACTGTAGGATATGTTCTAATCTAACTTCAGTACATTTATTAAGAAAAATGCTATTGTATGTTATATTTGGTCATACCTTTTTGTTTTCTGTAAGTTATGCACTGAAAAGGTTTTGAAAGAGGGAGCAGCCGTATAGTCATGAATGATGTAAAGCTTCTGTTTTAATGATACACTATTACAACAGTTTGTATCGCATCTTGTTAGGTCTGTCTTTATTTCTGAGGGTTCTCACTTATGTTTGGGCAGCTCGGTGGCACAGTGGTTAGCACTGTGGCAGCACAGTAAGAAGGTCATGGAATCGATCCCACCCCCTGACCATCAGTGACCCCTCTGTGTGGAGTTTGCATGTTCTCCCCTTGTCTGCGTGGGTTTACCCCGGGTACTCCGGTTTCCTCCCACAGGCCAAAAACATGCAAGTTAGGTTAATTGGAGACTCTAAAGTGGCCCTAGGTATGAATGTGTGTGTGAATGGTGAAGGGATTGGTACTGTACCGTGGCTGCCTCATCCATCCAGGTGGATGCCCTGAATTTCCCTCTGGGGATCAATAAAGTATACAAAATACAAAAAATAAATAAAAAAGGTGTTTTTCAGCATATATGTTTGATTGTTTCTTACTCGCCCTTGTATATATGTTCATTATTTTAAATACATAAAGCATATATTTTGTTGTTTCAATCCTAGATGGAGGATTTGATAGTGTTCCAAACACTGACAGGAGAAGATGCTGCTCTGCGCCACAGCAAGGAACAATGGGCTACAGAAACCATCAGTGACTCGTGATCATTGCTGGCTATTGAGGGGACAAGAAAAAGCATGAGTATCATCTGCACTACTGAGTTTGCAAGATAGCACAGGAAAAAAAACAACACACTAAAGCTTGCTCAGTACATTCCATGAACAGCCAGAATACTTCCACGAACCTCACAGCTTGAAAACAAAATGAACTTCTTGTCAACCTTTGTGACATTTGAGAATCTCCATGAGGTTCGAAGATTGTGCCATTGGGGTCCTATCATTGCCCTTTCTGTCATTGCTATATGCTCTTCTATGGCAATTCTGGACTCCATCATCTGGTACTGGCCACTTGACACTACAGGGAGCAGCATTAATTTCCTAATGCTTGTCAACTGGACTGTCCTCATCCTGTACAACTACTTCAATGCAATGTTTGTGGGGCCTGGATACATTCCTCTGGGCTGGAAACCAGTAAGATTAAAGCCCTAACCTTATTTTTTCCATTGTTGTTTATTGAGAGAGTTTGTAAATATATATCCAGGTGCAATATTATTTTGCAAGACCTGATTTAATTTGTAGGAAAGTTACATTCGGCATCTGACTTTTTTATTTTGCAACAGGAGCACCAGCAAGATACACAATACTTGCAATACTGCAGAGTGTGCCAAGGGTACAAGGCTCCAAGGTCCCACCACTGTCGAAAATGTAACAGGTAATTACACTGGATATAAAAAGAGTACACATTCCTGTTAAAAAAAAAAAAAAAGCTAGAATTTTGTCTTGTAAAAAAAATGAGACCACAATAAATCATTTCCAAACTTTTCCCTCCTTTAATGTAACCTATAACCTGTATGATTCAAATGAAAAAAACAAATCTCTTGGGGGAAAATATGAAAAAAGTACAGTAAGGTAGTTGCATATGTATTTACATCTTTATAGTGCATCCGGAAAGTATTCACAGCGCTTCACTTTTTCTACATTTTGTTATGTTACAGCCTTATTTCAGAATGGATTCATCTTTTCCTCAAAATTCTACACATAATACCCCATAATGACAATGTGAAAAAAAAATTGTGAGATTTTTGCAAATTTATTAAAAATAAAAAACTAAGAAATCACATGTACATAGGCATTCACAGCCTTTGCTCAATACTTTGTTGATGCACCTTTGGCAGCCTCAAGTCTTTTTGAATACGATGCCACAAGCATGGCACACCTATCTTTGGGCAGTTTCGCCCATTCGTCTTTGCAGCACCTCTCAAGCTCCATCAGGTTGGATGGGAAGCCTCGATGCACAGCCATTTTCAGACCTCTCCAGAGATGTTCAGTTGGATTCAAGTCTGGGCTCTGGCTGGGCCACTCAAGGACATTCAGAGGTGTCCTGAAGCCACTCCTTTGATATCTTGGCTGTGTGCTTAGGGTTGTTGTCCTGCTGAAAGATGATCTGTCGCCCCAGTCTGAGGTCAAGAGTGCACTGGAGCAGGTTTTCATCCAGGATGTCTCTGTACATTGCTGCATTCATCTTTCCCTCTATCCTGACTAGTCTCCCAGTTCCTGCCCTGAAAAACATCCACACAGCATGATGCTGCCACCACCATGCTTCAGTGTTGGGATGGTATTGGCCTGGTGATGAGCGGTGCCTGGTTTCCTCCAAACACGACCCCTGGCATTCATGCCAAAGAGTTCCATCTGTGTCTCATCACACCAGATAATTTTGTTTCTCAGACCATGTGCCTTTTACTAAGGAGTGGCTTCCGTCTGGCCACTCTACCATACAGGCCTGATTAGTGGATTGCTGCAGAGATGGTTGTCCTTCTGGAAGGTTCTCCTCTCTCCACAGAGGAGTAATGCAGCTCTGACAGAGTCACCATCGAGTTCTTGGTCACCTCCCTGACTAAGGTCCTTCTCCCCAATCGCTCAGTTTAGACGGCCAGCCAGCTCTAGGAAGAGTCCTGGTGGTTCCGAACTTCTTCCATTTGTGGATGATGGAGGCCACTGTGCTCATTGGGACCTTCAAAGCAGCAAAATTTTTCTGTACCCTTCCCCAGA
Organism: Pholidichthys leucotaenia; assembly: GCA_020510985.1. Classification (NCBI taxonomy): domain Eukaryota; kingdom Metazoa; phylum Chordata; class Actinopteri; order Cichliformes; family Pholidichthyidae; genus Pholidichthys; species Pholidichthys leucotaenia. The sequence continues at coordinate 392,970,639 of CM035836.1, read as the reverse complement.
TTTGTGCCTCGAGACAATCCTGTCTCAGAGGTCTACAGACAGTTCCTTTGATTTCATGCTTGGTTTGTGCTCTGACACGCACTGTCAACTGTGGGACCTTATATAGACAAGTGTGTGCCTTTCCAAACCATGTCCAGTCAACAGAATTTACCACAGGTGGACTCCAGTTAAGCTATAGAAACATCTCAAGGATGATCAGTGGAAACAGGGTGCACCTGAGCTCAATTTTGAGCTTCATGGCAAAGGCTGTGAATACTTATGTACATGTGATTTCTTAGGTTTTTTTATTTTTAATAAATATGCAAAAATCTAAAAAAAACTTCTTTCATGTTGTCATTATGGGGTATTGTGTGTAGAATTTTTAGGAAAAAATGAATTTATTCCATTTTGGAATAAGGCTGTAACATAACAAAATGTGGAAAAAGTGAATCGCTGTGAATACCTTTTGGATGCACTGTGGATGAGTTTAAATACCTGGGGTCAACCATCCAAAGCAATGGAAAATGCACAAGAGAAGTGAAGAAGAGAGTGCAGGCAGGGTGGAGTGAGTGGAGACCAGTGTCAGGGGTGATTTGTGACAGAAGGATAGCAGTAAGAGTGAAAGGGAAGATTTACAAGAAAAAGTGAAGCGCTGTAAATACTTTTGGGATGCACTCTAAATTACTACTTTATTGAGGTGCCTTTAATTCAGTTATAGCATTCATTCAGTCTTTTTGGGTAGGAATCATTCAGAATGTCACATCTTGACTTGGCTATACTGTATGTATTACTATTCACCCACTCCACCTTGCAAAAGTGCATCAAATCTGACAGATTGTGAGGGCATCTCTTGTGTACAGTTTTATTTAAAGTCATTACAGATTTTTCAATTATATTTAGGTCTGGACCATTCGAAAACTTTAATTTTCTTCTGGTGAAGCCATCTTTTTATTGATTTGAATGCATGCTTGGGGTCATTCATGTGCTGAAAGGAGAAATTCCTCTTTATTTCTAGCAGACACCTTTATGATTTGGTCTAACATTTGCTGGCATTTCAAATTGTTGATAATTCCATCCAACCTGACTCAATCCCCAGTTCAAGCTGAAGAAAAGCTACCCCAAATTATGATGCTGCCACCGCCATACTTCACTTTGTGCATAGTGCCCTTTTAGAGATGGCCTGTGTTGTTTTTGCATCAAATATCCCTTTTGGAATCATGGCCAAAAAGTATGACCTTGGTATCATCAGACGATAACACATTTTCTCACATGCTTTTCTGAGACTTATGTATTTTTATTCTTCTTTGGGGAAAAAAAATAAAGGCTTCTATTTTTTGACCATACCCTATAGTGCAGACATATGGTGAATATAGAATATTTGTCTCGCATGTTGTTCACAGCCAGCACTTTCCAAAATTCCTGCAGCTCCTTCAGTGTTACTGTAGCCCTCCTGGTAGCCTCCCTAACCAGTTTCTGTCCTGTTTTTTCATCAGTTTTTGAGGGACATCCAGTTCCCAGTAATGTCACTCTTCTTATTTTCTGTGCTTCTTGATGATTGTCTTCACTGTATTCCATGGTATATGTATGGCTTCACCAGAAGAAAATGAAGAGTTTTGCATTGGCCCAGCCAGAGCCTGGACCTAAATCCAATTGGAAATCTGTGGTGTGACCTGAAGAGGGCTGTGCCCAAGTGATGCTCTTTCAGTTTGATGGATTTGGAGCACTTTTGCAAGGAGTGGGAAAATATTGCCAAATCAAGCTGTGGCATGCTGACAGACTCTGACTCAAAAAAAGATTTCAATGCTTTGATTAAATCAAAGGGTGCTTCAATAAAGTATTAGTTTAAGGTTGTAAATTATCCTGTTGTGGAGAAAGGAAGCAGATGAGGCAACAAGCTGGACAACACATGAACTTTATTCTTTCTACAACATACAGTACATCAAAAGAGCTCCCAGGTCTCTGTGCATTCCTCTTTTATATCTTTAATACCATGCATTGAGACCCAGAACTTCCGACCATAATACATTGCCGTTTGGAACAAAGACCTATGTGGTACATTAACATGACATAACGCCGGCGCCGCTCTCACACCCTTTCCTCTTCCAGCAGCTCTGACAGTTCCTTCTCTCCCCGGGGGGTGCATAGTCCTTACTGTCCTGTCTGATACCCCCCGGTGACGACACCTCTTTCAGTCCATTGTTCCCCCCCTTCCCCAGCTGCCTTCTCTGGGTGGAGAACCCCCACCCATGCCCCCACACTGTAACCATTTTTGTTTGCTTTTCAGTGTGCAAAGGTATTTTATGTTTTGACACCCACGACTGTCTTTATTAATTTAGCCTGCTGATAAACTTAGAGCATTACTCTGTGTCTGCCCAAAGAGTTGGTATCCCTTCCACTCCTCTGCCTCCCCTCCCCCCAGGTGTGTGATGAAGATGGACCACCACTGCCCCTGGATCAACAACTGCTGTGGCCACTTGAACCATGCCTACTTCACAAGCTTCCTCCTCCTTGCCCCAATGGGCTGTTTGCATGCTGCCTTCATCTTCATTATGACCATGTATACTCAGCTGTATGAGAGGGTGAGTCGTCAATTCACAGTGCTGCACCATATTTTGATTGCTGGAGTCCTTACTAGGTTGACTGTTCTTGTTTTGGTTCTAGATCTCATTTGGCTGGAGTACTGTAAAGATTGATATGAGTGCTGTAAATCAGTTTCAGCCAATCATTCCCTTCAGTGTGTCCGCCTTTGCTGCCACCCTCTTTGCCCTCGGCCTGGCTCTAGGCACTACTATTGCTGTTGGTATGCTTTTCTTCATACAGGTATGTTTTGGTTGTTTAAAAAAATGCTACAAACTGACTGAAATCAGTTTTGAGCTACCCAATAAAATGGGCTTACTGAGATTCCTCTGACTAATGAGCATGAAGTAATTTTTTTTATGTTAGAAATACGAACACTTGTATCACGTATCCAGGAGCAATCAGTGACAAAGACAGTAAGTTCTGTTTTTGGTTTGTTTGTTTTTTCCCAGATGAAAGTCATCCTTCGAAATAAGACCTCAATTGAGTCTTGGATCGAAGAAAAGGTCAGAATGACTTTTTGTCTTTTAATAACTATTTTTATGAAATTCTGTGATGCTAACAGGGATAATTCTGTTTTATTTCCGGTTTCCGGTTCCGGCGCCACACGAGTTGGCTGCCTTTTGCAAATGCCTTTTTTTTTTTTTTTTTTTTATCTTCGTTCTTCTTTCTACACCTTTCACTCTATATGTATCACGGACACACAGATCGCCCCAAAGGTCTCCTGAGTCGGCGGACGGAGCCACTGTTTACAGCAGGAGACGATACAGCAGGGAAGAGCTAGCTAGCACTCAACTGCCACCCGGTGCTAACGGAGAAACTCGACATACCGGGAGAACTGAAGCGAAAACGACGCGGGTGCTGGGCTGGAGTTTAGGCGGCGTGCAAGAAATAAAAGACAGAATAATAAAGAGCGATGGCAAGAACCAAACAGACCGCCCGTAAATCTACTGGAGGAAAAGCCCCCAGGAAGCAGCTGGCCACCAAGGCTGCTTGGAAAAGCGCTCCGGCCACCGGCGGAGTGAAGAAGCCTCACCGTTACAGGCCCGGTACCATGGCTCTGAGAGAGATCCGTCGCTACCAGAAATCCACGGAGCTGCTCATCTGTAAGCTGCCCTTCCAGCGCCTGGTGAGGGAAATCGCTCAGGACTTCAAGACCGACCTGCGCTTCCAGAGCTCTGCCGTCATGGCTCTGCAGGAGACCAGCGAGGCCTACCTGGTGGGTCTCTTCGAGGACACCAACCTGTGTGCCATCCACGCCAAGAGGGTCACCATCATGCCCAAAGACATCCAGCTGGCCCGCCGCATCCGCGGAGAGAGAGCTTAGACTTTCTGCTGCACATCCACCAACCACAATGCTCCGCACTGTGTGTCTATATATATATATATATATTTATAGTAATATGTACATACTGTATGTATACTAGCTGCTCTTGTTTTTTCTTGCCTTCTGTTTGTTGCTCTGAGTGTTGCTATCCCTGTGCTGTTGCAATCCTGGAATTTCCCCATTATGGGACTAATAAAGGCTTATCTTATCTTATTTTATCTTATATTTTGCCTGAAAACGGTAATCTACACCGTTCAAGTATAACATTATGACTACCTGTCTAATATTGTGTTGGTCCCCTTTTTGCTGCCAGAACACCTTGACCCATAGAGGCATGGACCCCACTAGACCCCTGAACGTGTGTTGTGGTATCTGGCACCAAGATGTTAGCAGGGGTGTACTATATGCCTTTTCATGGAAACAGTATTCCCAAATGGCTGTGGCCTCTTTCAGCAGGATAATGCACTGTGCCACAAAGCAAAAATCCTTAAGGAATGGTTTGCGTAGCATAAGAAGTTTGAAGTGTTGACTTGGCCTCCAAATTCCCCAGATCTCAATCCAATTGAGCATCTGTGGGATGAACCTCGATGGGTCGGGGCTGTTTTGACAGCAAAAGGGGAACCAACACAACATTAGGCAGGTGGTCATAACATTATGCCTAATCGGTGTATATTGTCAATGCGCTTTTTGTTCACATAATATAAATGGTATGTTTTAATGATTTTATCAGAATTCTCATTAGCTAAATTTTCTTTGTCTTTATTTCATTAGGCCAAAGACAGAATACAGCACTACCAAACAGGGGAGGAGTTTATCTTCCCATATGATCTCGGCAGCCGGCGGGTAAATTTCAAGCAGGTCTTCACGTGGTCAGGGACACCCAAAGGAAATGGCATCGACTGGCTGGTCCATCCTAAGTGCCACCAGCACACCTTAACTGTGAGTTCAATTGGTTTATTAGTTTAGTTGAAATGTGAATTGCTTTTTTTTAATTTTTTTTTTTAAGTTACCTCTGTTAAGGAGGTTATGTCAATCAATCACTGGATTTGTTCTACGCAAACACTAAGGAGGCGTACACCTCATCACAACTCCCCCCACTTGGGAGATCGGATCACAACTTGGTTCATCTCCGACCGGTGTACAAACCCCTAGTGCACAGACAACCTCCGGCCATGCACACTGTGGAGTTATGGTCTGAGGAGACAATGGACACTCTAAAGGACTGTTTTGAAGCCACTGCCTGGAAGCAGCTCTGCGATCCACATGGTGAGGACATCGATGGCCTCATTCACACCTTCACGGGCTACCTCAGCTTCTGTGTGGACAAATCCGTTCCCACCAAGACCATACGGCGTCACTCAAACAACAAACCCTGGATCAACCCTAAGATAAAAACACTTCTGAGAGAGAAGAAGAGGATCTTCAGGTCGGGGAACAGGGAGATGCTGAAGTCCGTACAGAGGGAGCTGAGGAGAAAGATCAGAGAAGGCAAGGACAGCTTCAGGAAGAAGATGGAGGACAAGCTGCAACAGAGCGACATCAGTGGGGTCTGGAGAAACCTCAAAACCATCTCGGGGCTCCAGAATACCTCCCCCCAGGCCACGGGGGGCAGGGAGTGGGCGAACAACCTGAATCTGTTTTTCAATAGATTTGACCAACCGCCCTCCCCCCTGTCTGCACAACAACCACTGCTGCCTCTAAGAAATCAAGTCCTGCTGCCCACTCCCCACTCCACCGACACCCCCCCCACTCCCAACACACAGCCCCCCATCCTGACCCTGACCAAGACCCAGGTGAGGACGGAGCTGAGGAAGATCAAGGCGAGGAAGGCGTCGGGACCGGACGGCATCAGCGCAAAGCTCCTCAAGTCCTGTGCAGACCAGCTGTGTGGGATTGTGACGTATATCTTCAACATGAGCCTGAAACTGGGGAGGGTACCACAGCTGTGGAAAACATCTTGTGTGGTACCTGTACCAAAAACTTCCCACCCCAAAGACCTGAACAGCTACAGACCGGTGGCCTTGACGTCCCACTTGATGAAGACCCTGGAGAGACTGCTCCTTGCTCATCTCCGCCCCCTGGTGGAACCAGCGATGGATCCACTCCAGTTCGCCTACCAGCATGGCATTGGGGTGGAGGATGCGGTGATCTTCCTCCTTCACCGTTCTCTGTCCCACCTGGAGAAGCCCGGGAATATGGTGAGGATCATGTTCTTTGACTTCTCCAGTGCTTTCAACACCATCCAACCGATGATCCTGAAGGACAAGCTGCTGCGCGCAGGGGTGGACCAGCACCTGTCATCATGGATCCTGGACTACCTCACGAACCGGCCTCAGTTTGTGAGAACCCGGGACTGTGTTTCCGACACGATCATCAGTAGCACGGGGGCCCCCCCAGGGAACGGTGCTGGCTCCCTTCCTGTTCACTCTTTATACTGCGGACTTCTCACACAACACAACACATTGCCATCTACAGAAGTTCTCTGATGACTCTGCGATCGTTGGTCTCATCTCCAACGGAGATGAAGCTGAGTACAGAGGGCTTATCCAGGACTTTGTGGACTGGTGCCATCGGAACTGCCTCCAGATCAACGCGAGGAAAACTAAGGAGCTGGTGGTGGACTGCCGCAGGCATGGGCAGCCCCTCACAGCACCAGTAAATATACAGGGAACAGACATCGAGATGGTGACATCCTATAAGTACCTGGGTATTCATCTGAACAATAAACTAGACTGGTCACACAATACTGACGCACTCTACAAGAAGGGACAGCGCAGGCTGTTCCTGCTGAGGAGACTCAGGTCTTTTGGTGTACAAGGGGCGCTGCTGAAGTCATTCTATGACACGGTGGTGGCATCAGCCATCACTTTTGGAGTGGTCTGCTGGGGCAGTGGCATTACTGCAGCCGATAGGAAGAGACTGAACAAACTGATTAAGAAAGCTAGCTCTGTCCTGGGGCAGCGCCTTGATCCGATGGAGGAGATAGGAGAGAGAAGGACGGTGGCTAAACTGTCATCTCTGCTGGAGTCCGAGTTCCACCCTATGCAGGACATACTGGATGCACTGAGGAGCTCATTTAGCAGCAGACTACATCATCCCAGGTGCACAACCGAGAGGTTTCGTAGGTCCTTCCTACCAACGGCTGTCAGACTGTACAACCTAAGCAGGGCTGCTCGCAGAGATAGCAAAAAGACGTAACAAACTAATAGTTTTTTTGAATGCAAAAGATGCAATAGACTTACACTATGGTCCTCTCCGGCATACAACTAGGAACATACCGGTCGCTATGGAGGGTGAGAATATGTATGGGCACATAATCATACCATGTAGGATAACTAAATAGACGGTTATGCTGTTTCATCCCACCTAGCAACAATGCTCTGCACTGTGTGTGTTTATATATTTACATATTTATTCCATCTAGCTACAATGCTCTGCACTGGGTGTGTTTATATTTATATATCTATATATTTATTCCATCTAGCTACAATGTTCCGCACTGTGTTTTTATATATCTACATATTATTCCATCTAGCTACATTGCTCCGCACTGTGTGTGTTTATATACTTGCATATTTACATACACGGCTGCACGGTGGCGCAGTGGTTTAGCACTGTGGCAGCACAGTTTTACCCTCGGCCGGGGGATCGCGGGGATCATGAGATCGTGGGTTCGATCCCAGCCCCCGACCAACAGTGAGCTGTGTGGAGTTTGCATGTTCTCCCCGTGTTGCGCGGGTTTACTCCGGGATTTCTCCGGTTTCCTCCCGCACACCAAAAACATGTAGGTTTAGGGCGCTCGCGCACGCAGCGACCAGCAGCCGGTGGCTTGTCACCAGACTGCAAACCAAGTCTACCTACGGGTACAAATAAGTAACAAAAAAAAAAAAAAAAAAAATAAAAAAAAAATAAAAATATTTATTCCACCTAGCTGCAATGCTCCGTACTGTGGGTGTTTATATATTTACATATTTATTCCATCTAGCTACAATGCTCTGCACTGTGTTCATATATTCATATATTTATTCCATCCAGCTACAATGCTCTGCACTGTGTGTCTGTGTGTGTGTGTGTATATATACTGTATATTTTATAGTAATATGTACATATGTATATTAGCTGCTCTTGCTTGCTTGTTTTTTTTTCTTGCCTTCTGATTGTTGCTCTGAGTGTTGCTATCCCTGTGCTGTTGCAATCCTGGAATTTCCCCGTTGTGGGACTAATAAAGGCTTATCTTATCTTATCTTATCTTATCTTATCAATCAAAGACTTTATTCCAGACTCAAGGTCCATCAAAAAAAGTAAAAAAGTAAAAACAAGACAGTTGAAACAATCAAAAAGTTACAAAAAAAACACTAAGACACAACTGCTAAGAGAAGTACAAAGACAGTGTATGTGTTTCTAGTGGTTTGCTTATCTGTTTACCTAATTCAGGGGTCCCCAAACTTTTTCCTGTGAGGGCCACATAACTTTTGCCTTCTCTGATGGGGGCTGTGGTCAGTTTGTAACAGAAAAAGTGTGACGATCACACGGGTGCCTAAACGTAAACATTTATTGTTTTCCAGAAAGCCACACATAACCGAATATTAATAACCCTTTCCGGGATCTTCACAGGAAAAAAGTCAGAAAATAAATAATAACACTATTTATGAAGTAAATAATAACCAAATAACCCTCTCTGGGTTCTTCACAGAAAAAAAGTCCATGGAACATTAACTTTCTGTTGAGCCGTGCACAATCTTAACAGGTAAAAGTTCAGCTTAGTTGTCAGAGGAGAATCTCTTACTTAAATGACTCATATGAGCAGTCTCTCAAAGTTCTTTTGTTTCTTCCTTATAATCCTTTTGTAGGTTCCAGTAGGCTTGTAGACACCACTGTTGAACAGCCTTTTCTTTGCATTGAACAAAAAAATAATCGTTTGTCCACTGCAGGTTAAATACCCTGCATTCTGTATCAATTTTTCTCTTACCTTGTGGAGCGTGTAAATGAAGAGGCAGATTTGTCTCAGACGAATTATTACACACTCTCACATCTCAAGCATAGACAGAATGACATTCCAGCAGAAACTCCTCTCTTAATATCATGGCATTCTTCTAGCATTTTCTAACACACAAAAGATGACCTTCGCATCACATTACATTCAACCCCCTTATTCTTAACACCTCCCTGTTATCTCACTAAGAAACCCCTGCTCTTTGTTCCCACTGTCTCCTGTCTGAGATGGTACACAATCAGGCTCTCCCCAGGTGCCACCCCCCCCCCCAGCATCTTAGATAGGACAATAGGATAACAGTCCACATGCTGTGACAGAACAATTAAACATCAGTCCACATGCTGCTTGGGCTTCAGTCTTCTCCCGTATCTGCTGTAACCGGAATTCACCGCCTCCACGGCGCTGCCGTGCCTATGGGGGGCTGTTGTTTGGGGGGAAAACACTTCTGTCTGTCTGTGTGGCTGCTCTGGTGAATCGTTTCCCTGGGGAGCTCTCCGTGGGGATCTTCCACGCCGAGGGGCCCTCGCCAACAGCACCTGCTCGTCCGCCACAACGAAAGCGGGTTTGAGTCTGTCTATGCCAATTTTTTCCCTCCTACCCCCCAAGTCTAGCAAAAAATGCTTATCCCCTGTTTCCAGCACTCTGAACGGTCCATCATAGGGTGGGCGCAGTGGAGGGCGGTGGGCGTCGTGTCTGACAAAAACGAACTCCACGTTCCTCAAAGTTTTAGGCACAAAAACGCGCGGAAAACTGTGGTGGGCAGGGCCCGGCAGCGTGCCTGTGTCTGTGCAACGCTGCAAAAGCTGAGACGGGCAGCTGCCCGGCGCGGGATTATCTGGCAGAAATTCCCCGGGCAGCCGAAGTGGCTGCGCAAACACGAGTTCTGCCGGGGAAGCTTCCAGATCCTCTTTAGGCACGGAGCGCAACCCCAATAAAACCCACTGTAGCCTGTCTACCCAATTTGCATCCGTCAATGAAGCCCTGAGTGCCGCTTTCAATGATCTATGAAAACGCTCGCATAACCCATTAGCCTGTGGGTTGTACGCGGTTGTGCGGTGAATTGTAATACCCAGGCTGCGGGCCATCGTGGACCAGAGTTCGGAAACAAATTGTAGGGCCTCTGTCGGACGTAATGTCCGACGGGACTCCAAAACGCGCCACCCATGCTGTTAAAAAAGCGCGCGCCACCTCCTCGGACGTGGTTGCCACCAGCAGTACCGCTTCTGGCCAGCGCGTGGTGCGGTCCACCATAGTCAGGAGGTGTGTGCACCCCTGTGATGGCGGGAGGGGGCCCACGAGGTCCACGTGAACATGGTCGAACCTCTTAGCCGGAATACGAAACGGCTCCAAGAGAGCCTTCGTGTGTCTGTGTACTTTGGCTCGTTGGCACGCCACGCAAGCTGCAGCCCACTCTTTCACTTGTTTGCGGAGGCTCGGCCACACAAATTTCTCTCCTACCATTTTGACCGACGCGCGCACTCCTGGGTGTGCCAAAGAGTGAACCGACTCAAACACGCGGCGGCGCCACGCAGATTAGGGGCGGCATGCCGTCTTGCAGCACCCTGCTCTCCAGCCTTAACCCTGTTGGTCCAGACTGGAGCACGCGCACGTCCGCATCGCTAATCTGCTCCGCGGCCATGGCTGCATAATCTATCCCCACGCAGACCGGGGCCACCACGGCGCGCGAGAGGCAGTCCACCACTACATTCAGTTTACCCGACACATGCTGAATATCGGTAGTAAATTCTGAGATCGCAGCCAGCTGCCTCTACTGCTGGCCGGACCACGGTTCTGAAACCTTGGCCATCGCGAATGTTAGCGGCTTGTGGTCCACGAACGCGGTGAAACTGCACCCTTCCAGCCAGAACTGGAAGTGGCGAATGGCCAGGTGGAGAGCCAGCAACTCTCTGTCGAACGCGCTGTATTTACGTTCACTGTCGCGCAAAATCCTGCTAAAAAAGGCGAGCGGCTGCCAAGCCCCGGCGACGCGCTGCTCCACGACAGCCCCTATGGCCACATCTGAAGCGTCAGTGGTGAGCGCTATGCGGGCCGTCGGGTCTGGATGTGCCAGCAATGCGGCGTTTGCCAGGGCTGCTTTAACTTCCGAGAACGCCCGCTATCGCTCCGGGGTCCATTCGACCCTATCCGCAGGTTTCTGTTTTTTGAGCATGGCATACAATGGTTGCATGAGCTGCGCTGCGCGGGGAAAGAAACGGTTATAAAAGTTCACCATTCCCAAAAATTCTTGTAGCGCCCTGACCGTTTGAGGCCGGGGAAAATCCGCCACGGCGCGCACCTTGTCGGGCAGCGGGACCGCTCCTTCTGGAGAGACGCGGTGCCCCAAAAAATCAATCTCTGTTATGCGGAACTGGCATTTCGCCGGGTTGATTATTAACCCGTGCTCCTCCAACCTCCAGAAAACCATCGTGAGGTGAGTTTCGTGTTCGTCTTTGGACGCACTGGCTACCAGGATATCATCCAAGTAGACAAACATGAACGGGAGATCGCGCAGCGCTGCATCCATCATGCACTGGAACGTCTGTGCCACTCCTTTCAACCCAAATGGCATGCACAGGAACTCGAATAGACCGAACAGAGTTATTACCGCTGTTTTGGGTATGTCCTCAGCACGCACTGGAACTTGGTGGTAACCGCGGACCAGGTCTATTTTGGAAAAAATGCGTGCCCCGGCGAGGTGAACGGAAAAATCCTGTATGTGGGGAATCGGGTAACGGTCGTGCGCCGTGGCGTTGCTCAACCTGCGGAAATCACCGCACGGTCGCCACGATCCCTCAGCCTTAGGGACCATGTGTAGCGGGGATGCCCATGGGTTGTTTGAGCGCCTGATGATGCCTAACCTTTCCAGGTTGGCGAACTCCTCGCGCGCTATGGCCAGTTTAGCTGTGTCCAGGCGCCGAGGTCGTGCAAAAACGGGCGGCCCGGTGGTGGTGATAAAATGCTCCACCCCGTGCTTAGCGATGGCTGCCGAAAACGTCGGGACCGTGAGTGCTGGGAACTGAGTGAGCAGTGTGTGGAACTTACCGCCTGTAGCTGTGACGTTGGCTTGTGCTGTTGGCCGGGTCACTCGAGCTATACAGGGAAGAGAGTTGAAGGACAGTGCATTAACTAGGCGCCTGTTAGCAACATCAACCAGTAAACCATGTGCACACAGAAAATCAGCCCCCAGTATATGGTAATTCAGTGCTGCTATGGCAAAAGTCCACTGATATGTACGGCTGTGTAGAGATAAGAGCAGAGTCCTCTCACCGAAGGTCTTAATGTCCGAGCCGTTTGGCGCCAACATCTCGGGGCCGCTAGATCTTGTCAGCCGGTCAGCGTAGGTCGGCTGGATGAAGCTCTTCTGGGCTCCGGTGTCCACGAGGAAATGCCTCCCCGAGCGTGCGTCCGTCAGGTAGAGCAGCTTGTTCTCCTCCCCGAGGGTCGCAGCTGCTACCGACCCCCGGGCTTGGCGTTTCCCGAGAGCTTGAACTGGCATGGTGGCGTACATCTGCGTACCTTCTCTCCAAAGCGGCGGTGGTAGAAACAAAGCGTGCCTCCCTTGCGCTCCTTGGCCCCCGCTGCTGCTGCCGTCGGTGGCTCCTCGCCTCCTCTGGTCGTCTCGCTGGGCTCTGCCGCTGCCACGATGACTGTGAACGCCCTGGTGGCGATGATGATCCGGTCTGCCTCCTGGGCTAGCGCACGAAAGTCCCGCGCGGCCAGCAACGGCGAATTGGCCAGGGCCACTCTCGCCGCTGTCGGAAGGTTCCGGAGGAAGAGGTGGGCAAACAGAAAGTGCCCGTCGTCCGAGCCCATTAACGCCAGCATCTTCTCCATGAGGTCTATGGCCGAACCATCTCCTAACTCGGTCCGCGTCAGGAGCCTCTCTGCTCTCTCACCGTCCGAGAGTGTGTAGCGTTGGATGATCGCAGCCTTGAGCGCCTCGTATCGGTTGCCGGTTGGTGGCTGATCGAGCAGGCTTGCTACGTGCTGAGCTGTGCGGGCATCGAGCACTGCGACCACATAGTAAAATTTGGTGTCATCTGCCGTTATCCCCCGGAGGGCGAACTGCGCCTCGATGAGGTGGAACCAAGAGCGCGGGTTGTGCTGCCAGAAGTCCGGTAGCTTGACTACAACCGCACATGCGTGGCTGGAGGTTCCCGTCGAGGTCGGCTCCGGGGATCTTGTCTCGTGTTCCATGATACGTCTTGGGTCACCAGTGTGGAGCGTGTAAATGAAAAGGCAGATTTGTCTCAGACGATTTATTACACACTCTCACATATCAAGCATAGACAGAATGACATTCCAGCAGAAACTCCTCTTTTAAATATCATGGCATTCTTCTAGCATTTTCTAACACACAAAAGATGACCTTCGCATCACATTACATTCAACCCCCTCATTCTTAACACCTCCCTGTTATCTCACTAGGAAACCCCTGCTCTTTGTTCCCACTGTCTTCTGTCTGAGATGGTACACAATCAGGCTCTCCCCAGGTGCCACAACCTAACCTTTTCGCCATTATTCCGTTTTATCTGACGGGTGAGTCTAGGATTTTTTTTTTCTGGGGGGGTTCAGATAGGGGCACAGACTGCAGAAGGGTGGAATAGAATGTCACGTTCTATGCGTGTATTAGTCTCGATCGCGTGGCCAGACTGAAAAAAAAAATCATCACGCTTACCAGTGTGGAGGCAAAAAATAGTCCACAGCGCGGCAGAAGGGAGAGACAGTCCATTCACGTCAGGTCACCAGTGTGGAGGAAAAAATAAGTGCAGGCGGACACAGCAAGCCATCACGAGGCCATCACGAGGCTCACCCAGCGCTCTGGCTGCACGCTGTGAGTGAGCCCTGAGTAGTTGTCTAAGAGCGAATTCTAAGTGCGATAGTGAGGCGTGTACAGTCAGCTCTTTTATACAGTGATACAGAGAATGCATGGCACAGAATGCATGGCTGAGCACACGCTCAGCAGGGGAACGAGACGGCGCTCGGCCGGCTTTGGAAGCGAGGTGCGGGAAAAGCTCTGTGCAGGAGGAGGTGGAGGGGGGTGGGGGTAAGCGTCTCTGGTATTGTTCTGGGGGCCGGGCCAAATGTGGAGGCGGGCCGTAGTTTGGGGACCACTGACCTAATTGAATGTTAGCAGGATTGCTCAGAAACTACTGGATGGATTTTGATGATTTTCATCAGAGGTGGTGCTTAGGCTAAGGATGAACTTGTTACATTTCATGGCAGATTGGGATTAGAATCCATATTCTGAATCACTTTTTTCACTTGTTTAACATAATGAGATAGGGCTTTTTATACTTTTTTTTTAACTAATATCATGAAAAATAATGGGTTAACCAACTTTAAATTACACATGCACAGACAACTTGTAATGTTTTATCAATTCACACTACTTAATCAAATTTTATTTAATGGACAAACAGTCTTGGCAGAGGTAGAGCGGGGAAAATAAGTATTGAACACATTAACATTTTTCTCATTAAACATATTTCTGATGGAGCCATTGACCTGAGATTTTCACCAGATATCAGTAACAATCCAGATAATCCATACATACAAAGAAATCAAGGCAACTGTGTTCACAAAACAAGTTATATTTAAAAAAGTGGAATGACACTGGGAATAAGTATTGAACACACTTGGTGAAATTCATTTAATATTTAGTAGTAATATTTGTTGGTAATAACAGCTTCCATATGCCTCGTGTATGGAGAAACTAGGCGCAGGCATTGCTCAGGAGTGATTTTAGCCCATTGTGTGTGTATATATATATATATATATATATATATATATATATATATATACTGTATATACAGTATATACAGTATATATATAATGTATTATGTTTGGGGATACTGTAATGGGTGGCTTTGGTACGCTCTCTTTAAGGCTCAGTTCAGCTGTCAGAAATTTGGGGGTGATTTTTGACAGCCATTTAAAATTTGATAAACAGATTGACAATGTAGTCAAGATGAGCTTTTATCAATTACATCTATTATCCAAAGCCAAACCTTTTTTGAGCTGTCATGATCCTGAGATAGTCATCCATGCTTAAAACACTTCTCAACTTGATCACTGCAATGCACTTTATATTGGCATCTCTCAGTTTTCTCTCGGCCGCTTTCAACTTGTGCAAAATGCAGCGGCTCGTCTTTTGACCAATACAACTAGGCGAGAGCACATTACTCCAATCCTTTTTTCACTTCATTGGCTTCCAGTCCATTTTAGAATTAATTTTAAACTTTTTGTTTTTAAAGCTCTTAATGGCCTTGCTCTGGTTTATGTGTCTGAGATTTTGACTGTCCGTGACCAAGGCAGGGCTTTGAGGTCATCCAATCAGCTTTTGCTGGATGTGCCTAGGTCAAGGTATAAACATTGGGGTGACCAAGCCTTTTCTGTTGTCGCCCCCAGGCTCTGGAATAATCTCCCCCCTGACCTACATGCTATCTCTGACCTGGCCCTTTTTAAATCAGAACTTAAAACATATTTGTTTAGGATGGCTTTTAATACCCAGTAGTGGTGATATTTGTCTTGACATTTGTTTTTATTTTGTTCTTATTTTTATTTTCAGGTATTTATTCTTATTTCTTTGTTTATGTTATTTTGTTTTTAATGCTGTGTGTGTTTTCAATGCCGTTTAATTTTCTGTAAAGCACTTTGGTCACCTACGGGTTGTTTTAAAGGGCTATATAAATAAAGTACATTGCATTCTTCCACACAAACTGTCTTCAAATCTTGAAGGTTCTGTGGGTGTCTTCGATGATCTCTGATCTTCAGTTTGTTCAATAGATTTTCAACTGGATTCAGGTCAGGTGACTGACTGGGCCGTTCTAGCAGCTTTATTTTCCTTCTCTGGAGCCAGTTGAGAGTTTCCTTGGCTGTGTGTTTGGGATTGTCTTGCTGAAATGTCCACCTTTTTTTCATCTTCAGCATCTTGGCAGATGGCAACAAGTTCTTTCAGTGCATCCGGAAAGTATTCACAGCGCTTCACTTTTTCCACATTTTGTTACGTGACAGCCTTATTCCAAAAGGGATTAAATTCATTTTTTTTTCCTCAAAATTCTACACACAATACCCATAATGACAATGTGAAAAAAGTTTTTTTTGAAATTTTTGCAAATTTATTAAAAATAAAAAACTAAGAAATCACATGTGCATAAGTATTCACAGGCTTTGCTCTACACTTTGTTGATGCACCTTTGGCAGCAATTACAGCCTCAAGTCTTTTTGAATATGATGCCACAAGATTTACACATCTACAGTATCTTTGGGCAGTTTCACCCATTCCTTTTTGCAGCACCTCTCAAGATCCATCAGGTTGGATGGGAAGTGTTGGTCAGCCATTTTCAGATCTCTCCAGAGATGTTCAATTGGATTCAAGTCTGGGCTCTGACTGGCCACTCAAGGACATTCACAGAGTTATCCTGAAGCCACTCCTTTGATATCTTGGCTGTGTGCTTAGGGTCATTGTCCTCCTGAAAGATGATCTGTCGCCCCAGTCTGAGGTCAAGAGTGCACTGGAGCAGGTTTTCATCCAGGATGTCTCTGTACATTGCTGCATTCATCTTTCCCTCTATCCTGACTAGTTTCCCAGTTCCTGCCCTGAAAAACATCCCCACAGCATGATGCTGCCACTACCATTGGTGTGGTTATGAACAGTGCCTGGTTTCCTCCAAACATGACGCCTGGCATTCATGTGAAAGAGTTCAATCTTTGTCTCATCACACCAGAGAATTTTCTTATGGTCTGAGAGTCCTTCATGTGCCTTTTGGCAAACTCCAAGCAGGCTGCCATGTGCCTTTTTTTTTTCCACAATATTTTTTATTGAACCTTTCTTTTTTTTTTTTACAAACATAGCACACACAGTCAGACACTAACACAAAAGTAATTTAAAAATTAAAAAGAACAATAACAAAATAACAAAAAAAAGTGTAATAAAAACAACTACAGCCATTAACAAAAACAAGTCACCAGCAATGCTCCTCTGTTTAGTCTAGGTAATCTATTACATAAGAATACATAATATACTGTACATTCACCAGCTTGGAATTTGCAAGGTCCACACATATCATTCACCTTCTTCTTCAGAAGTTATGTTTAATTTCTTTACATAATCAGTGAAAGGTTTCCATATATTCTCAAACACATTTTCCTTTGATTTCAGTATATATGTTATTCTTTCTAGTGGAAGGTTTGTTAACATCTGTCAACCACTGAGTCACATCTGGTCTATGAGTCTTTTTCCACAGTAATGCAATACATTTTTTGGTATTAAGCAAACTGAGGTCTATGAATGCTCTTTCACTCTTATTAAAGTGATGTTTTTCTGGATACAGACCCAACAAAAACAGTTTAGGGTTCAATGTGATTTGTTTTGAAATTATTTTTTCAATTGTTACCCTCACCTCTTCCCAAAACATTCTGATTTTTCTACATTCCCATAAACAGTGAAATAGGGTTCCTTTACTTTCCATACATTTTGTGCATGTATCTGGTATGTTTTTGTTATATCTATTTAACTCCACTGGTGTAACATACATCTGCATTAACCATTTAAAATGTATCAGTTTAAGACATACATTTATTGATTTGGTTTGAGCTCCTGCACAAGCCATTTCCCATTGTTCCTCTGAAATTTCAATTTGCAGGTCTTCTTTCCAGTCATTCAGTCTTTTCTGTGAGTTTTCACTTGAGTATAGTGTCAATGAGTTGTAAAACTCAAATAATACCCTTTCTCTTACTATCTTTCATCAAAATATTTTCCAAAGTTGAATAAGTAGGTCGGGTGAGAGCATTGTTTTGATTTGAATGAATAAAATTCCTAAGCTGAAGATTTTTAAAAAAGTGTGTTCTATTAAGATTGAATTTAATCCTCAGTTCTTCAAAAGACATTATGTTATCTGAGCGTGACAAATGTAAGTCTTGAATCTTTTGAATCCCTTTTAAATTCCATACTTTAAATACAATATCTGCTCTCCCTGGTGTAAAATATTGATTACCCCATATTGGGCTAAATTGTGACAGTGAGTGTGGTTCTTTTAAATATTTTTTAGTTTCACACCATATTTTGATCATGTGCTTTACAATTGGATTTTTAACTTGTTTCTGTAATTTTTTAGCCGAGTCTGAGTATATAAATAAGGGAAGAGGTAAAGGTAAATTGTATGATTCCATTTCAGTCCAGTGAGGAGGATCATTTGATGAAAAATAATGTGTCATAGACCTCAGTTGTGCTGACCAGTAATACAACATAAAGTTTGGACATTTCAGACCTCCACGATCAAATGGTAAGTATAGTAAGGACAGACGTAATCTAGCCTTCCTATTGTTCCATATAAATTCCACTAACTTTTTTTTAATTCTTGAGAATAGATCTGACGGTGGTGGTAAAGGAATGTTTTGAAATAAATAAAGTATTTTTGGTAAGATATTACTTTTAAGTATATTAATTCTCCCGATCATTGACATTGGTAGTGACATCCATCTCTGAAGCAACTCATTAATATTTGTCATTAAGGCTTCATAGTTGGCATTGGCGACTGATTCTAGCTTAGGCAAAATTTGAATTCCTAAATATTTAAACTGATTCACAACATTGAATTGGTTTACCTCAGGAGCTGGATGATTTCTCTGGGTCTCATTTAACATTAATATTGAAGATTTTGTTTTGTTTATTTTATATCCTGATATATCCCCCAAGTTCTTTATTAAATTTAACAAGGTCGGAATTGATTTTTTAAAATTCAACATAAACAAAATTATGTCATTGGCATACAGGGAGATTTTATGTTCTGTTGGTCCTACTTTAATTCCATATATTTGTGGATGTAAACGTACTGCCATTGCTAAAGGTTCAATTGCCATAGTAAACAGTAAAGGTGAAAGTGGACATCCTTGTTGACATCCGCTATTGATTTTTATTGATTTTGAGATATTGCTGTTTGTTAGGATTTCTGCTGTAGCATTATTGTATATTATCTGGACCCATTTTATGAAATTATTTCCAAGTCCAAACCTTTGTAGGACTTCAAAAAGATAGGGCCATTCGACCCTATCAAAGCCCTTTTCAGCGTCCAATGATAGGAGAGCTGTATCCGGTGCTTCTTTATTGGAATAAATAATATTAAATAGTCTTCTTACATTATGGAAGCCTTGTCTTCCCATTATAAAGCCATTCTGATCTCGGTTAATAACATTTGGTAATATTTCTTGTAGTCGTTTTGCTAAAATTTTACAGATTATTTTAAGATCAGCATTTAATAGGCTTATTGGTCTCATATTTTCACATTTATTAGAGGGTTTACCTGGTTTTGGCAACAGTGTAATTAAGGCATTATTCATGTATGATGGTAAATTACCATTTTGAAATCTTCTAAAACCATTTCCAAAAGTGGTTTTATTAATTTATTCTTAAATTTTTTATAGAGGTCGACTGGAAGACCATCTGGTCCTGTTCTTTTTCCTGATTTCATATCATCAATGGCTTGCCCAACTTCTGCTTGACTAATTTTAGCCTCCAGTATCTCCCTGTTTTCATTTGGAATACCTGGTATGGATAATCCACCCAAAAACCCATTTAGTTTTGTTAAATCAGTTTCATTTTTTGTATCATATAGTTTTTCATAATAATCTCTAAAGGCACTATTAATTTCTAAAGGATCTATAACTACCTGTCCATTACTTATAATACTGGTAGTTGGTGTTTTAAAGTCTAATTGTTTAATCTGCCATGCCAATAATTTTCCTGATTTTTCACCTTGTTCATAAAAAGTTTGCTTCAATCTTAGAAGACTCGAGGCAGCTCTGTTCGCTAATTTTTTGTCATATTCAGCTCTCAGAATCAGTAATTTGTTCTCTAACTGTGGGTTACTTCCTGCATACACCTTTTCTTGAAGAATTTTTATTTTATGTTCCAATTGGACTCTCTCCTCTCGGGTCTTCTTAGATTTTGAACCTGTATAACTAATAATATGCCCCCTAATAAAAGCTTTGAAAGCCTCCCACTTTATACATGCCGTTGTTTGTGTAGTATTGATATCAAAGAACTCATCTATCTGTTTTTCTATGTACTTAACAAATTCCTCATCCTGAAGCCATTTATGTTGAAAATGCCACCTAACTGGGCTCTTTGTCAATTTCTTATCTACATATACTAGACAGCAGGGTGCATGATTAGAGATCACGATGTTATCATAGAAACAGTTTTGAATCTTGGACCGTAATTCTGTAGAGATCAAAAAGTAGTCTATACGTGAAAATGTCTTATAGGTATTAGAATAACAAGAATAGGCTTTGACTTGTGGTTTCATTTCTCTCCATATATCTAGCAATCTCAATTCTTTCATAAAATGATTAATGGTCATCCTACATCCATTGTGCGTACAGTCCAGTCCTGTTGATCTATCTATACTGGGATTCAATGTACAATTAAAATCCCCTGCTATTATATGTTGCCCTGTAAGTGATGATAAAGTGAGGAATAAATTAACAAAGAAGTTTTGATTATCAATACTGGGGCCGTATAAGTTCACCAGATTTATATTTTCTAATAACAAAGATCCTTGGATAATTAGATATCTTCCAAATTTGTCTCTAATTACATTTTTCGTTTGAAATGGGACTGTTTTATGTCTGAGAATCATAACTCCCCTAGCTCGGGATGAAAATGATGAGGTGAACACGTTACCTTGCCATCTTCTCCTAATTCTTTTTACATCCTCCTCTAATAGATGAGTTTCTTGTAAAAATACAATTTTTGAATCCATGTCTTTTATTTTATTCATGACTTGTTTAAGTTTTTTTAGATTTTGTAGACCTCTGCAATTCCATGAAGTTAAATTAAGATTAATGCTTTGATCTATGATCAATAAGGAGTTTGAGATTACCTTGCAATATGAACATACTCTTACAGAGAAGCAAAAACATGGATGATGGAACATTCATCCTACAAACCAAACAAAAACCGATTCCCTTTCCCCACATTCGTGGTAATCCCCCCAAAATCAAAAAAATTCTGTCTCCCGTTATAGCTAGTGACTGTTCCACACCTGCGAGGATCAGTCAAACCACTCTCTCTTTCTCCTCTCAATCACCCTGACTCTACTACTATTCTTATGACATTAACTCTCTTCTGTAGTTTTTTCAACATAACTTCAAAGTTTTATAGCAATGTTGAACATCATAACTTTTTTTTTTATTACAGTCTGTATTTTGTAGACATGTTTATGTTTCAGATCAATCAGATGTCTGTACAAATGCTTAAATGTTCTACCTTTGTCATGTTCATGCTTAGCTCCCGCCAGTCTCCTTTTGGATCTGCTTGATGAGCTCCTGCGCCTCTTGAGGGGTCTTGAAGGTGTGGGTTCTCCCCTTATATGTGACCAGCAGTCTTGCCAGATGAATTACTCCGTGACGAATCCCTAGGTTGCGCAGCTCTTTACGGGCGGGGTCGAACTGCCTCCTTAATTGTTGTATTCCTGCAGCCAAATCCGGATAGAACCACACCTGTTGATCCTGGTATTTAATTTCCCCTTTAGCTCGCGCCGCATTGGTGATTGTCATCTTGTCTCTGTAGTTGAGGAACTTCATAATCAGCGTCCTCGGTGGTGTCTTATTATCTCTCGGTGGGCCGATTCGGTGAGCTCTCTCTAAAACGACCGATGACTGCAGATCTGCGTTGTTCAGCGCTTCTGGAATCCACTTTTCCAAAAAGGAACATGGGTCCCGTCCCTCCGCTCCCTCCGGGAGGCCCACCAGCCTCAGATTATTCCGTTGCGAGCGGGATTCCAAGTCTAGGACGTTATCTTCCAGACATTTACATTTTAATTCCAGTGTTTGCAGATTAGTTTGCAGGCTGGTGACATCATCTTCAGCGCTTGAAATTCGGAGCTCCGCCTGCGACACTCGCTCCATGCAGTCGTTTATTTCTTTTCTCATTCCTTCTATCGCTGTTATAATCCCGTCAAATTTAGACGAAAACTCTGTTCTCATGGAGTTGATGGCAGTGAGCACTGCGTTTGTCCCCTCTTCAACTGTTCCCGCTCCGCCGCTGGCTCCCTCCTCCGCCATCGCCTCTGGAATTTTCTCTCTTTCGCCTCGAGCGTGGAAGTCTGTTAGCTTGGGTTGTTTTGTCGAGTTACCTTTTCCTCCAACTAATTTTCCAGCCTTAGTCTTTACCATATCTGCGCCAAAATGCTAGGATGGGTTTTTGTTGCAATTAAGAGAGTTTTAGTAATCTTTTTTTATTTTCAAGAGCAGAGCAGTGTGAAACACGTCTTCCTACGTGGCCACCATAACCAGAAGTCCCCTGCCATGTGCCTTTTACTTAGGAGTGGCTTCCGTCTGGCCACTCTACCATACAGGCCTGATTGGTGGATTGCTGCAGAGATGGTTGTCCTTCTGGAAGGTTCTCCTCTCTCCCCAGAGGAACACTGGAGCTCTGACAGAGTCACCATCGGGTTCTTGGTCACCTCCCTGACTAAGGCCCTTTTTCCCCGATCGCTCAGTTCAGACGGCCGGCCAGCTCGAGGAAGAGTCCTGGTGGTTCTGAACTTCTTCTATTTGTGGATGATGGAGGCCACTGTGCTCATTGGGACCTTCAAAGCAGCAGAAATTTTTCTGTACCCTTTCCCAGATTTGTGCGTCAAGACAATCCTGTCTTGGAGGTCTACAGACAATTCTTTTGACTTTATGCTTGGTTTGTGCTCTGACATGCACTGTCACCTGTGGGACCTTATATAGACAGGTGTGTGCCTTTCCAAATCATGTCCAGTCATCTGAATTTACCACAGGTGGACTCCAGTTAAGCTGTAGAAACATCTCAAGGATGATCAGTGGTAACAGGGTGCACCTGAGCTCAATTTTGAGCCTCATGGCAAAGGCTGTGAATACTTACTGTATGTACATGTGATTTCTTAGTTTTTTATTTTTAATAAATTTGCAAAAATCAAAAAAAACCCCAACTTTTTTCATGTTGTCATTATGGGGTGTTGTGTGTAGAATTTTGAGGGAAAAATGAATTTAATCCCTTTTGGAATAAGGCTGTAACATAACAAAATGTGGAAAAAGTGAAGTGCTGTGAACACTTTCCGGATGCACTGTATCAAGGATGTCTCTACATTTGTCCATTCATCTTTCCTTCAATAATATGAAGTCTGTTTGTACCATGAGTTGAAAAACACCCCCACACTATGATGGGATGTGCGGTGTTCTCTTCCAAACATGCTGTGTTGTGGCATCCACAAAGTTCAACTTTGGTATCATCTGACCAGACTATGGTCTCCCAGTATTTTACTGGCTTGCCCAAATGTTGTGCAGCATACTTTAAACAAACTTCAACATGTTTTTTCTTCAGCAATGGAGTCTTGCGAGGTGAGCAGGCATAGAGCTCATGTCGGTTGAGTGCATTACTTATCATTTTCTTTGAAACAGCAGTACCTGCTAACTCCAGGTCTATCTGGAGCTCTCCACAAGTGGTGTTTGGGTCTTGGATAATGCTTCTGATAATTCTTTTGACCCCTCTGTCAGAAATCTTGCGAGGAGCTCCTGGTTGTGGCCGGTTTATGGTAAAATTATGTTCTTTCCACTTCCGAATGATGGCTCCAACAGTGCTCACTGGAACATTCAGCAGTTTAGAAATGCGTCTCTAACCAATGCCATCATTATGTTTAGCAACAGTGAGGATGTGAAGGTCTAGAGAGAGCTCTTTGCTTCTACCAATCATGAGTTCTTTGTGGTGTGACAATCTGGTATTCACAGACCCATTTAAAGGCTATCAGTCAGGACTTAACCAGCTGAAATTAATTTGTACTGATGGGGGATCAGTACAAAATTCTGATGTATTTCAGCTTTTCTTGCCTTTCTATGCCTTTTTGCACCTCTTTTCCTTCATGTGTTAAATCAGGGGTGTCCAATCCTGTGCCATGGAGGGCTAAGACCTTGCAGGTTTTCTCTTCTACCCAGTCTCTTCAGCGGATGTTTTCACTTATCAGCAATCAATGGGAAGAAAGTCATTGAAATCTCCTGTTGAAGACACTGGATACAAGGTAAAGCCTGCAAGGTCTTGCCCCTCCATGGCACATGATTGGACACCCCTGTGTTAAATACTTATTCTATACCCTGTGTCATTCCACTTTATTAAGTGTAACTTGTTTTGTGAACACAGTGGCGTTCAGTTCTTTGTATGGATGGATTACTGATATCTGGTGAAAATCTCAGGTCAGTGGCTCCATCAGAAATATGTTTAATGAGAAAAATGTTGACGTGTTCAATACTTATTTTCTCCACTGTATGCGCTCTCTGAGTAACCTCTAGTTTTATTATTGTTTTTCTTTGTGTGCTGACTAATTGGAATGAAACATTTAGTCCATTTGTTAAAATTAGAAAATTTTCTCAAATAACTGGCACATTAATAGCATTGTTCCTTTTTTCTTAACAGATCGAGCAACTGAAGCAGAAAGCTGATAAAAGAGTAAGAAGTGTAAGTACCTGTCAAATCAGTATTTTGGCATCCATGAGATATGTATTTCCACAACACAGATGCACACAAGGTTTTTGGTTTGAGTATAATATGTGGAGGATCTTTGTATGAGAAATTTTCTTAGTTTCTTAGCACTTCATGTGTTTATTGTTCTCTTTATACTCAATATCTGTCTTCATCATAAGATGTGGGCCATGTTAAAAATGGTTTACTTGTGCTCCAAGCATTGAATGATTTTTATTATCACTTGGGGAAGCTCATCACACTAACACATCTGGGCACTGCATCTGTTGTAGTTTGATTGTCAATTAATTGCCACAAAATATCAAAACACCTTTTAATAAATAGAGACATTAAAATATAACATTTATAAATAATAATCTATTTTTTAAATCTAAATTAATATCATAGAGCAGCAGAGTAATCTAATTTTTTTTTTGTTTTGCTTTGACCAGCAGGTCCAGTACCAGGCAGTGGAGGATTATAATGGAGCATGCTGCCCTCTCAACAAAGGTCTCCAAACATTTTTCAGAACACCCTGCACTGAGGAGCCCAGGATCCCCCTTAGCAAAGGGGATACTATCCTGGCCACCCGTGGCACCAGGTACGTTCATACACACAGAAATTCTACTCATATAAATGTTTATTTTGCAGTCTGGTTGGTTACATTCACATTACACAGTACTAAGTAAGTACAGGTTTTTACTTAGCACCTGATCAAGAGAAACGGATGTCATTTTCGGATTCAACGGTGCAAAATTGTCTTAAATCAGTTGAAAAAACACAGACAACTTACAAAAAAATTATTTTTGTAACCCTGTGTTATTTAGGTCTGGGCAGCTGTCTGTTCTGGACATGACTCCCCCACACAATATTCTAATAGTTCTTCTCTGGGGAAAAGCAAAGCATTTCATATAATGTGGTAACATAATCTGTCCAGCATTGGTTAGTTAATTCCCTTCCACAGCATGTGGAACACCATGTGGTATATAGGGGTGACGCCTGTCTCTGTTTCTCTGACCCTAGGCCACACAGCTACTGTCTCTAAGTAGTGAAGCTACAGTGGGGGGATCAGTCCTCTGGTAGCTCTGTGTGTTAACTTTCCTTACCCCATTCTATTATGCTGAGCACCAAGCTAGAAGCCAGAAAGTACCATCTTTATCTAGTCTTTGGTATGATCCGGCTATGGGGTGAATGCTCTACCACTAAGCCACCACTCCGTTTATACAGCATTGGTTGGTCATAGTTTAAAAACTTAACCCTGGAGGTGTCATGGAAATATGCCTGAGAAACAAGATGCTAATTTCAGCCACTTATATCCACAACTTGCTATTTTGTGCACTAGCCAGAGCTCAACTTTAGGTCAGGGTAGGGTTTCCTCATACCAATTTCTTAATGGGACAGTGTGATTAGAACAACGGACATGCCTTCAGCAGCTGTGAGTCCATAACACACCAGGGTCTAAAATAAATGTCTGCCCAGTGACAAAAGCAGATATCTACTGTCCTTGTAAAGGGATCTAATGAACCACTGATCATGTAAATAAAATGTTTAGATTTTTTTTAAAAATCTGAACATTTTTTTAAAGAAGGTTTTTATTGAGTGATTGTGATCATGAGAATTTTGCAACCTGATTCCAATCTATTACATAAGTAGTGTTAACTGTATTGTTGCTTTTTCCTTACAGATGGTGGATGTATGGAGACAAAGTTTTAAGCGAGGAGGAAATGAGAGGTCAGATGGGATGCTTTTGCTGTTAAATTTTTTTCTTCAGAGTTTCAAATGCGCAACTGTATCATCTCTTTGTTTTGGCTTTAAGGAAGAGACCGTGTAAGGGGATGGTTTCCAAGGCGATGCGTGGAGAAGTGTCATTATGATACTGCTGCAGGTGATGACGCCAGTGAGAAGAAAGTGAACTAATAAATGTCAGCACGCTTTTTGTACTGAAGATGTCCGTCCGTATTCCCGTTTCAATGACAGGAGCCACTTTTAGGGGACAGAAACTTGATAAGGGCCGGCCCTGTATCTGGCCCTCTACCCCATCGTGCCTCCATTATGGGGGTAGGACCCATCAGTCTCTAGAGGATTTGTTCATGATGTAATCGTTTGACAGTTTTGACCCAGATGCAGCACGGCAAAGTAAAATAATTTTTAAAATACATTGAAATCATACATAAATGATTATACACAGAATGGGCCTCATTCATGAAACACTAGCGGAACGGATTGGTTCGTAAATTATTTGAGAGAACTTTACGAATGTTTTGGCATTCATCAAAATGTGAGTAGCTCCGAACTTTTCATAACTACTAACTAGATCTACTCCTGTCTCGGTCCACTTGTTGAGCGTGTGTAAATATAAATGCACCTAAGTATCGCTTGTCATTACTACAGATTAAAACTTTAAAAAACCTTAGGGCCTACTCTCACTGTAATGGCGGTTCTGTGCAGACAGAGGTTTGACCCCTGAAGTATGGAATCTCTGTCAGTGTGATCACTCCCTACTTTAGAGCGGTTGGAAGAGGTGGTCTGTGGAATAGAACAAATGAAAATGTTTGCTCATGTACAAACATGTGTACGTGCATGCATAGGACTGTCACTATAACCTCAGTATAGACAAGCCGACTGGTGGTTGCCAAGCAACCCCAATAGTTGCTGCTGGCTTGTCCTATTTTTTTCGTGTGGATGTGCATTTTTCCATCACATAGGTTTTTTTTTTCCTCCGCAAATCTAGAGCTCTTTGGCCGGCTGTTCCTGACGCAGTGGCCTCAGCCATTATTTGCCTGTATTTTAAATAAATGAACTAAAAAATTTGACAAATTTTTTTTTCGACCGCTCTCCACCTCTCATGATGAGCTCCGGATGAAAGCAGCAAAGGTATCTACCCCGTTTCACAGAGCGTTGCTGTAGTGTGGGTACACAGTTTCAACTATTTATTAATTTGAGGATATTCTCCAAACTATTAATTATTTTGTTGCCACGCTTCCCCAATTAACTACAAACCTTTAATTTTTAAAATGCATGCCTCTGATGGCAGGCCGCTGCAGCTGTCGGAAAGTTGGTGATAGAAAACCTTAATATTAGAAATCAATTTAAATCAAACTCACCACTGTTGCCAAAAATAGCCTCTGTGCTGTTTTTAAACTATAACTCTTCTACACTATTTTTTTCTTGTGAATGTACTCCCCTACATAAATCTAATATGTTTTCCACAAATTTACAGCTTTCTTTCTAGTAAATTTCTGACTTCTTTCATGTAGATGCGAAACTTTTTCGTATAAATTTGAGACTTCTTTCTGGTAAATTTGAGGCTTTTTTCTCAATTTTATTTTTCTTTCTGGCAGAAGTTCGTCTGTTTACCTTGAGGCTAAATGTCACGCAGCCCTGAAGGAGTTGTCCCATGCTCCTCAGTTTATTAATGTAGGCTACAAAATATCTATTTCTATACATATTTTCATGCTACTTGTGAATTACAAACACAAATGTTTAAAATGAACACTGTGTGCTCAGCAGACTGTCAGTGCACCCTGTAGTAAAAACATAAACACTTCAAGTCTGTGCTCCACCCATGTGCGTGACACACACTGCCTACCACTGACAAGAGGGAGAACGTGCTGGCGGGGCTCCGTCCCCACCAGAGAGGTGACATTCCACGTCCCAAAAGCCAATTTTGGAAGCCTGGGATCAGACCGAGCCTGGCCGGGTCCCATGGGCGGAAACCCGGCCATCAGGCGCTAGCCATCGTGCTCCTCCCCCAGGCCTGGCTCCAGGGTGGGACCCCGGTAACCCCATACTGGGCGGGGGGTACACTGAATCCTTGTTCTAGTATTTAGTATACAGTGGGGCAAAAAAGTATTTAGTCAGCCACCAATTGTGCAAGTTCTCCCACTTAAAAGATGAGAGAGGTCTCCAATTTTCATCATAGGTATACCTCAACTATGAGAGACTAAATGAGAAAAAAAAAATCCAGAAAATCACATTGAAGGATTTTTAATGAATTAATTGGTAAATTCCTCAGTAAAATAAGTATTTGGTCACCTACAAACAAGCAAGATTTCTGGCTCTCACAGACCTGTAACTTCTTCTTTAAGAGGCTCCTCTGTCCTCCACTCGTTACCTGTATTAATGACACCTGTTTGAACTCATTATCAGTATAAAAGACACCTGTCCACAACCTCAAACAGTCAGACTCCAAACTCCACTATGGCCAAGACCAAAGAGCTGTCAAAGGACACCAGAAACAAAATTGTAGACCTGCACCAGGCTGGGAAGACTGAATCTGCAATAGGTAAGCAGTTTGGTGTGAAGAAATCAACTGTGGGAGCAATTATTAGAAAATGGAAGACATACAAGACCACTGATAATCTCCCTCGATCTGGGGCTCCACGCAAGATCTCACCCCGTGGGGTCAAAATTATCACAAGAACGGTGAGCAAAAATCCCAGAACCACATGGGGGGACCTAGTGAATGACCTGCAGAGAGCTGGGACCAAAGTAACAAAGTCTACATCAGAAACACACTACGCCGCCAGGGACTCAAATCCTGCAGTGCCAGATGTGTCCCCCTGCTTAAGCCAGTACATGTCCAGGCCCATCTGAAGTTTGCTAGAGAGCATTTGGATGATCCAGAAGAGGATTGGGAGAATGTCATATGGTCAGATGAAACCAAAATAGAACTTTTTGGTAAAAACTCAACTTGTCGTGTTTGGAGGAGAAAGAACACCATACCTACTGTGAAGCATGGTGGTGGAAACATCATACTTTGGGGCTGTTTTTCTGCAAAGGGACCAGGACGACTGATCCGTGTAAAGGAAAGAATGAATGGGGCCATGTATCATGAGATTTTGAGTGAAAACCTCCTTCCGCCAGCAAGGGCATTGAAGATGAAACGTGGCTGGGTCTTTCAGCATGACAATGATCCCAAACACACCGCCCGGGCGACGAAGGAGTGGCTTCGTAAGAAGCATTTCAAGGTCCTGGAGTGGCCGAGACAGTCTCCAGATCTCAACCTCATAGAAAATCTTTGGAGGGAGTTGAAAGTCCGTGTTGCCCAGTGACAGCCCCAAAACATCACTGCTCTAGAGGAGATCTGCATGGAGGAATGGGCCAAAATACCAGCAACAGTGTGTGAAAACCTTGTGAAAACTTACAGTAAATGTTTGACCTCTGTCATTGCCAACAAAGGGTATATAACAAAGTATTGAGATGAACTTTTGTTATTGACCAAACACTTATTTTACCGAGGAATTTACCAATTAATTCATTAAAAATCCTTTAATGTGATTTTCTGGATTTTTTTTTTCTTATTTTGTCTCTCATAGTTGAGGTATACCTATGGTGGCTGACTAAATACTTTTTTACCCCACTGTATATACTAAATACTATTATGAAACATTCAAATTAAAAGAATACCTTTATTGGTTGGCCTAATAATCATTTTCAAATCTTTTGTCCACTGTTAAATGACCACAAATTCAAAAAAGCGTATCTAAACGAATATATGAATATTAAACACAAACGTTTCATAGGCCTGAGCTTTTGAATAGACTTCTTGTTAAGGAAAATAAGACGCTAAGTTTTAGCTCTATGCAGAGTTTGTTAAAATGAGTTCAAAAGCACTACACTGATGCAGCATCACTGATTTATTTAGAGTTTAACCCCTTGCACTCTGGTCAATTTCCCTAAAAATGCCAAAAAATAACGTGCCCAAAGTAAATCAAAAGCTGTTCTTCAACCCTTTGCAGCATCTTCATGGGGTTGGCCTCATTTAAAAGAAAACATTTTGAATTTTTTGGCAAAACAGTCATAATCTCTCTAAGTGCTCCGGCCACTGAGTAACAGTCATCTAAACATAGTGAACTTGAAGAAAATAAATTTGGCCTGGGTGTTTTTTTGGATACAAATGCTTGCAAATAACACACAGCTTCAGATCCGGGCTGGAAAATGCAACAGAAATGTAGAACCAAGTGTTATCCGGCTGAGGTCAAAATTTTGTAACAATACCACAAAAAATGAATATATTACACAGCTTTGTTCTCAGGTTGGTCCCAGGCGTTTTTGAACTGTGCCAAATTGTGCCAAATGGCACAGTTTGGAAAAACGTCTGTAACTTTTGAATGATTCAATATAGAAGCTTCATTTTGGGCTCTAAATGAAAGGTGACACTCAGGGCTGTGTGTGTGTGTGTGTGGGGGGGGGGGGTTGTTTATTCATTCATTCATGAATGAATGAACAAACAAGCCCCCACACACAAAGAAGCATGCCACGTAAAAAATGTGTGGCTTTTTTTTACAAGAAAAAATAACCTACAGTGCACTAAAAATTATTCTAAAATATTTGTAATGTAGAAGATAACAACTCCCACCCACCCCACCCCCCGCTACAGAGGACGGACATCGGCCATCGCTACATGACGGAACAGTCATGTGGCGATGTCGCGACTGCAGCACACAGTCCCCGCGGCCCCCCCCGCCCCCCTCGCTACAGAAGATTAGCGGGGGGGGGCATTCACGGTCCGGACGCGGCGCACGGACTTCAGACTTCGTGCGCCGCGGTCTGCTACGCACAGATGTAATTTACCGATCGGTCAAAAGTCATTTTTGATTACAATTTTCAAGGATAAAGAATAATTTAGCTTATAACACTTACCTGTCCACAACAGCTTGTGGACGGTCTATGATGACCATGGAAGAGAATCCTAAACGTCTACTCTGCTGGGACAGCACCGCCTGTGGCTGAACAGGCTGATGCGCAAATGGCAGTCCCTGTCACACAGGTCGCACTTGTGGGTGGTCTCCGTGCTGCTGGCTCTGTGGCGGTTCTTTCTGCGGGTCCTTTTTTCATCTGCTGCAGCAGTCAGTCTCTCTTCACCCAGCCTTACACAAAACAGCTTTCGAACTTCTGTGCTTCAATTGGCTGGCTGTATTTGCAGCCGTTGGTAGGCAGGTCCTTCTTGCTAGGTTTTCAGTCATTGGTTCTTCAAGGTTTCAGAAACCCAATTCAAGGCTCTTATTAGTCGAATGAGAGGTCAATCACATCTAAACCAATCAAAGCACTCCTTTGGCTTTCTGTTCGCGGCTGTGTCTATAGTGGAAGAACGGAAATGCAGCTTTTTTATTCAGTGCGCTCTAGGACGCAGCGCCTTCGTGCGTTCTAGGACGCAGGGACGTGCCCGCCCGTGGTACACCAGAGTGCAAGAGGTTAATTTTTGATCTTAAAACATATTTCTAGTTTTTTATTCCCATTTTATTTAATGGGGATACAGCATGACACCAATTAGGCCCATCTCAGTGATTAAGTGATCAGCTCTTGCTTGCTTGTTTTTTTCTTGCCTTCTGATTGTTGCTCTGAGTGTTGCTATCCCTGTGCTGTTGCAATCCTGGAATTTCCCCGTTGTGGGACTAATAAAGGCTTATCTTATCTTATCTTATCTTAAACACAGAGATATGAGTGATTACTGGTAAAACTGTGATTTAGCACTTACAGTTGGGCAAAAAAGTATTTAGTCAGCCACCAATTGTGCAAGTTCTACCACTTAAAAGATGAGAGAGATCTCCAATTTTCATCATAGGTATACCTCAACTATGAGAGACAAAATGAGGAAAAAAAATTCAGAAAATCACATTGTCTGATTTTTAAAAAATTTATTTGCAAATTATGGTGGAAAATAAGTATTTGGTCACCTACAAACAAGCAAGATTTCTGGCTCTCACAGACCTGTAACTTCTTCTTTAAGAGGCTCCTCTGTCCTCCACTCGTTACCTGTATTAATGGCACCTGTTTGAACTCGTTATCAGTATAAAAGACACCTGTCCACAACCTCAAACAGTCAGACTCCGAACTCCACTATGGCCAAGACCAAAGAGCTGTCAAAGGACACCAGAAACAAAATTGTAGACCTGCACCAGGCTGGGAAGACTGAATCTGCAATAGGTAAGCAGCTTGGTGTGAAGAAATCAACTGTGGGAGCAATTATTAGAAAATGGAAGACATACAAAACCACTGATAATCTCCCTCCATCTGGGACTTCACGCAAGATCTCACCCCATGGGGTCAAAATGATCACGAGAACGTTGAGCAAAAATCCCAGAACCCAACGGGGGGACCTAGTGAATGACCTGCAGAGAGCTGGGACCAAAGTAACAAAGGCTACTATCAGTAACACACTACGCCGTTAGGGACTCAAATCCTGCAGTGCCAGACGTGTCCCCCTGCTTAAGCCAGTACATGTCCAGGCCCGTCTGAAGTTTGCTAGAGAGCATTTGGATGATCCAGAAGAGGATTGGGAGAATGTCATATGGTCAGATGAAACCAAAATAGAACTTTTTGGTAAAAACTCAACTTGTCGTGTTTGGAGGAGAAAGAACACCATACCTACTGTGAAGCATGGGGGTGGAAACATCATGCTTTGGGGCTGTTTTTCTGCAAACGGACCAGGACGACTGATCCGTGTAAAGGAAAAAATGAATGGGGCCATGTATCGTGAGATTTTGAGTGAAAACCTCCTTCCATCAGCAAGGGCACTGAAGATGAAACGTGGCTGGGTCTTTCAACATGACAATGATCCCAAACACACCACCTGGGCAACGAAGGAGTGGCTTCGTAAGAAGCATTTCAAGGTCCTGGAGTGGCCTAGACAGTCTCCAGATCTCAACCCCATAGAAAATCTTTGGAGGGAGTTGAAAGTCCATGTTGCCCAGCCACAGCCCCAAAACATCACTGCTCTAGAGGAGATCTGCATGGAGGAATGGGCCAAAATACCAGCAACAGTGTGTGAAAACCTTGTGAAGACTTACAGAAAACGTTTGACCTCTGTCATTGCCAACAAAGGGTATATAACAAAGTATTGAGATGAACTTTTGTTATTGACCAAATACTTATTTTCCACCATAATTTGCAAATAAATTCTTTAAAAATCAGACAATGTGATTTTCTGAATTTTTTTTTTTTCTCATTTTGTCTCTCATAGTTGAGGTATACCTATGGTGAAAATTGGAGACCTCTCTCATCTTTTAAATGGGAGAACTTGCACAATTGGTGACTGACTAAATACTTTTTTACTCCACTGTATATATTTAGTATAACAAGTTTAATCACTGCAACACCTTACCTTTTGGGGTTTAAGGGTCCATGTGGAATAAAAAGAGCTCTCAAAAAATAAAACAATAAAAAAAAAATTAAAAAGTGCTGTGATACGCTTCTTTCAGTTGATGCTTTTTTTTTCTGGCAGCATCTGTCACCTCCATCCAGATCTTTGCTTTTCTTGCACAGTCACTTCATCACTGACAGAAGAAAAAAAAAATATTTTTTTTCTCACCTGTACTTAAGATTACTTCAGCTGCAGCCTGTGGGGGTTTTTTTTCTATTCTTTAATTGTGCTGCATTACCAGAACAACAGGAAAGAGCTCTTACACCACCTCCCTATGGTGGCTCTTGGGTGGAGATTTCTACTAATTGAAGCCATCAGGAGCGCATGTCCAGATTACGAATGAATGGGATTCATGAAATTACACACGGATCTATGAACAAATCAGGGCTTTATGCAGCGTTCATGGATCTGGAGTAAGTTTTTAGTACCAAGGTGATTTACTTGCAAATCTACTCACAGATTTACTAACATTTCATGAATGAGGCCCAATGAATGTAAAGCGGAGTGTATTGGACCAACTGTTTGTTGTCTGTTTGTTGTTTAATAATGGAGCCTAAGTCGTGCTCCCTCTACTTCCGCATATGTGACTTTATTTTGAAAAAAAAATCGCCATTGAAATGAATGGCAAGAGAGAAATTATCTTTCTATCCCGATGGAATTTTGCCACAAGTTACAAATATGATGTTTGTCAATTCAAAAAGATAATTTTCCATGTAATTAAAGTTGTTGGTTGCCGTATAATAAAAGAGTAATATTTTTTTATGAAACCACTTAATGGATTACATCTCTTTGTCTCGGACTATACACGTCACCAAACACGATTACAGCGGTTCCCCTTTCAAAGCGCACCTCCTGTTTTCTGACTGATGAAAGAAGGATCCAGAGAGGAGGAAAACAACACAAATGTATTTTGAGAGCTGGAGCTAATCCACAGGACTGTTGTTTACTTCCCCCTGGGCGCTCTTTAAAAACGATGACGTAACTTACGTGAGTCTGTGTTTGTAGTCTTTCAATTTACGTATTTTCACAACCTTATACCTTAACAGTAACAGCCTACATCATTTACGTGGAAAATTCTTTTAAATTGTCAAACATCATACTGTATGTGTAACTCGTGGCAAAATTCAATCGGCATCAAAAGATAATTCCTCTCTTGCCATTCAGTTCAATGGAGATTTTTTTCCGATTTAAGGTCCCATATGTGGAAGTAGAGGGGGTATGACTTAGACTCTACTGCGGAGAGGACTGGATCGACTATATGGCACCAGCGGGGGGACTCTGTCCCCAGCTGTCCAACCGTGTGTATCCACTGTCCAGCTACAAACAGCCTGAGCCGCCTTCCTTGCCTCTCCGCTGTGTTTGTGCTACCCTGATGCATGTGTGACCACATATGATATACAATCAATCTGTCATTTCCTCTCCACAATCATGGCTGTATTAATTTTTAATTTTTTTTTAATTATACAGCATAGCTCCATGAACACACCAGGAACAGGACCGGCAGGGACTCTTGTCTCCTTTTGGCTGGCTGTTTGGGTTCACGTCCCGGCAAATAACAGCGGTAGCGGCTAGTGCAGGGGTGTCCAACCATGTGCCATGGAGAGCCAAGACCCTGCAGGTTTTCTCTTCTGCCCAGTCTCTTCAGCAGGTGTTTTCACTTATCAACAATCAGTGGGAAGAAGTTCACAGAAATCTGCTGTTGAAGACACTGGTTGGAGGTAAAACCTGCAGGGTCTTGGCTCTCCATGGCACATGGTTGGACACCCCTGGGCTAGTGTATACGTCATGCCGCTCCACTGTAAATGCTCATTTCCTCCCTAAACTCACACTGCATGACCACATAATCAATTGAATAGTCATTCAGACCCTTCACAATCACAGCAACATTATATCACAAATTTTTAAGCATTAGAGCTTGACTATTTTCTTTTACTGGTCAAATTTGGCACTTCTCATTTCCCTGTCAAATTTTATCCAAATGTCACCGAGTTAATCCTAAACCCCACCCAGCAATTTTCGGACAGCTCTGAAGTAACTGCCCCTGACCAGAACCGTATTTCAACTGCTACAAGTTCCTAAAAAGTTCCCCTTTCAGGGAGGTTCCTGTAGTGGAGACGCACCATGGGGGAAGTTCCTGTGAAAACTGGTTCCTGTTGTGGAAATGAGGCTCATGTTAATAGACATGCATCCACTCAAGATGTCATGCTCAATGCTGCAGGCTTTCATACAACCATGTCCCACATTTCAGTGCCAACTTACATGTTTCTAATGCCAACTTATGTTTCTACATCATGTAGTTCTAAAAGTCTTACTGAACACTTATCTTGTGGAGTGCTACAGAGAGGGAGCACCTGTTGTCATTAGTCCAGTTACATTGCTCTGACCAAATAAATTTCAACAGCAGTTTTAATTTCCAGTAAATGCCAGCTGTCGTTAATGTAACTTTGTTGTCAGTACATAATCTTTTACTTGAATCTATTGTTTCTATTTGTGTTGATATCCTTTTTGCTACTTTATGCAATGCCTCTGCCCAGCTACCCCAGGGCATCAACATGCAACTATTTCTATATTATGGTGATATAAAGATGACACTTTTTTTGTAAAAACAAACTGTTGGCCTCAAATTGTACAATGAAATTAAAAAAAACATTCAGAGTGTGTGTCTGTCTTTTGCGATTAAAAAAAACATTGCATACACGTCTACATTAAACAGTGTCACAGGGAAATAAACTTTTGAAAGTTTCTATTATTCTTTACAAATAAGTAACAGTTGTGTTGACTGTTGTCTGAAAATACCTGGATACAATGATGAGACTGGGTGCACAGTCGAACTCAGCTTTATTGTCTTCGGACACACAACACAGCCACCAGGCAGGGGCATCGGCAAAGAGGCCGAATAGAGATGCCCGCTGGTATTTATAGGGTGATGCAGTGGCGGAAGAGGAAGTGGCTGCCACAACACGGCACTTCACAATAAAGCAACAATATTACGATATCATATCCCCCCCACACACAGAAAGTCCAAAACCACACATACAATTGAGACCCTCCCCAATTTAGGACCCGAATCACGCACTAAAAAAACCAGAACTGAAATCACTAAATGGCCTATCACATTCCCACATCAAAACCTAAAACTAAAGAGGCCGAGTGTACTACCGTCCTACCCCACACAGCAAGTTGGATTATTTTGCCACCTTTAACTTACTAAAAGTCCATTAATAACTTAAAACGTTGCCATGTTCCTAAAATATAAACACACCCACAATAACATTTTAGGGTGTTTTTTTTACACACACAAACATATGAACATTAGAACCCTTTTTTTCCCAAAACCGCACTACTGTCCTTCTGGCAGAAAGGGGTAGAACCCACTTGTGGGGGGCCCAGGGCAGCCCCTCAGTAGACCCGCCCCTGGAAGCAGCATACCCCCAAGATCACAGCTGACCTCATAGACGAAACTGCCTTTTCTCCTTGCCACCAACTGCCTCTCGTCCGGACCCGCCATCAGAAGCCTCCTCCTGGGCATGCCATAGCTCGTTGGTGTGCTTCCACGAGCTGTCTGACAGCTGGAAGTAGGCTGCGCTCCGCATAGCCACAATGCGCAGCCGCTCCTGGTGTTCCTCTGGCTGTCTTTTGGCCTGTACCCGCCGTGGACGTCCCTCTCCTCGAGCCTGGACCAGGTCCGTAACTCTCAGAGGAGCTCTGTTTGGCCTGCAACGGTGCTGTTTGGCACGTGATCCCTCCGTGCCTGTCGGTCTGGCCCCGACCTCTTTTAAAGCCGCTGTAGCGGTCGCCGTTGTAGCTGCAGATCTTCCAGCCCTCTACAGCCTAGCTCCGAAGGAATCTAGGGCGAGCTCCGACGCCTCACCACCACGCTTGGTACCCTCCCCTACCATACCGCACTGAGACCCTCCTGCATCAAACCTGAGTGAGGCTGGTCCTGCTTGACCACCGTGGTGCTCAGTAAATCTTCGTCCCACACAGCGTCATCCTCCACCACCAGAACCGGACAGTTCCACCGGCTACAACCAGACCACTCTTCCTCAGTGTCGTTTTTAATGGCGAACCCCAGCCCATAGAACAGGTCACAGCCCATGATGTTGTTGCCTCGGGCCGTCACGTGGAACGTGAAGTCAGTCATCATCGCCGACTTGTACCAAACTGTTAACTCCAGCATTCCAACCGTGCACAGCTTGCCACTGTCATGACTCGCCGCTCATCAGCGGCGCCAGCCGCGCGCACACCTGCTCCTCGTCAGCGGCGAGGTATTTAATCCACTCTGCCCTGGGCTTCGGCCTGAAGCCGTCTCTCTCAACTTCGGCACCTTTTGCTACTATGGAACTCAAGCCTGCTAGCAAAGATTATCTGGGTAAACTCCCCTTACCTCTCTCCTCTAGCCTTTCCCCTGTGCACAGGTGGATTTCCCCGGCGGCGGACTCCTTCATCTCGCCGCTGTCTCTACGCTGCTGCCACAGGCACTGCAGGTCGCTGTCTCCCGGGCTCCGCCCTTGTCAACGCCAGCCACCTGTCGTAACCAAGTAAGCCAGCTAACCATTATTATTCTCTGTATTGATGTGGTGCCCGTTACCCTTCTCCCTCTGCTTCCTCCCATAGGGTTGTCCGGCTGTACGGCCTTCTGCCCCCGTGCCTGACGCAGATGCCACCACCAATACATTCTTATTCCACAGACATGCAGCCACACATCCCTGTTTGTTAATAAAGCTGTTGAATCTATCCTGAGCCTGCGTGTGTGTCTCCTGAGCCGTGCATTATGTCAGCCACCTCCATAACCATAAAGCGGCACTGGGTTACCTCTTATCCTGTAGTGGGGGAAAAATTTCCTCACCATGGCCCAATTCAATAACGATCCCTCCGCCCCTGTGTCGATCAGCAGGGGCACCTCCTCGCCATCGAGCATCACCTTGCAGAACGTGTACCCATTGGCACTTGGGGACACCATATGGATAGTTGTCGGGGCGGGTGAAGTGGTTTTTCTCTGTGGGCTCTCCGGCTCGGACATACAACACATCCTGGCATAATGGTTCAAGCGTCCACACTTGCCACAGCGCTTCCCTCTAGCCAGGCAGTCCCTGGCCTTATACTGGTGATTCGCGGACCCACAACCCATACACAGGGGTTTCCCCGGGGCAGACCTTTGGCTGGTAGCATTGGTTTCTACTGCGTCGTCGCCCATGCTATCCTCACTATCTGCGTCCGCTACTAATGCTGCAGCTGGAGGCTCCAGCTGCCGTTGTGACTAGCACCAATTTAGCTCCGATGTTAGCTTATCCGCGGTCTCCATTTGGAGCGCAAGCTCAACAGCCCTAGCTAACGTCAGGTCACACAGTGCTGTGAGTAGCCTAGCTCGTAGAGCAGCGCTGGTTGTGTGCTCTGCCAGCTGGTTGCGTACCATTTCCTCCTCCAAAGACCTGAAATGACATTCGCTAGCCAGCTGCTGCAGGTCAGCGACAAACTAGCGGACAGGCTCACTCACTTGCTGGTGTCATTGATGGAACCTAATCCTGTGGACAATTACGCTATCTGGGGTGTGAAAATGGTTAGCCAACAATTTGTCTACATCTTCAAATGAGTCCAAGGCCCT
This sequence comes from Pholidichthys leucotaenia, assembly GCA_020510985.1. Classification (NCBI taxonomy): domain Eukaryota; kingdom Metazoa; phylum Chordata; class Actinopteri; order Cichliformes; family Pholidichthyidae; genus Pholidichthys; species Pholidichthys leucotaenia. The sequence continues at coordinate 392,931,532 of CM035836.1, read as the reverse complement.
GAGCGTGCGCAGGACACACTGGCCCTCAACCCCCAACTTATGCACCAAGAGCGCACGTGCTCTCAACTTATCAAGCTCATCCAGGTCGAGCGTGATGATTTAATTCTGAAAGGCTGCGAACCAACATGGCCAAGGCACAGGTGGCTCACCCGGGAGTCCAGGAAGGGTTGAAGAGGTGCAATACATGTGTCCATAGTTTATTCTCGTTGCCATAATGTTATGTCTGAAAATACCTGGATACAATGATGAGACTGGATGCACAGTCGAACTCAGCTTTATTGTCTTCAGACACACAAAACAGCCACCAGGCAGGGGCATTGACAAAGAGGCCGAATAGAGATGCCCTCTGGTATTTATAGGGCGGTGCAGTGGCGGAAGAGGAAGTGGCCGCCACCACACCGCACTTCACAATAAAGCAACAATATTACAATATCACATTGACATCTAACATCAAAACGGAAATGCTAGTGTTGTGGAGAAAGGAGGCAGGCGAGGCAACAAGTTAGATGATACAGAAACTTTATTCTTTCTCCAACATGAAGTACAGCAAAAAGTGCTCCCCGGTCTCTGTGCATTCCACTTTTATCTCTTTATTTCCATGTATCGAGACCCGAAACTTCCGACCATACACATTGGTTTTTTTTTCCACAATATCTTTATTGAACCTTTTTTTTTTTTTTTTTTTTAACAAACATGACGACCATACACATTGTTGTTTGAACAAAGGAATGTGTGACACATTAACATGACATTACGCCAGGGCCGCTCTTACACCCTTCTACCGTCAGCGGCTCCAGCAGCTCTCACTCTCTCCGGGGGGCGCATAGACCCAACAGTCCCGTCTGATACCTCCCGGTGACACCTCCTCCTTCGGTCCATTGTTCCCCCTTCCCCCTGCCCTCTCTGGGTGGAGAAACCCCCACCATGCCCCCACACAGCCCCCCCCCCCCCCCCGAACACCCAGAAGGGGCGCTAACCCCCCGTCCTGTGGGCTTGAGCTGGCGTCTAAAGCGGCTGTAGCAGGGGGTCGCTGGTCCAGTCGAACTGCCCTGTTGGCGAGGTGTACAGGAGGGCACATCAGTCTGTGGAGGGAAAAAGGGAGGTGGGGGGACACGTTATCTTCACTAGCACAGGTCCCTGCTGAGGGATTACCAACCTGTGGAGCCACCAACGGTGGGCGTCCGCACCGGGGAGCTTGGGCAAACACCACCTGCTTGTCTGCCAACACAAAAGCGGGTTTCAGCCTGTCAATGCAGACGGTTTCCCTACATCCCCCCAAATCTAACACAAAATGCTTTGCCCCAGGTTCCAACACCCTGAACGGTCCGTCGTACGGTGGGCGCAACGGGGTCCGGTGTGCATCATGCCTGATGAAAACAAAACGGGCGTTCTGCAAGCTTTTTGGGATGAATGTGTGGGGAAAACAATGGTGGGCCGGGCCCAGTATGCTCAAAACCTTTGTACTGTGTAAAAATTGCGCGGGCGGATCAGCCTCAGGCATGGGGTTTTCCGGTAAAAACTCTCCAGGGTTTTGAAGAGCTGAGGATCAAATTTAATCTCAATAGAACACATTTTTTTAAATATCTTCAACTTAGAAACTTTATTCGATCAAATCAAAATAAAGCTCTCACTCGACCTATTTATTCATCCTTGGAAAAAATGATGATGAAAGATAGTAAAAGAAAGGGTATTATTTCAGAGTTTTATAACTCATTGACACTATCTTCAAGTGAAAATTCACTGAAAAGATTAAACTACTGGAAAGAAGATCTGCAAACTGAAATTTCAGAGGAACAATGGGAATTGGCTTGTACAGAAGCTCAAACCAAATCAATAAATGTACGCCTTAAATTGATACATTTCAAATGGTTAATGCGGATGTATGTTACACCGGAGGAGTTAAATAGATATAACAAAAATATACCAGATACATGCACAAAATGCATGGAAAGTAAAGGAACTCTATTTCATTGTGTATGGGAATGTAGATTAATAAGAATGTTTTGGGAAGAGGTGAGGGTAACAATTGAAAAAATAATCTCAAAACAAATCATATTGAATCCTAAATTGTTTTTGTTGGGTCTGTACCCAAAAAAGCATAATTTTAATAAAAGTGAAAGAACATTCATAGACCTCAGTTTGCTTAATGCCAAAAATGTATTGCACTATTATGGAAAAAGACTCATAGACCAGATGTGACTCAGTGGTTAAGACAGATGTTAACAAACCTTCCATTAGAAAGAATAACATATATACTAAAATCAAAGGAAATTGTGTTTGAGAATATATGGTGACCTTTTATTGATTATGTAAAAAATTTAAACATAACTCTTGAAGAAGAAGGTGAATGATGTGTGTGGACCTTGTAAATTCCAAACTGGTGAACATAATATGTATACTTATGTATTGGATTGTCTAGACTAAACAGAGGAGCATTGTTGAAGATTTGATTTTGCTGGTGGTTGTTGGTGTTTTTAGTGCATTTTTTTTTTTTTGTAGTACTTTAGTGATAGTGTTTGATTGTTTGTTTGTATCATGTTTGTTAAAAAAAAAGGTTCAATAAAGATATTGTGGGAAAAAAAAACTCTCCAGGGATTCACAGCGACTGAGAAAAAATGAGTTCTGCCAGGGAGGCTGCTAAATTCCCCTTAGATATGGAGCGCAACCTTAAAAGAACCAGGGCAGGTGGTCGACCCAATTTGTGTCCGCGAGCAAAGCTCTGAGTGCTGCTTTAAGCCATCTATGAAAACGCTTGCATAACCCGTTAGCCTGGGGGTTGCATGCGGTAGTGTGGTGAATTTTGACCCCCAGGCTCTGTGCCATTGCGGACCAGAGTTCTGACACGAATTGTGGACCCTTGTCGGACGTGATGTCCGATGGAGATCCGAAACGTGTAACCCAAGCAGACAAAAAAATGTGAGCCACTTCTGTGGATGTGGTAGAAGCCAGCAGGACCACTTCAGGCCAGCGCATGGTGCAGTCCACAACCGTCAAAAGGTGTGTGAAGCCTTGTGACTGCAGGAGGGGTCCCACCAAATCCACATGGACATGGTCGAACCTCCTAGCCGGGATTTGGAACGGTTCGAGGGGGCCTCTGGTGTGCTTGTGCACTTTGGCCCGCTGGCACACGACGCAAGCTGCAGCCCACTCTTTCACGTCTTTGTGCAAGCGCGGCCAGATGAACTTTGCCCCCACTAGCTTCACCGAAGCACGCACTCCTGGATGCGAAAGGGAGTGGACCAATTCGAAAATGCGACGGCGTGAAGAGCTCGGAACCACTGGGCGAGAGTGGCCGGTGGAGACGTCACAGAGCAAGGGAGAGCACCCTTTGTGTACTGTCCTGCTCTCCAGCCTTAAGCCAGTTGGCGCAGACTGGAGCGCGCAAATGTCCGCGTCATTGGCTTGCTCCGCGGCCATGGCAGGGAAATCTATTCCCATGTATACCGGGGTGATTAATGCGCGCGACAGGCAATCGGCCACAACGTTGAGCTTACCGGCAACGTATTGAATGTCGGTCGTAAACTCCGAAATTGCGGCCAAATGCGATTGCTGCCGGGCCAACCACAGTTCAGAGACCTTGGACATCACGTACATCAGTGGCTTATGGTCTATGAACGCGGTGAACTCGCGCCTTTCTAGCCAGAACTGGAAATGGGGCATCACCAGGTGAAGAGCCAGCAATTCTCTATCGAATGCGCTGTATTTGCGTTCGTTGTCACGCAAAGTTCGGCTAAAAAATGCGAGCGGCTGCCACAAACCTGAGACACACTGCTCCACCACTGCACCTATGGCAACATCAGACGCATCCGTAGTGAGCGAAATCCGTGCAGATGGCTCCGGGTGGGTTAGCAAAGCGGTATCCGCGGCATCCGCAGGCTTTCCACAGGCTTCTTTTTTTTTCAGCACGGCATACAATGGTTGCATCAGCTGGGCTGCCTGGGGAAGGAAACTGTTATAAAAATTAACCATTCCCAAAAACTTCTGTAGTGCTCTCACGGTCCGCGGACGCGGAAAATCTGACACAGTGTGCACCTTATCCAGCAACAGGATCGTCCCCTCTGGCGAAATGCGGTGGCACAAAAAAATCAATCACTTGCACATCGAACTGGCACTTCGCCGGGTTAACTATCAGCCCATGCACTTCCAACCTCTGGAAAACTGTCTCGAGATGGGCGATATGCTCCTCCTCGGACGCGCTGGCTACCAAAATGTCATCTAAGTAGACAAAAACGAAGGACAACCCACAAACCGCCATGTCCATCATCCTCTGGAAAGTGCGCCACACCTTTTAATCCGAACGGTATGCGTAAAAACTCGAAAAGGCCAAAAGGAGTTATGACTGGTGTTTTGGGACACCTTCCGTGCGCACCGGGACCTGATGATATCCGCGGACCGGATCCTCTTTTGAAAAAACGTGTGCCCCGGGCAGGTGCACGGAAAAATCCTGGATGTGCGGAATTGGATAATGATCGTGTTCTGTGGTGTTATTCAAGTGCCGGAAATCACCACACAGTCGCCACGACCCATCGGCTTGAGGCACCATGTGTAGTGGGGATGCCCACGGGCTGTTGGAACGCCTTACGATGCCCAACTGCTCTAAGTTGGCAGACTCCTCTCATGCGCTGGCCAGTTTAGTTGCGTCCAAACACTGAGGTCACGCAAACACTGGTGGGCCTTTTGTCATAATGAAATGTTCAATCCTGTGTTTTGTTACCGTAGCCCAAAAAGTCGGGACTGTGAATGTTGGGAACTGTGTGAGCAAATGTTGGTACTTACCCCCCGGAGCTATAATGTTAGCCAGTGTTGTTGACCCAGCTCCCTGAGCTATACAGGGCAGTGAGGTAAAAGAGACAGCATCCACTAATCTCCTATTAGCAACATCGACTAACAACCCACAAGCACATAAAACATCTGCGCTTAGAATGGGGCCGGAACATGCAGCTATCACAAAGTTCCACTGAAAGTTGCGTCTATGTAAGCATATTGTCAGTGTCCACTCGCCAAATGTCCTGATGGTGGATCCATTAGCAGCCGTGAGCTCGGGACCGCTGCCTCCTGCCACCCTGTCTGCATTGACTGGTAGGATGAGGCTCTTCTGGGAGCCCGAGTCCAACAAAAACTGTCTCACTGAATGTGTGTCTGTGACAGAAAGCAGTCTATTCCTGTCGCCATCAGTCGCAGCTGCAACCAGATTCTGAACATGCCATCTTCCCGGCTCTTTTTTTTTTTCCAAAATATTTTTTATTGAACCTTTTTTTTTTTACAAACCTAACACAAACAATCAAACACTAACACTAAAGTAATTTAAAAAAATAAAATAAAAAAAAAATAATTAAAAAAAATGTACTAAAAACACCAACAACCACTAACAAAGGCAAGTCTTCAACAATGCTCCTCTGTTTGGTCTAGGAAATCCATTACATAAGTATACATATTATACATTCACCAATTTGGAATTTACAAGGTCCACACACATCATTCACCTTCCTCTTCAGAAGTTATGTTTAATTTTTTTACATAATCAATGAAAGGTCTCCATATATTCTCAAACACATTTTCCTTTGATTTCAGTATGTATGTTATTCTTTCTAGAGGAAGGTTTGTTAACATCTGTCTTAACCACTGAGTCACATCTGGTCTATGAGTCTTTTTCCACAGTAGTGCAATACATTTTTTGGCATTAAGCAAACTGAGGTCTATGAATGCTCTTTCACTCTTATTAAAGTTATGCTTTTCTGGATACAGACCCAACAAAAACAATTTAGGATTCAATATGAATTGTTTTTAAATTATTTTTTCAATTGTTACCCTCACCTCTTCCCAAAACATTCTAATTTTCCTACATTCCCATAAACAATGAAATAGGGTGTGGAAGAGCTTGGAAATGAAGAGGCGATTTGATTTATAAACAAAGTTTAATAATCAGCTCTTCTAACAAGTCTCATCTTGTGCAGAGTGGCAGAAGGAGAAAAGAGACAGAATGTCTCCAGCTCACTGGCTTTATACTTGCACACAACAAAAGACATGCATAACAAAGGCTGACATCCCTCATTATCTTAATCCCCCCATTGTCTTGGTATTTCCTCTCCTCGCCTTAGGGGGTGAGGGTGGCTCCTCTGGTCTCCTCCGCCATGTCTGGGAACGTCTTTGTTCTTCACTCGGCGGTTGAGAGCCTTTGTCCTTTCAGAGGTGTGAAGTCCTTTACATATGTAATTACTAAACATTTCCACATGCTTCAACATATGTAGGTTATGGAATATATGATTAATATAGACCACAGGCCCCCCAAACAACTAAGAAAGGACAACAGAAAGGTTCACAGTCTAAGATAATTACTATGACATACTAAGTGTTACATCTCTTGCCACGGAAGAAACTTTCCAGCAGCCATGCTCCTAAGAGAGTTCAGTGGTAATCATAACAGCATAGTAAAATCATAAGTCAGTCCTAAACTGTTGCAGCACAATTAGTGAACAATTGTGGAGTGGTTTGTATCAGTCCCTGTGCTGTCTGGGTTTTAATCTTCTCCCAAAACTGCTGTAGGTTGGTTTAGGCGCCCTGCTGGGACCTTCTTGTGAGGAATCTGCAGTGTGGGAAGGAGAGAGGTTAACTGTTCCCTGCTGGGGGGCTGAGTCTTTTCTCTTGGGGGGTCTACCCCGCCGAGGTGCTCTCGCCAACTGTGCAGGCTCGTCTTTCAACAAGAAGGCAGGTTTAAGTCTGTCAATGCTGACTGTTTCTTTTCTATCCCCAAAATCAAGCACAAAGTGTTTATCACCATGTTCCAGCACTCTGAATGGCCCATCGTATGGTGGGCGGAAAGTTGGTTTTAAAGCTTCATGCTTAACAAAAACGAACTCAGCGTTTTTTAAAGCTTGAGGGACAAAAACCCGTGGGAAGGAGTGATGAGCTGGACCGGGGAGAGAGCCCGGTCCGTTGCTGCCTAAAAACCTTGGGACTGGAAGGTGCCCTGGCTCTGGGTTCTCCGGTAAAAATTCACCTGGAAGCCTGAGAGGTTGTGCAAAGACTAATTCTGCGGGAGAGGCATCTAGATCCTCTTTAGGTGCAGCATGCAACCCCAATAAAACCCAGGGAAGTTTATTTACCCAATTTGTGTCTGTTAGTGAGGCTCTGAGGGCAGCCTTTAAAGACCTGTGAAAACGCTTGCATAACCCATTAGCCTGAGGGTGATAAGCGGTGGTGCGATGAATTGTTGCCCCTAAGCTGTTGGACATGGCTGACCAGAGCTCTGAGACAAATTGAGGCCCCCTATCGGACGTGATGTCCGATGGGACGCCGAAACGTGCCACCCAGTTTGTCAAAAAAACGCGAGCGACTTCCTCCGCTGTGGTTGCCGCTAGAGGGACTGCCTCTGGCCAGCGTGTGGTGCGGTCTATCATTGTTAACAGGTGTGTGAAACCTTGGGAGGAAGGTAGTGGCCCCACGAGGTCGACAAGAACGTGGTCGAACCTTCTAGCAGGGATTGGAAAAGGCTCCAGAGGGGCTTTTGTGTGTCTGTGTATTTTGGCGCGTTGACAAGAAATGCAAGTTTTTGCCCATTCTTTTACATTTTTGCGCAGGCCTGGCCACACAAACTTTTCGGCGACCATTTTAACCGAGGCGCGCACACCTGGGTGCGCGAGGGAGTGAATTGCGTCGAAAATACGGCGGCGCCATGTAGCTGGTACTAACGGGCGAGGTCGGCCGGTTGAAACATCGCATATTAGGGGGGGTACGCCGTCGCGTAAACCCTTTTTCTCCAGCCTTAACCCTGTTGGTCCAGACAGGAGTGCGCGCACGTCCGCGTCACCGCTTTGTTCCTCCGCCATGGCTGCATAATCTATCCCTGCATGGATAGGTGCTGCGTATGTGTCTGCGTTAGTGAAGAGTTCTGCTGCTGAGGCAGTATAATCTGTCTCCCCACGCTCTGGTGGTGTCACAGCGCGAGAGAGACAGTCTGCTACTACGTTAAGTTTGCCTGCCACGTGTCGAATGTCTGTGGTGAACTCTGAAATTGCAGCTAGCTGTCTTTGTTGCCTGCCTGACCATGGTTCTGAAATTTTAGCCATAGCAAAAGTAAGCGGTTTATGGTCTACAAAAGCCGTGAAACTCCGCCCTTCTAACCAGAACTGGAAGTGGCGGATGAATAAATGAAGCGCCAGCAGCTCTCTGTCAAAAGTGCTGTATTTACGCTCAGTTTGGTTTAGCGATTTGCTAAAGAATGCTAAAGGTTGCCAGACCCCGCTGACAAGTTGTTCTACAACTGCCCCTATAGCTAGGTCTGAAGCGTCTGTGGTTAGCGCAATGCGGGCCAAGGGATCTGGGTGAACAAACAATGTGGCGTTAGCTAGGGCGCTTTTTACTTCCGCGAAAGCGCGTTCGCGCTCCGGGGTCCATTCGACCGCGTTGGAAGCCTTCTTTTTTTTGAGCGCGTCATATAGGGGCTGCATGAGCTGAGCTGCGTGGGGGAGGAAGCAGTTGTAAAAATTAACCATCCCTAAAAATTCCTGTAGCGATTTGACCGTTTGTGGCTGTGGGAAACTTTCTATCGCGTGAACTTTGTCTGGAAGTGGAACTGCCCCCTTCGGAGAGACTTTGTGTCCTAAAAAATCAATTTGTGACACGCCGAATTTGCATTTGGCTGGATTGATTATTAGCCCGTGCTCTTCTAGCCTCTGAAAAACTGTAGTGAGGTGCTGCTCGTGTTCCTCCTCAGACGAGCTGGCTACCAGCATGTCGTCGAGGTAGACAAAGACAAAAGGAAGGTCGCGTAGGACCGCGTCCATCATTCGTTGAAAAGTTTGAGCAGCGCCTTTGAGGCCGAAAGGCATTCGCAGAAATTCAAAAAGGCCGAAAGGGGTTATTACCGCTGTTTTAGGAATGTCTTCTGCTCGGACTGGGACTTGGTGATAACCGGGGACTAAGTTTATTTTTTAAAAAATGCGCGCACCCGCCAGATGTAGTGAAAAATCTTGAATGTGAGGAATTGGGTAACGGTCATGCGCTGTAGCGTTGTTTAATCTGCGGTAATCTCCGCACGGTCTCCAAGAACCGTCGGATTTCGGAACCATGTGAAGTGGTGAGGCCCAGGGGCTCTTCGAGCGTCTAACAATGCTCAATTTTTCAAGAGTTGTAAACTCGTCCCGTGCTATGTTGAGCTTGGCCGCATCTAAGCGGCGCGCTTTGGCAAAAACGGGAGGTCCCGTTGTGGGAATGAAGTGTTCAACCCCGTGTTTAGCCACAGTGGCTGAGAATTTGGGAATTGTGAGTGCTGGAAATTGGGTGAGGAGTTGCTCAAACTTACCTCCTGCCGTGGTGACGTTGGCCTGCACAGGTGGTGGAGAAACTCGGGCTGAGCATGGAATAGAAGCAAAGGACAGTGCATTAACCAGGCGCCTATTTGCTAGATCTACTAATAACCCATGTGCACACAAAAAATCCGCGCCTAATAAGTTAAAACTCACCGCCGCTACAACAAATGTCCATCTGTAGCTGCGGCCGTGGATGAGGAGGTGCAGGCTCTTTTCGCTGAACGTGTCGATGCTAGAGCCGTTGGCTGCCACGGCTCCGTTGCCCCGGGTGCCCGTGGCTCGATCTGCGTGGGAGAGCATGACGAAACTCAGCTGGGCTCCTGTGTCGATGAGGAACTGCTTGCCTGTGTGTCCATCCGTCACGTACAACAGCTTATTCTTCTTGCCGAGAACCGCTGCCGTTAACGGCTCTCGGCTTTGGCGTTTTCCTGAAATCGCAAATTTGCAGGGGGGAACGCATTTGTGGGCCTTCTCGGCGAAGCGGTGGTGATAATAACAGGCGTCGCTCTGTCTGCTAAGTTTTGGCCGTGTCGCTGTCACCGTGGGCTGGGTCTGCTCAGTGGGTTGTGGCTCCTCGTGGCTTGAGGCGTCAGCTTTGAGGTCTGCGGATGCTGCTGTGGGTGTCAGCTCCTTGCAGGCGTTGACGAGCCGATGAGCTTCGTTGGCCAGTGCGTGGAAGTCTTGGTGGGTGTTGCATTTCATGCTGGTGAGTGTCCCTCTCATGTGTGGCGGCAGCGTGCTGAGGAATATAAACTGGAAGAGGAAGTTGTCATTGTCCTCTTCTTTGAGCTGCAGCAAATCCTCCATGAGGGCCTTCGGTTTGCACCCTCTGTGGCCGTAGACCGCCAGGATCTTCTGGGCTCTCTCTTCCGCTGATGGGACGTAGTTCGCCACGATGGTTGCTTTGAGCGTCTCATATTTGTCCCGGGCCGGTGGTCGCCGGATCATGCTCCGCACACACTTCGAAGTGGCGGCGTCGAGTTTAGAGACGATATGGTAAAATTTGGTATCGTCAGCCGTGATGCCCGCCAGTGTAAACTGGGCTTCAGCCTGCTGAAACCAAGAGGCGGGGTCTTCTTGCCAGAAGTCTGGCAGCTTGACAGCGACGGCATTCGTGCATACCATCACTGCTGTGCCCGCCGGGTGAGAGTGCCTTGCCTCGGCTCTCACGGCGGTGCTGGTGCTTGGTTGAGCCCTCTCAATCTCTTCTGCCGGGGGGAATGGTTGTCCATCTGTTCCCTCGTCTGTGTGGGTCGCCACGGATGAGTCGATTGCGGGGGAACGCCTCAGGTCCATACTCGCGTCAGGGTCACCAGTGTGGAAGAGCTTGGAAATGAAGAGGCGATTTGATTTATAAACAAAGTTTAATAATCAGCTCTTCTAACAAGTCTCATCTTGTGCAGAGTGGCAGAAGGAGAAAAGAGACAGAATGTCTCCAGCTCACTGGCTTTATACTTGCACACAACAAAAGACATGCATAACAAAGGCTGACATCCCTCATTATCTTAATCCCCCCATTGTCTTGGTATTTCCTCTCCTCGCCTTAGGGGGTGAGGGTGGCTCCTCCGGTCTCCTCCGCCATGTCTGGGAACGTCTTTGTTCTTCACTCAGCGGTTGAGAGCCTTTGTCCTTTCAGAGGTGTGAAGTCCTTTACATATGTAATTACTAAACATTTCCACATGCTTCAACATATGTAGGTTATGGAATATATGATTAATATAGACCACATAGGGTTCCTTTACTTTCCATACATTTTGTACATGTATCTAGTATGTTATTGTTATATCTATTTAACTCCACTGGTGTAACATACATCCGCATTAACCATATAAAATGTATCAATTTAAGATGTACCTTTATTGATTTGGTTTGAACTTCTGTACAAGCCAATTCCCATTGTTCCTCTGAAATTTCAATTTGGAGGTCTTCTTTCCAATAATTCAGTCTTTTCTGTGAGTTTTCACTTGAGGATAGTGTCAGTGAGTTATAAAACTCTGAAATAATACCCTTTCTCTTACTATCTTTCGTCAAAATTTTTTCCAAGGATGAATACGTAGGTTGGGTGAGAGCATTATTTTGATTTGATTGAATAAAATTCCTAAGCTGAAGATATTTTAAAAAATGTGTTCTATTAAGATTAAATTTGATCCTCAGTTCTTCAAAAGACATTATGTTATCTGAACATGACAAATATAAGTCTTGAATCTTTTGAATCCCTTTTAAATTCCATACTTTAAATACAGCATCCGCTCTCCCTGGTTTAAAATATTGATTACCCCATATTGGGCTAAATTGTGACAGTAAGTGTGGTTCTTTTAAATATTTTGTGGTTTCACACCATATTTTGATCATATGCTTTACAAATGGATTTTTAACTTGTTTCTGTAATTTTTTTGCCGAGTCTGAGTATATGAATATGGGAAGAGGTAAAGGTAAATTGTATGATTCCATTTCAGTCCAGTGAGGGAGATCATTTGATGAAAAATAATATGTCATAGACCTCAGTTGTGCTGACCAGTAATACAACATAAAGTTTGGACATTTCAGACCTCCACGATCAAATGGTAAATATAGTAAGGACAGACGTAAACTAGCCTTCCTATTGTTCCATATAAATTCCACTAACTTTTTTTTAATTCTTGAGAATAGATCTGAAGGTGGTGGTAAAGGAATGTATTGAAATAAATAAAGTATTTTGGGTAAGATATTACTTTTAAGTATATTAATTCTCCCGATCATCGACATTGGTAGTGACATCCATCTCTGAAGTAACTCATTAATGTCTGTCATTAAGGCTTCATAGTTAGCACTAGTGACTGATTCTAGCTTAGGCACAATTTGAATTCCTAAATATTTAAACTGATTTACAACATTGAATTGATTTACCTCAGGAGCTGGGTGATTTCTCTGGGTCTCATTTAGCATTAATATTGAAGATTTACTTTTATTTATTTTATATCCTGATATTTCCCCAAAGTTCTTTATTAAATTTAACAAGGTCGGAATTGATTTTTTAAGATTCGACATAAACAAAATTATGTCATCGGCATACAGGGAGATTTTATGTTCTGTTGGTCCTACTTTAATTCCATATATTTGTGGATGTAAGCGTACTGCCATCGCTAAAGGTTCAGTTGCCATAGTAAACAGTAAAGGTGAAAGTGGACAGCCTTGTCGACATCCTCTATTGACTTTTATTGATTTTGAGATATTGCTGTTTGTTAGGATTTCTGCTGTCGCGTTATTGTATATTATCTGAACCCATTTTATGAAATTATTTCCAAGTCCAAACCTTTGTAGGACTTCAAAAAGAAAGGGCCATTCGACCCTATCAAAGGCCTTTTCGGCGTCCAATGATAGGAGAGCTGTATCCGGTGCTTCTTTATTAGAATAAATAATATTAAATAGTCTTCTGACATTATGGAAGCCTTGTCTTCCCATTATAAAGCCATTCTGATCTCGGTTAATAATATTTGGTAATATTTCTTGTAGTCGTCTTGCTAAAATTTTACAGATTATCTTAAGGTCAGCATTTAATAGGCTTATTGGTCTCATGTTTTCACATTTATTAGAGGGTTTACCTGGTTTTGGCAACAGTATAATTAAGGCATTTTTCATGTATGGTGGTAAATTACTATTTTGAAATGCTTCTAAAACCATTTCCAAAAATGGTTTTATTAATTTATTCTTAAATTTTTTATAGAGGTCAACTGGAAGACCATCTGGTCCTGCACTTTTTCCTGATTTCATATTATCAATGGCTAGCCCAACTTCTTCTTGACTAATTTTAGACTCCAGCATCTCCCTGCTTTCATTTGGAATACACGGTATAGATAATCCGTCCAAAAACCCATTTAGTTTTGTTAAGTCATTTTCATTTTTTGTATCATATAGTTTTTCATAATAATCTCTAAAGGCACTATTAATTTCTAAAGGATCTACAACTGCCTGTCCGTTACTTATAATACTGGTAATTGGTGTTTTAAATTCTAATTGTTTAATCTGCCATGCCAATAATTTCCCTGATTTTTCACCTTGTTCATAAAAAGATTGCTTCAATCTTAGAAGACTCGAGGCAGCTCTATTTGCTGATTTTTTGTCATATTCAGCTCTCAGGATTGGTTCCAAGGTTGTCATAGCCAGAAGCGGCACTGGGGTTAAGCTCCCAGTGCTCATAAAATGCTCCTTACGGCGTGCGTCTCGAAAAGCCTCTGACAACTAAGTCCAACTCCTAGCCTGCCCGTGTGGTTTAGTCTCTAAGCCCGGCGGAACTGCTTTTACTAATAGGAGAAGGGGCGAGGGCGGATCTCTGGCGCCTTAAAACCAGATGCTTTGGGTAGATGGTGGCTCGTCAACCTGGGAAGGTAACCCATCTAGGGGAAGGTAAACCCTGATTTCAAACCTCCGCTGCCTTGCAGCACACCCGGTCATGGGAAAGGCTTCGGGAGTCAACCCTGAGGAAAAATCTGGAGTCGGCGCCCCTAAGGCAGTTCTCTGTTGTGCTCAACATCGTTCTGGCAGCTCCTGCGACGGCGCTGGTGCCAAACTATAGCAGCCCTGCTGTTCCTTTGGATTCATCAGTGATGTGGAGAGGGGGGACATGCTGCATGGGTAACATCTTGTCCTCCATATCTTCCTGCCCAGGCTTGAATCCTACCAACGCCCAACGCTGGAAGGTAGAACACCAGTGCGCATTGGCCTGTTCAGCCACAGGTGGTGCTGTTCCAGCAGAGTAGACGTTTAGGATTCTCTTCCATGGTCATCATAGACCGACGGAGGCCGATGAGAGAGCAGCTCTCAGGATCAGTAATTCGTTCTCTAACTTTGGGTTACTTCCTGCATACACTTTTTCTTGAAGAATTTTTATTTTATGTTCCAAATGGACTCTCTCCTCTCGAGTCTTCTTAGATTTTGAACCTGTATAACTAATAATATGCCCCCTAATAAAAGCTTTGAAAGCCTCCCACTTTATACATAAGATAAGATAAGATAAGATAAGATAAGATAAGCCTTTATTAGTCCCACAACGGGGAAATTCCAGGATTGCAACAGCACAGGGATAGCAACACTCAGAGCAACAATCAGAAGGCAAGAAAAAACAAGCAAGCAAGAGCAGCTAATATACATATGTACATATTACTATAAAATATATATACACACACACACACACACAGACACACAGTGCAGAGCATTGTAGCTGGATGGAATAAATATATGAATATATGAACACACAGTGCAGAGCATTGTAGCTAGATGGAATAAATATGTAAATATATAAACACCCACAGTATGGAGCATTGCAGCTAGGTGGAATAAATATGCAAGTATATAAACACACACAGTGCGGAGCAATGTAGCTAGATGGAATAATATGTAGATATATAAAAACACAGTGCGGAGCATTGTAGCTAGATGGAATAAATATATAGATATATAAATATAAACACACCCAGTGCAGAGCATTGTAGCTAGATGGAATAAATATGTAAATATATAAACACACACAGTGCAGAGCATTGTTGCTAGGTGGGATGAAACAGCATAACCGTCTATTTAGTTATCCTACATGGTATGATTATGTGCCCATACATATTCTCACCCTCCATAGCGACCGGTATGTTCCTAGTTGTATGCCGGAGAGGACCATTGTGTAAGTCTATTGCATCTTTTGCATTCAAAAAAAAAAAAAAAAACTATTAGTTTGTTACGTCTTTTTGCTATCTCTGCGAGCAGCCCTGCTTAGGTTGTACAGTCTGACAGCCGTTGGTAGGAAGGACCTACGAAACCTCTCGGTTGTGCACCTGGGATGATGTAGTCTGCTGCTAAATGAGCTCCTCAGTGCATCCAGTATGTCCTGCATAGGGTGGAACTCGGACTCCAGCAGAGATGACAGTTTAGCCACCGTCCTTCTCTCTCCTATCTCCTCCATCGGATCAAGGCGTTGCCCCAGGACAGAGCTAGCTTTCTTAATCAGTTTGTTCAGTCTCTTCCTATCGGCTGCAGTAATGCCACTGCCCCAGCAGACCACTCCAAAAGTGATGGCTGATGCCACCACCGTGTCATAGAATGACTTCAGCAGCGCCCCTTGTACACCAAAAGACCTGAGTCTCCTCAGCAGGAACAGCCTGCGCTGTCCCTTCTTGTAGAGTGCGTCAGTATTGTGTGACCAGTCTAGTTTATTGTTCAGATGAATACCCAGGTACTTGTAGGATGTCACCATCTCGATGTCTGTTCCCTGTATATTTACTGGTGCTGTAAGGGGCTGCCCATGCCTGCGGCAGTCCACCACCAGCTCCTTAGTTTTCCTCGCGTTGATCTGGAGGCAGTTCCGATGGCACCAGTCCACAAAGTCCTGGATAAGCCCTCTGTACTCAGCTTCATCTCCGCTGGAGATGAGACCAACGATCGCAGAGTCATCAGAGAACTTCTGTAGATGGCAATGTGTTGTGTTGTGTGAGAAGTCCGCAGTATAAAGAGTGAACAAGAAGGGAGCCAGCACCGTTCCCTGGGGGGCCCCCGTGCTACTGATGATCGTGTCGGAAACACAGTCCCGGGTTCTCACAAACTGAGGCCGGTTCGTGAGGTAGTCCAGGATCCATGATGACAGGTGCTGGTCCACCCCTGCGCGCAGCAGCTTGTCCTTCAGGATCATCGGTTGGATGGTGTTGAAAGCACTGGAGAAGTCAAAGAACATGATCCTCACCATATTCCCGGGCTTCTCCAGGTGGGACAGAGAACGGTGAAGGAGGAAGATCACCGCATCCTCCACCCCAATGCCATGCTGGTAGGCGAACTGGAGTGGATCCATCGCTGGTTCCACCAGGGGGCGGAGATGAGCAAGGAGCAGTCTCTCCAGGGTCTTCATCAAGTGGGACGTCAAGGCCACCGGTCTGAAGCTGTTCAGGTCTTTGGGGTGGGAAGTTTTTGGTACAGGTACCACACAAGATGTTTTCCACAGCTGTGGTACCCTCCCCAGTTTCAGGCTCATGTTGAAGATATACGTCACAATCCCACACAGCTGGTCTGCACAGGACTTGAGGAGCTTTGCGCTGATGC
Organism: Pholidichthys leucotaenia; assembly: GCA_020510985.1. NCBI lineage: Eukaryota > Metazoa > Chordata > Actinopteri > Cichliformes > Pholidichthyidae > Pholidichthys > Pholidichthys leucotaenia. The sequence goes on along the minus strand of CM035836.1, from coordinate 392,915,168 downwards.
CGTCCGGTCCCGACGCCTTCCTCGCCTTGATCTTCCTCAGCTCCGTCCTCACCTGGGTCTTGGTCAGGGTCAGGATGGGGGGCTGTGTGTTGGGAGTGGGGGGGGGTGTCGGTGGAGTGGGGAGTGGGTAGCAGGACTTGATTTCTTAGAGGCAGCAGTGGTTGTTGTGCAGACAGGGGGGAGGGCGGTTGGTCAAATCTATTGAAAAACAGATTCAGGTTGTTCGCCCACTCCCTGCCCCCCGTGGCCTGGGGGGAGGTATTCTGGAGCCCCGAGATGGTTTTGAGGTTTCTCCAGACCCCGCTGATGTCGCTCTGTTGCAGCTTGTCCTCCATCTTCTTCCTGAAGCTGTCCTTGCCTTCTCTGATCTTTCTCCTCAGCTCCCTCTGTACGGACTTCAGCATCTCCCTGTTCCCCGACCTGAAGATCCTCTTCTTCTCTCTCAGAAGTGTTTTTATCTCAGGGTTGATCCAGGGTTTGTTGTTTGAGTGACGCCGTATGGTCTTGGTGGGAACGGATTTGTCCACACAGAAGCTGAGGTAGCCCGTGAAGGTGTGAATGAGGCCATCGATGTCCTCACCATGTGGATCGCAGAGCTGCTTCCAGGCAGTGGCTTCAAAACAGTCCTTTAGAGTGTCCATTGTCTCCTCAGACCATAACTCCACAGTGTGCATGGCCGGAGGTTGTCTGTGCACTAGGGGTTTGTACACCGGTCGGAGATGAACCAAGTTGTGATCCGATCTCCCAAGTGGGGGGAGTTGTGATGAGGTGTACGCCTCCTTAGTGTTTGCGTAGAACAAATCCAGTGTTTTATTGTCTCTAGTGTGGCATGTGACATACTGGGTGAAAGTGGGCAGAATGGGAGACAGTGAAACGTGGTTGAAATCGCCTGAGATGAGGAGAAGAGCATCTGGGTGTTCTGTCTGCAGCCTGCTGGTTACTGAATGGATGACGTCACGCGCTGTCCCAGCGTTCGCCGTCGGATTTGCATAAACAACAATGCAGATCACGTGTGAGTGTTCTCTCGGGAGATATGTAGGCCTCATGCTAACAGCTAGCAACTCAATGTCTTTGCTGCAGTGTCGTTGTTTAACAGTGATATGTCCCGGTCTGCACCAGTTGTTGTTAACATACATGATCACTCCACCGCCCCTAGTTTTGCCACTCTCTGGTGTTCGGTCAGCTCGTATCGTGTGAAAACCCTCCAGCTCAATGTTAGCATCTGCTGCTAGTTCAGTTAGCCACGTCTCAGTAAACAAAAGGAGAGAGCACTCCCGGTAAGTGCTATCATAACGGGAGATAGCCGCTAGCTCATCTAACTTTCCCAGTATCGACCGTACATTTCCCATGACAACAGATGGAAGGGAGGGTCTGTACCTTATATTTTTTGTCCTCCGCCTTACTCCAGCCCGGCAGCCGCGGCGTTTTCGCCTCAGTTCTCTCGGTATGTCGAGTTTTTCCAGTGGGACCGGGTGGCGGTTAAATGCTAGCAGCTCTTCCCTGTTATATCGTATCCTGCTATAAACAGTGGCTCCGTCCACCGGCTCAGGAGACATTTGGGATGATCTGTGTGTCCGTGATATAAGTGGGGTGAAAAAAAAAAAAAAAAAGTGATCAAAAGAGAGAGGAAGGGAAAAAAAAAACTCGGAATCGAGCCGCTGTTGCAAAAGGCAGCCGACTGGTGTGGCGCCGAGAGGAGAAAAAAAAAACAAACAACAAAAAAAAAAAACATGCTGATGTTTGTGTAGTATTGATATCAAAGAACTCATCTATCTGTTTTTCTATGTACTTAACAAATTCCTCATCCTGAAGCCATTTATGCTGAAATTGCCACCTACCTGGATCCTTTGTCAATTTCTTATCTACATATATTAGACAGCAGGGTGCATGATCAGAGATCACAATGTTATCATAGAAACAGTTTTGAATCTTGGACCTTAATTCTGTGGAGATCAAAAAATAGTCAATACGTGAGAATGTCTTGTAGGTATTAGAATAACAAGAATAGGCTTTGACTTGTGGTTTCATTTCTCTCCATATACAGTGATCCCTCACTTATCGCGGTTAATGGGTTCCAGAACCGACCGCGAAAAGTGAAAAACCGTGAAGTAGCGTCACCCCTAATGACGTCATCCATAAATAATACGTACGTTCATTCTGTCACTCTCTCTCTCTCATATGATACGTGTGTGTGTGTGTGTGTACGTGTACATACATACGTAGATGTAAATAAAGTGTACATAAATATGTTTTTAGAACTCTTTTATTCTTATAACAAGATACGTAACTCAAGATGAAAATGATTTACTGCACAGGTTAATGAGAGCTTTACTGCTCCTCAGGTGACGCCTCATCGTGAGGTGCTGGAGGCTCAGGATCATCGAGGGCAGCTTCCGATAGAGCTGAAGCTGCAGGAGGCGGCGTAGTGGCTCGACGGGAAGACTATTTCGCACAAAATGGCACAAGAGAACAGCAAAAAGTTCCACGCGGCGAGACTAAAAGTAACACGAGCGATAAAGAGCAATGAATGCGGTCTTCCTTCCTTCATGGGCGCTCGGCAGGGAGAGGAGGTGGGTGAAACATCTCGGCCAATCAGCTTGCGGGGTGAAACGTCTCGGCCAATCAGCTTGCGAGATTTCCGAGCCGAGCGAACAGAGAGGTGGATTTTTTGAGCTGTGCGGCTCTCCGTGTTGATACCTGATGGTCTAATGTAGTCTCCCTGCCTTCTGCTAGCGCCCGCCCATTATTTCTCAATTTTGAATTTTTGATGAATATTTTTGAAAAATCCGCGATGCACTGAGGGCGCGAAAGGTGAAGCGCGAAGTAGCGAGGGATCACTGTATATAGCAATCTCAATTCTTTCATAAAATGATTAATGGTCATCCTGCATCCATTGTGCGTACAGTCCAGACCTGTTGATCTATCTATACTGGGATTCAATGTACAATTAAAATCCCCTGCTATTATATGTTGCCCTGTAAGTGATGATAAAATAAGAAATAAATTAGCTAAGAAGTTTTGATCATCTATATTGGGACCGTATAAGTTCACCAGATTTATATTTTCTAATAACAAAGATCCTTGGATGAGTAGATATCTTCCTAATTTGTCTCCAGTTACATTTTTCACTTGAAATGGGACTGTTTTATGTATGACAGTCATAACTCCCCTAGCTCGGGATGAAAATGATGAGGTGAACACATTTCCCTGCCATCTTCTCCTAATTCTTTTTACATCCTCCTCTATTAGATGAGTTTCTTGTAAAAACACAATTTTTGAACCTATGTCTTTTATTTTATTCATAACTTGTTTAAGTTTTTTTAGATTTTGTAGACCTCTGTAATTCCATGAAGTTAAATTAAGATTAACGCTTTGGTCTACGATCAATAAAGAGTTTGAGATTACCTCGCAATATAAACATGCTCATACAGAGAAGCAAAAACATGGGTGGTTGAACATTCATCCCACAAACTACACACAAACAAATTCCCCCTCCCCACATTCGTGGTAATCCCCCCAAAATCAAAAAAAAATTCCGTCTCCCGCTATAGCCAATGACTGCTCCACACCCACGAGGATCAGTTAAACCACTCTTTCTTTCTACTCTCAATCACCCTGACTCTATTACTTTTAATGACATAACATTAACTCTCTTCTGTAGTTTTTCCAACTTAATTCCAAAATTTTACAGCAACTTTGTACATCATAGGTTTTTTTGTTTGTTTGTTTGTTTTTATATATAATACAATCTATATTTTGTAAACTTGCTATATGTTTCAGATCAGTCAGATGCCTGTGCAAATGCTTAAATATTCTACCTTTATATCTTGTTCATGCTTCATGCTTAGCTCCCGCCAGTCTCTCCTTGGATCTGCTTGATAAGCTCCTGCACCTCCTGAGGGGTCTTGAAGATATGGGTTCTCCCTTTATATGTGACCAGCAGCCTTGCCGGATGAATCACTCCGTGACGAATCCCGAGGTTGCGCAGCTCTTTACGGGCGGGGTCAAACTGTTTCCTTAATTGTTGAATTCCTGTGGCCAAATCTGGGTAGAACCGCACCTGTTGATCCAGGTATTTAATTTCTCCTTTAGCTCGCGCTGCGTTGGTGACCGTCATCTTGTCTCTGTAGTTGAGGAACTTCATAATCAGCGTCCTCGGTGGTGTCTTATTATCTCTTGATGGGCCTATTCGGTGTGTGCTTTCCAAGACGACTGATGACTACAGATCCGCGTTGTTCAGCGCTTCTGGAATCCACTTTTCCAAAAAGGAACATGTATCCCGTCCCTCCGTTCCCTCCGGAAGGCCCACCAGCCTCAGATTATTCCGTCACGACCGGGATTCTAAGTCCAGGACATTATCTTCCAGACGTTTATTTTTTAATTCCAATGTTTGCACCTTTAATTGTAGGCTGGTGACGTTATCCTCAGCGCTGGAAATACGGAGCTCCGCCTGCGATACTCGTTCCATACAGTCGCTTATTTCCTTTCTCATTCCTTCTATCGCTGCTATAATCCCATCGAATTTAGATGAAAAGTCTAGTCTCATGGAGCTAATGGCAGCGAGCACCGCACTCGTCCCCTCTTCAGCAGTCACCGCTCCGCCGCTAGCTCTCTCCTCCGTCATTGTCTTTGGAGATTTTTCTGCTTCGTCAATCTTCCCGGCTCTTTGTATTGGCATGGCACTAGGCAGTGTTGGGCATTTGAACCGAAACAGCAATGATAAAAACAGATTGCCCCGTTCCTTCGTCTCCTGGTGTCTGTCCTGGCTACCACACACGGCTCCTCGACCTCGCTGGAGCCCCTCATGGATGCTGGTGCCACTGCCTGCACGCTGAGAGTTCTGGTCGCCAAAATGATGCAGTCCGCTTCCTGCGCCAGGGCATGGTAGTCCTTAGCAACCAGCTGTGGCGAGTTGGCCAAGATTGCCCTCGCTGTAGCCGGTAGGTTCCTGAGGAACAACTGGGCAAACAGGAAAGATTCATCATCCTTCCCCCTCAGTGCCAGCATGCTTTCCATGAGCTCCACTGCTGATCTGTCCCCGAACTCTGAACGCGTTAGGAGTTTCTCTGCCCTCTCACTATCAGAAAGGGTGTAACGCTGGAGAAGCATCCTCTTGAGCGCTTCATATTTTCCTTGGGCCGGCACCTGTTGCGTGGTGCGTGCATCCAGCACAGCGACCATGTAATATCTTGCTTTGTCCATTGTTATCCCGCGGAGTGCAAACTGGGCCTCTATGTGCAGAAACCACGCAGTCAGGTTGTCAGGCCAGAAGTCTGGGAGCTTGACTGAGCTGGTGCGCGCGGCACTGGTACTCTCCCTCCAGGTAGTCTCCGGGGCAACACTCGGCTTGCTTTCCATGGCACATCTTAGGATCACCAATGTGGAGAAATGAGGCAGGCGAGGCAACGAGCTGGATGACACAGAAACTTTATTCTTTCTCCAACATGATGTACAGCAAAAAGCGCTCCCAGGTCTCTGTGCATCCCACTTTTAGCTCTTTATTTCCATGCATCGAGACCCGAAACTTCCAACCATACACATTGTTGTTTGAACAAAGGAATGTGTGACACATTAACATGACATTACGATGGGGTCGCTCTTACACCCTTCTACCCTCAGCGGCTCTGGCAGCTCTCACTCTCCCCAGGGGGCACATAGACCCAACAGTCCCGTCTGATACCCCCCGGTGACACCTCCTCCTTCGGTCCATTGTTCCCCCTTCCCCCTGCCATCTCTGGGTGGAGAAACCCCCACCATGCCCCCACAGTGTATCCAAAAAAGTTGTGCACAACTGGACACAAAATGTATTTTCCTTCCAGTGGAGTCCATATGCCTGCAGTTGTGTTGCATATTTTAAGTTTAAGCATTTTCTCAATATGCGCAATCAGTGAAGTAAATAAGCAACTTTCGCATCTCGGCTCGCACAAAGCATCATGGGAACGTGGCTACCAAACATGCTCTATTGATACATTTAATTTATGGAAAGTTCCTGATCTATAAGCATATTGTATGCGTAGGGGTCTTCCCGGTTGTACCCGCAAATGCAAGAATAAACTAGCTGCGCTTGCATTCGCAGCCACGTTGCAGAAATTGGCCAAAATGCCCCCCCCCGTATGTATGCTGACATAGCAGATTTTTTGTTGTCAAAGGACCAAGCACCCTTGCTTGCGAGACTCCGAAACGACTACAAAGAAGGTAAGCAAGTGGTTTGACCGCTCAACTTTGGTTTTGTCATTTTGAGTAAATTTCACTACAAGGCATAGCCTGCTTACTTAGATCTATAGGTCAATACTACTATAGTTTAAGTACCACATGTTTTCAATGATCTGCAATTTTATTTTATACCAGCCTACTTATCAATGGCCTTAATTACATGTGTGTGTAGATCAAGCTTCATTACCAATATACAAAGAACTATATCCTAGATTCAGGCCTGCCTGTCCGTACCTACTACTTCAGGGTTTAGACTTGTATTGTGGAGGAACAAATAAGTTGAGGCGAGATGCGACGAGCTGGAAGGTTTCAGAATTTTATTTCCTCCATCATCATGAGACACACTGTAGCACTGTGCGCTGTGTTGTGCTGTGTGTGCTGTGTGTCCTGTGTGTGCTGCTTGAGGGATGTATTGTAAGCTCTTTTATACAGAGAGAATGCATGGTACATTAGCATATTGGTATACATATCAGTCATTACATATCAATCGCGTGACCAACTGGCACCCGGACTTCCTCTCCTTAATCCGGGGATGTATAACAATAGTCCATTGTTCTGGTTGTCCCCCCAGGGGTTCTCTGTCCATATGCAATCCCTGCTGAGCATGAATAGTATCAGTCTGCATTATGCTGGGTGCCCACACGACTCCCCCCAGAACGCTTGGAAGGGGCTGTGACACCCCCCCCCCCCCGTCGTTTGGCTCCGGTAGAACTGTTGGAGGGCATGTCAGTCCGTGGGGGGATGGGGGAGGGGTGGAAAAGGCAGTGTGCTCCGCTCCGAGTTCCAGCATGTTGAACGGCCGTGGATTGTGGGTGCATGGGCCGGTGTGCGTCGTGCGTAATGGAGCCAGACCGCGATCGTCTGGCTTTAGAGAGTGAGGTGTGGGAAAAGCGCTGTGCAGGAGGAGGGGGAGGGGGGTGGGAGTAAGCGAGTGCCGGCCCGGGATGTCAAAGGCGTCTGGGCCGCACAAAAATTGCGTGTGGATCCGCGATGGTGAGGGACTTTCCCAGTAAACCTGGCGGAGATCCACAGTGGCTGTGAAAAAAAACATTTTATCTGACTCCTCTCACGGCTCGATCCAGCGAGGATGTGGGGAAGGCGAGCGGCCAAATTACCCGAGGATGCGTAGCGGCTGTGAAACAGCTGCAGCTGTGTGAGGGTGTGAGGCGGTTTGGCTTTAGGTGCGGGAAGCAGCCCTAAAGTCATCGGGGAAAGCAATTGGCTAAATTCCCCTAGTGCACCGTGGCTGAAAAACCCATACAAAGTCCTGTGTGCGGGCTGCAGGTCTGCTCCAGGTGCCTGAGCAGCCCTGAAGGTTCTGAGGGTGGTGATCGGCCGTTTTTCTCGGGCATGTGCAGCGGCGGAGGACGATGTATCAGTCTGTGGAGCCGGTTCGTCTCTGTGTGTGGTGTGTGCTTGGTGCCATGACCACATAACTGGCAGTTGCGCTGTCCTCGTAATCCTGCGGTGTGTGTGCGGGGCTTCTGTGCGCGGGAGGTCCACTGTCTGGAGTTTAGTCAGTTGGGGAGCTCGGTGGAAATCAACGCAGTCGGCGTTGATGATTTCCCCGTTCAGGCTGCTTCCTTCGTTTCGCTCGTGTCGTGGTTCATGGTGCTTGTCGGTCCAAGCGCTGTGCGCTACGGGGAGCGCGCTCCGGTGAGGATGAAGAGGTTGCAGGCGTTCTCTGGTCCTCTGGGATCCACAGCGCAGTGAGAGGGAGCAGACGGTCATTCTCCCTTGTTAGGCCACCAGTGTGGAGGTAAAAGATCAGGCGAGGGGCGCACCATGACGCATGCTGGGGCTTCCCGTCTGGGTCGTCTCCGGGGTGTTCGCCTTGTGTTCCATTCTTCATCATGGGTCACCAGTGTGGAGGAACAAATAAGTTCAGGCGAGATGCGACGAGCTGGAAGGTTTCAGAGTTTTATTTCCTCCATCATCATGAGACACACTGTAGCGCTGTGTGCTGTATTGTGCTGTGTCCTGTGTGTGCTGCTTGAGGCATGTATTGTAAGCTCTTTTATACAGACAGAGAGAATGCATGGTACATTAGCATATTGTAGTAGTAGTAGTAGATTAGTTTATTTGACAGGGACAGTGCAATAAACATAGACAATTAATCAAAGACAATCAATCTGATGTGTTGCACATAGAGTGTATAGCTGTTAGCTAATTTGCAACTCTTGTCCCTGGATGGGCTTTAGAAAAAAGAATCAAGTAAAGATGGGAAAAAAAAAAATAAAATATACACAATAACCACATACATCAATGCAGAAAAATTATAAATACACAATTATAAATATTATAAATATTATAAATACTCAAATATAACAGCCTGACTCACATTTAACATAAATATTATAAATATTATAAATACACAAATATAACAGCCTGACTCACATTTAACACATATAACATAACTCACATTTGCCTATTTCAGGCCTTCCTCCCTCCGTCACTCACTATAAACAAACACATTTATTCCTTCCCTTCATTCACTCTCACTTTGCAGACAATTAATTCATACATGAGTACATTCTTGTTTATTTTTCAGCCAGTTTTTAACATTTTTAGTGAATGTTTTAAAGTCCGTTATTATTTTAATTTCATTTGGCATTGTGTTCCAGATGTGACTGCCCTTTATAGAGAAAGCTGTTTGTCCAAATGTGGTTCTGCGGTGGAATATTTTACAGTTATTGTTAACAGAACTCCTGGTGGCTCTGCTGCTGTCCTGTCTTTGGACGAAACCAGCAAGTGGCTCGGGTGCTGATTTATGGAAACATTTGAACGTTAATTTCAGAAGACAGAGGTCAATGAAGCTCTCAAAACTCAATAGGTTGTATTTTTTTAAAACATTACAGTGATGCCACCTAATGGGCTTTTTGTCCAAGATTTTTAGGGTTTGATTATATAATGAACCTATATGTCTTATTGTGGAAGGGGCTGCTTGAGCCCAGACTGTCAAACAGTATGATATATGAGAAAAAACCATAGAATGCATATACAGTGCAGCTGCTTCGTAAGGTATGTAATATCTAATTAATTTAAAGCAGTTCAGATTTTTTTTTTACTGTTTTTGAAATTGGTATTGGTATACATATCAGTCAATACATATCAATCGCGTGACCAATTGGCACCTGGACTTCCTCTCCTTAATCCGGGGATGTATAACAATAGTCCATTGCTCTGGTTATCCCCCCAGGGGTTCTCTGTTCATATGCAATCCCTGCTGAGCGTGAATAGTAACAGTCTGCATTGTGCTGGGTGCCCACAGTATCAATTAGGCTAGAACTTGAACAATACACAACACTATTTAATTATGTTGTGGGGAACCCACACTGGGATATTCATCTCAGACTAGAGGCAGAGGAGAGGCAAATAGTCCCTCTGCCGGAAGAGGTGGGGGATTAAACAGATGAGGACAATAGGTATTGTGATGGGAGAAGGTATGGTGATGTAAGGCCACAGGCAGCAGGAAGGAGCAGCTGCGGGGACAATAGAAGTGGTGATGTGTTAAATGTATTGTGATGCAAGACCTCTGGCAGCAGCGGGAATGGGTCAGATGATATAAAAGGAGAGACCCTGGGTTAGGAGGTCATTGCTTTTTCTGAGTATGAATGAAGTTTTCCGGCTTTCAGAGAGAGCAGATGCATTTCTTCTCCTCTCCTCCTCCTCTCCTCCCTTCACTGATCCCAGCTTGCTGTGTCCTGTCTGTGTCTCGCTCTTCTTCTCGCTGCATCTCGATCCAAACGGAAAATTATGGAATTGGTGAGCTGGGCTTTAAATGCAATTGACACCACTTTTTCAAACAGAAAATCAGGCCCGGGGGAGCCCAAGTGTCCTGCAGGCACTTCGGCTGCGGGTTATGTGAGAGACTCATGGGACAATTGGAAACTCATGTGTCTGTGTGATCTTTCGATTGAAGATGTGGAAGACATCTACCTGTTTGGCTTCATGATCACAGGATTTCTGCTGTTTGGCTTTGGAGTTTTCCTGGTGTATCGGAAACTAAAGAAGTTGGAAAGAGCTAGTCAAAATGCGGACCCGGCGAAGCTCCTTCAACAATTCGACCAGTTGGGGAGGGCACTGATAGCGGCTAATGGCGAACTGAATCGGAAGGTGGGAAACATCTCGGAGTCGCTGGGTGCTCTCCAGGGAATGATTTTAAAGCCTGTGAATGCTAATGTAAATTGCGATGCACAGAATCGCATGAGAGATGAAAATTCTATGCTCTAAGTGAACTGTGCTTATTAGGCCTTGATTCGGCGTCCTTGGGAGAACTCATTCCTCCAGGAGAAAAGATAAGGCAGAAGGGAGTTTTGGCTTTTCTCTAACCCAAACATTCTGATGTGCAGCAATCTGAACTCTCTATGGACAGCGTCATCATGTGACTAGCATGGAATTTTACCATCTGACATGCACTGAAGAGAGATGAACTCTGTGGACATGTTATCTATGTTTAGGATACCATGGACATAACATCTAGTCGTTGCCTAGGAGAGGAATTTTGTTGTTCACCAATAACTGATACTTCACACTGCATTCACACTGCATCCATGAATATCACATAACTGACATACACACACTGGTCTCTCTCAACTTGCTTTGTTAATGTGTGGAACTGTATCTTGTCTGCTAAGTGTGCAATTAGAGGTTTTTTTTTATGTGATCACAATCTTGCTCACTTGAGCTCTATTTTGATACTATGCTTTTTTCTCTCTGCCCAATGTGTCACCCCCTCCCCCTCCCCCTCTTTACCCCCACTGTATGAGGCACCTATGGCTGCCACGTCATTAGGGAGCGCTTAACATGAGCACACCTTAATGATAAGTAAAATTCCTTGTATGTGTAAAAGGATGCTTGGCAATAAAGTTCATTCTGATTCTGATTCTGATTCTGATTCATGCAAGTCTGGTCTGCTTATTGCACTCTCCGCACTGGTGACCCTTGACGAATTATGGAACACGAGGCAAAAACCCCGGAGTTAGCCCGGACGGGAAGCCCCAGCAACCCAGCAAGCATCCCAGAGACGGACCGGACGGAAAGCCCCAGCAACGTGTGCGCTGTTTCGGTCAAACTACCGGACTTTTGGCTGCACAACCCGCGGTCTTGGTTCCTCCACACCGAGGCCCAATTCGCCCTCCGGGGAATAACGGCAGATGACACCAGATATTACTATGTGGTTGCAGTGCTGGACGCTCGCACGACTCAGCAAGTAGCGAGCCTGCTCCAACAGCCCCCAGCGTACAATAAATAAGGGACTCTCAAAGCAGTGCTGACCCGGCGCTACACACTCTTGGACTGCGAGACAGCAGAGAGGCTTCTGAGGCGCTCCGAGTTAGGAGATGGGTCGGCGGTTGAACTGATGGAGAAGATGTTGGCGTTGATGGGCATGGAAGATGGGCATTTTCTGTTTGCCCACCTTTCCCTCCAAAACCTCCCAACAGAGGCAAGAGCGGTCCTTGCCAACTTGCCGTTGCTGGCTGCGCGTGACTACCGGGCACTAGCACAGGAGGCAGATCGGATCATCCTCACCACCACAGCCCTCACAGTGAATATAGCAGCATTGGAACCCAGTGAGACGACCAACGGAAGCGAGGAACCGGTGATGGTAATGGCAGCGGGAGCCAGGAAGCACCAGAGATACACGCTCTGCTCCTACCACTGCCGCTTTGGAGAGAACGCACGCCGATGTGTGCCACCGTGCCAATTCAAGCGTTCGGGAAATGCCAAGGCCGGCAGTCAGTAGCAGCTGCGACCGCCGGTGAAGAAAACAAGCTGCTCTACGTGACGGACTCGCGCTCGGGAAGACAGTTCCTCATAGACACCAGCTCCCAAAAGAGCCTCATCCTGCCGTCCTATGCCGACCGGCTAGCGGGAGCTAGCGGCCCCCAGCTGATGGCCACAAATGGCTCGGACATTAGGACTTTTGGTGAGAGGACACTGACTGTATCCCTACACGGCCGTATGCATGAGTGGACATTCGTCATAGCGGCATGCAGTTTCCCAATCTTTGTCGCTGATTTTTTGTGTGCACACAGGCTGCTAGTCGATGTTGCTAACAGACGCCTGATCAATGCAATGTCTTTTGATTCTCTCCCCTGTACAGCTCGAGGAGCCAGGCCAACAACACTAGCCAACGTCACAGCCCCAGGCGGTACGTTCCACACACTGCTCACTCAGTTCCCAGCACTCACGGTCCCAACGTTTTCGGCGGCCATCACTAAACACGGGGTGGAACACTTTATCACCACCACTGGTGGTGATAAAGTGCTCGTTTTCGCACGACTTCGGTGCCTGGACGCAGCTAAATTGGCCATAGCGCGGAAGGAGTTTGCCAACTTGGAAAGGTTGGGCATCATCAGGCGCTCAAACAGCCCATGGGCATCCCCACTACACATGGTCCCTAAGGCCGAGGGATCGTGGTGACCGTGCGGAGATTTCCGCAGATTGAACAACACCACAGCGCACGACCGATACCCGATTCCCCATATTCAGGATTTTTCCATTCACCTCGCTGGGGCACATATTTTTTCTAAAGTAGACCTGGTCCGTGGTTACCACCAGGTCCCAGTGCGCGCGGAGGACATACCCAAAACGGCAGTAATAACTCTGTTTGGCCTGTTTGATTTTTTACATGTGCCCTTTGGATTAAAAGGCGCAGCACAGACATTCCAACGCATGATGGATGTGGAGTTGCGCGATCTGCCTTTTGTGATTGTCTACCTGGATGACATCCTGGTGGCCAGCGCGTCCGAGGACGAACACGTAACCCACCTCAGAACAGTTTTCCGGAGGTTGGAGGAGCACGGGTTAATAATCAACCCAGCGAAATGCCCAGTTCGGCGTGACGGGGATTGATTTTTTGGGGCACCGCACCTCACCGGAGGGAGCGATACCCTTGCCGGACAAGGTGCGTGCGGTGGCAAATTTTCCCCGGCCTCAGATGGTCAGGGCGCTGCAAGAGTTTTTGGGGATGGTTAACTTTTATAACCGGTTCCTCCCCCGCACAGCTCAGCTCATGCATGTCATTGTACTCCACGCTCAAGAAATGGAAACCAGCGGACAGAGTCGACTGGACTCTGGAGCGGGAGCAGGCGTTCTCTGAGGTTAAAACAGCCCTGGCAAACGCCGCACTGTTGGTGCACCTGGACCCGGCGGCTCGGATAGCGCTCACTACCGACACCTTGGACGTGGCCATAGGGGCTGTCGTGGAGCAACGCGTCGCTGGTTCTTGGCAGCCGCTCATTTTTTTAGCAGAACTTTGCGCGACAGTGAGTGTAAATACAGCGCGTTCGACAGAGAGTTACTGGCTTTCCACCTGGCCATACGCCACTTCCAGTTCTGGCTGGAAGGGCGCAGCTTCACTGCGTTCGTGGACCACAAGCCGCTAATGTACGCGATGGCCAAGGTTTCGGAACCATGGTCGGGCCGGCAGCAGAGACAGCTAGCCGGGATCTCGGAGTTTACTACCGATATTCAACATGTGGCCGGTAAACTAAATGTGGTGGCGGACTGCCTCTCACGCGCAGTAGTGGCCCCAGTCTGCGTAGGGATAGATTATACAGCCATGGCCGCAGAGCAGATTGGCAATGCGGACGTGTGCGCACTCCAGTCTGGATCAACAGGGTTAAGGCTGGAGAGCAGGGCACTGCAAGACGGAGGCTCCCCCCCAATCTGTGATGTCTCCACGGGACGCCCGCGCCCGGTGGTCCCAGTCGCTTGGCGCCGTCACGTGTTTGAGTCAGTTCACGCCCTGGCGCACCCAGGAGTGCGCGCGTCAGTCAAAATGGTAGGAGCAAAGTTCGTATGGCCAGGCCTGCGCAAACAAGTAAAAGAGTGGGCTGCAGCCTGCATAGCGTGCCACCGAGCCAAAGTGCACAGGCACACAAAGGCCCCTTTGGAGCTATTTCATATCCTGGCTAAGAGGTTCGACCACATTCATGTGGACCTCGTGGGCCCCCTCCCGCCATCGCAGGGGTTCATGCACCTTCTGACAGTGGTGGACCGCACCACACGATGGCCAGAAGCAGTCCCGCTAGCGGCAACCACATCCGTGGACGTGGCATGTGCCTTTTTGACAACATGGGTGGCATGTTTTGGCATCCCTTCGGACATCCCGTCCAATGGGGGCCCTCAGTTTGTTTCCGACCTCTGGTCCGCGATGGCCCGTAGCCTGGGTATCGCAATTCATCGCACAACCGCGTACAACCCACAGACCAATGGGTTATGCGAGCATTTCCACAGGTCACTGAAAGCAGCGCTCAGGGCTTTGCTTACGGATGCAAACTGGGTAGACCGGTTGCTGTGGGTTCTATTCGGGTTGCGTTCCGCACCAAAAGAGGATTTGGAGGCTTCCCTGGCGGAGCTGGTCCTTTCTCAGCCGCTGTGGCTCCCTAGGGTATTTTTACCAGATAACCCCGTGCCAAACAACCATCTGTCCCCGCGTTCACAGCATAGCACTGACACAGGTACACTACCTGGCCCGGCCCACCACTGTTTTCCACGCGCTTTTGTGCCAAAAACTTTGAAGAACGCGGTGTTCGTGTTTGTCAGGCACGATGCCCACCGTCCCCCATTCCACCCACCCTACAATGGCCCGTTTAGAGTGCTGGAACCAGGGGACAAACATTTTGTGTTAGACTTGGGGGGTCGCTGGGAGAAAATATGTATAGACAGGCTTAAGCCCGCCTTTGTGGTGGCAGACGAGCAAGTGATGTTGGCTCGAGCTCCTTGGCGTGGAAGACCCCCACTGAGAACTCCCCAGGTAAACGATTCGTCAGAGCAGCCACACGAGCAAGTCGAATGTTTTCCCCCCCTCGCCATGGTCCACCTGCAGACAGACCCCCCACCACCACCACCACCACCGGCACAGCAGCGCTGCGGAGCCGAAGAACCCTCGTTACAGCAGTATGGGAGGAGGCTGAAGCCAAAAGGACATGAGGGTTAACACTCAGTCTGAGACTCTGGGGGGGGGGGGGGGGCAGTTTGGGGAACCCACGCTGGGATATTCATCTCAGACTAGAGGCAGAGGAGAGGCAAATAGTCCCTCTGCCGGATGAGGTGAGGGGTTAAACAGATGAGGACAATAGGTATTGTGATGGGAGAAGGCATGGTGATGTAAGACCACAGGCAGCAGGAAGGAGCAGCTGCGGGGACAATAGGAGTGGTGATGTGTTAAATGTATTGTGATGCAAGACCTCTGGCAGCAGGGGGAATGGGTCGGGTGATATAAAAGGAGAGACCCTGGGTTAGGAGATCATTGCTTTTTCTGAGTATGAATGAAGTGAGAGAGTGAATAAAGTTTGTCTGTCGTGCAAGTCTGGTCTGCTTATTGCACTCTCCACAATGTTATAATATAGACTTACTGCTTTAATCCAACAATTACGTCCCTCCGGATCCTTCAGCTCCATGGGGAATGTATATAACGTGAATGGCGGCGGACATGTGCACATGCTGGTCCCGAAGTTACACGCATGTATGCTGCAAGTTTTCTTTTTCCACTGCTCTAGATGATACATGCCGTTCCCACACTTCACTACAGCTCAATGTGCACCTGGCATAATGGAGATTTAAAGCTTAAAGCGGACTTTAAACGTGTATATTTCAAAAGCCTACAGTGAGAACAACCACCAAGCAACACTGTATTTCAGTGCAAGGAGTCAGATTATGGAACGATTTTGGACCTGAATTAAAATCATGTACAACGCTTGGACAATTTAAACAAAAACTAAAGGAAGAAATACTCCAAAAATATTTACAAGACGACATGTAAACTCACATAAGGATTGACATATCCAGCCTGTATTGTGTTGTAGCTTAGTTTTTTTTTCTTTTTTTTCTCTGTGACATTTTGTCTTAGATTTGTTTTTGAATAGTAACCGCTTAACTTAGCCTAGCTTAGTTTTCTTTTTCTCTCAGTCACATTTTGTCTTAGCTTTGTTTTAAATTGTAATCGCTCTTGTCTTGTTTTCTCTTTTTTCTCTTTGGAATTCTTGGATGGAATATGGGTGGGCAATATAAGCTGCGGCTTCAGCCATCACCCATTTCGGATAACTCACGTGGAATTGTATAGTAGGAGGAGTCTTTGTCTAATTTGACCTTGTTGTTATATTATACGGTGTCTTTTAACCTGTACTGTACTATCCGAAATAAATTCATTCATTCATTCAATTGTTCAAGTGTGACAGTACTGTTTGTACACAAGAGCAAGCCTGCTACCGGAATGTTTGGTAGTCGTGAACTTTGAACGCGCATAGTCCGCACATGCGCACTCGTAATGCGAAAGTCGCTTATAAAAGAAACAGTTGGGAAAAAAGACCAAAGATTTCGACCTTCTCTCACTGCATCTTGGTTGCCTCTGGTCACCTGCCTGTCGCTTCTCAGCCAATCGGGATGCAGGTTTGCTGTCACGTGACTTTCCCACCCACTCTATGTATGAGTGACTACCACCAGCGGCTATTAGCTATACGCTGTCTCATAACACGAAGAATAACGAGGGAAATGGTCTTCTCACTAAATATGTAATTAGTTCGCGTGTATGACCCCATTTTCGCCCCGATTTCTTTCTGCTCCACACAGGTGAGATGCTGCGCTACTTTTCCTCCAAATTTAACATTTTTAGATTTTATATTTTCCTCGACACATGGGTCCCAAGTGTCGTCTGGGTTAAAATACTGCCTGTTTGTACTGCACACTCGCGGTAAAGACCGTCTGTCACCGTCAAGCGTTGAGGATTTTTGCAAAAATGCAGTGTGACCAGGCTGAGATGACACTTCTCAGTGGGTGTGACTAGCTTAGCCTGTTAGCTTTGGAAGTTGAGCACAGATCTGAGGCGTCCGACTGCTGCTTCACCTGACCATCCATCTTCTACCGCTTCACCCTTTTCGGGTTGCGGGGAGGCTGGATTCTCTCCCAAGATGTTTGGGAGGTAGGGTACACCCTGGACAGATCGCCAGCACGTCGCAGGGCTCCACCTGACCAACTTAATACTACGACTTCAATAGAGGTGGGAAGAGGAGCCAGAAATTGCACGAGAGTTAAAGTAGCGATACCGTACATGATTACTCGAGTGTTCGAGAAGTTTGTGACGTTTATCTTGGAGTACTGTTTCCTGATAAACTTTTTCCTCACAAATTTAGTACTTAAAAGATAAACCTTTTTTAGTCCCACAATGGGGAAATTACAGGATTGCAGCGCTCAGAGCAATAATAAAAATTGAAAAGCAAAACAGTAAATATGCATACATATTTGGGCTTTTCTTGTGAATGTGTGTCATTCTTGTAATTGTTTGACCTTTTTTCATAAATGTCCCTTTTACCCCTCATAAATTGGTGACCTTTTTCCCTAATAAATTTACTGCTTCACAAAATATGAACTAGTAGACACACTGGTCATATGGAAGCATTTAATATGATCTTTGTTCAACAGTGGCTGTCTTCTATAAAGGTTGGTGAAGATCCCAGTTGGTGTATACAAAGTCTGTCAGCTGCTGAACTGTGGGACCCACGTTGTCCAAAGTGGTGTTTTCACGGGTCTTCACCCGGCTATATCGGCCAATATTCACCTTAATGATTTGATATCGGCTGTTGGCAGTAGGTGATTTATTTTTTTTTTTAACTAGGGGGATGGTACAACGGGAGGAGGGGTGTTCACCAATTTAGAATGATCAAAAGTAAACAAAGTAGAAATCTGGCAAGAATAAAGGTGCAAAAATATTTTTAAAAAAATGCAGATTTGCAATTTAAAAGGTAACAGATTTATCAAAAATCCAAGATTTAAAAGGAAAAAAAAAATTGAGAAATGAAATTTGTGAGGAAAAAATACCCTCATGAACAAGAAAAAAGTCATAAATTTATAACAATAACAAATTTACAAAAAAAACAGTGGCAGATTCACATGAAAAATGCTGTACATTGAGAAATACTACCACTTTGTGAGGATTTTTTCCTCTTGGGGCTTTTTTTTTTAACATACTTTACAACTGTTGTATACATTTTTTTTTTTTTTTTACTTTTCTCCCCATAAATTCCTCATTTTCTCAGTAATTTGTGAGGCTTTTCTTGTAAATTCACATGCATCATTTTCTTGATTGAGTTTTCAAATAAGTTTAATCCTCTTTTCCTGTGAAGTTACCACTTTAGGTCATAAATCTGTTCCCCTTTTCATCACACAAATTTACAATAATGTACATAATTTTGAAAATGTTGTCAATTTGCAACTTTTTCTCAAATTTTTTAACATTTTTCTAAATGACTAGTAGAGAGGGAGGAGGGTGGTGGCCATATTCAGCTGTATATAAATTATCCTTGCAATAATAATGGGGATGGGAGGATGGCAGGTTTGCAAGGGAGATGCTTTTAGTTAATTTTGCCAACAAGGAGAATGGCATCCCCCTTCATATCACCTACTGGCTTTTGGCACATATACAGTAGTGTGAAAAAGTGTTTGCCCCTTCCTGATTTCTCATTTTTTGTATGTTTGTCACACTTAAATGTTTCAGATCATCAAACAAATTTAAATATTAGACAAAGGTAACACAAGTAAACATAAAATGCAGTTTTTAAATGAAGGTGTTTATTATTAAGGGGAAAAAAATCCAAACCTACATGGCCCTATGTGAAAAAGTGATTGCCCCCTAAACCTAGTAACTGGTTGGGCCACCTTTAGCAGCAACAACTGCAATCAAGCGTTTGCGATAACTGGCAATGAGTCTTTTACAGTACTGTGGGGGAATTTTGGCCCACTCATCTTTGCAGAATTGTTGTAATTCAGCCATATTGGAGGGTTTTCGAGCATGAACCGCCTTTTTAAGGTCATTCCACAGCATCTCAATCAGATTCAAGTCAGGACTATTGACTAGGCCACTCCAAAGTCTTCATTTTGTTTTTGTTTTTTAAAGCCATTCAGAAGTGGACTTGCTGGTGTGTTTTGGATCATTGTCCTGCTGCAGAACCCAAGTGCTCTTCAGCTTGAGGTCACGAACAGATGGCCGGACATTGTCCTTCAGGATTTTTTGGTAGACGACAGAATTCATGGTTCCATTTACCACAGCAAGTCTTTCAGGTCCTGAAGCAACAAAACAGCCCCAGACCATCACACTGCCACCACAGTATTTTACTGTTGGTATGATGTTCCTTTTCTGAAATGCTGTCTTACTTTTACACTGGATGTAATGGAATACACACCTTCCAAAAAGTTCAACTTCTGTTTCATCAATCCACAGAGTATTTTCCCAAAAGTTTTGGGGATCATCAAGATGTTTTCTGGCAAAACAGAGACGAGCCTTTGTTCTTTTTGCTCAGCTGTGGTTTTTGTCTTGGAACTCTGCCATGCAGGCCATTTTTGCCCAGTCTTTTTCTTATGGTGGTGTCATGAACACTGACCTTAACGGGGGCAAGTGATGACTGCAGTTCTTTGGATGTTGTTGTGGGGTCTTTTGTGACCTCTTGGATGAGTCATCACTGTGCTCTTGGGGTAATTTTGGTCTGCCGGCCACTCCTGAGAAGGTTCACCACTGTTCCATGTTTTTGCCTTTTGTAGATAATGGCTCTTACTGTGGTCCGCTGGAGTCCCAAAGCTTTAGAAATGGATTTATCACCTTTTCCAGACTGATTGATCTCAGTTACTTTGTTTTTCATTTGTTCCCGAGTTTCTTTGGATCGCAGCATGATGTCTAGCTTTTGAGGATCTTTTGGTTTACTTCACTTTGTCAGGGTGGTCCTATTTAAGTGATTTCTTGATTGAGAACAGGTGTAGCAGTAATCAGACCTGGATGTGGCTAGATAAATTGAACTCAGCTTTCCAAAGATGTGATAAACCACAGTTAATTTATGTTTTAACAGGAGAGAGCAATCACTTTTTCACATAGGGCTATGTAGGTTTGGATTTTTTCTACCTTCAATAATAAACATCTTCATTTAAAAACTGCATTTTGTGTTTGCTTGTGTTATCTTTATCTAATATTTTAAATTTATTTGATCTGAAACATTTAAGTGTGACAAACATACAAAAAAAATGAGAAATCAGGAAGGGGGCAAACACTTTTTCACACCACTGTATAGTATATCTAAATGTGTAGCTTAACATCCATTTTTGTCTGTTTTTTTTTTTTGTATTATTCTAGCCATCCCTGCGACATCTGTCTTCTCAGCAGGACCATCTGCCAACCCTTGATCCTATATTTCATTCGTAGATGTTATTTGAGACCATTGTGTTATGCATGTGGTTGTTGCTTAATTTCTAGAACTGAACTGCTGGTCTCTAATTTCCAGTTTTTATCATGTTATTTAGAATACTAGTTTTGAGGTGCAAAAAGAAGAATGGAATACAATCAAGTATTCTTAACAATATGATCAAAACTAGAAATTGGAGACCAGTGATTCAGTTCAAGAAAGTGAACAATAACCACATGTTGACAATCACTAGGTTAAAGTGTGTCTTGCTTTGTTAACTTGTTAAAGTATAGCCAGTGGCTGCAAGAATAAGAGTACAATTGTCATATCTTGTGAGTCATTGTATTCTTACAAGCCTTTGCACCAGGAAAGTATAATAGAGAAAAGGCACAGCTTTAATCTGTATTCTTTAACTGCTGCAAATGTTTAACATTGAGCTTAACAGCAGGATGATTACCTTGTTGATGAGTCAGTAGAACCTTTTTTAGATGTCTCGTAATTGTTTTATTTTTTATTTGTGTTATTTGGTGCACATCATGAGCCCCTTCTTGTTTGCCATGGTGATGGTCAGGCAGGAGTCTCCGTGGACCATGATGTTGGCAGACGACATTGTTATCTGTAGTGAGAGTAGGGAGCAGGTGGTAGAGAACCTGGAGAGGTGGAGGTATGCTCTGGGGAGAAGAGGGATCAAAGTCAGTAGAAGCAAGACAGAATACATGAGTGTGAATGAGAAGGAGGCAGGTGCAGCGGTGAAGATGGAAAGACTAGCGGTAGTGAAAGTACAGTGCATTCGTAAAGTATTCACAGCGCTTCACTTTTCCACATTTTGTTATGTTACAGCCTTATTCCAAAATGGAATAAATTCATTTTTTCCTCAATTCTACACACAGTACCCCATAATGATAAAAAAGTTTGTTTTTTTTGAGATTTTTGCAGATTTATTAAAAATCTAAGAAATCATATGTACATAAGTATTCACAGCATTTGCTCAGTACTTTGTTGGTGCACCTTTGGTAGCAATTGCAGCACCTCTCAAGCTCCATCAAGTTGGATGGGAAGTGTCAGTGCACAGCCATTTCCAGATCTCTCCAGAAATGATCAATTGGATTCAAGTCTGGGCTTTGGCTGGGCCACTCAAGGACATTCATAGAGTTGTCCTGAAGCCACTCCTTTGATATCTTGGCCGTGTGCTTAGGGTCATTGTTCTGCTGAAAGATGAACCGTCGCCCCAGTCTGAGGTCAAGAGCACTCTGAAGCAGGTTTTCATCCAGGATGTCTCTGTACATTGCTGCATTCATCTTTCCCTCTATCCTGACTAGTCTCCCAGTTCCTGCCGCTGAAAAACATCCCCACAGCATGATGCTGCCACCACCATGCTTCACTGTAGGGATGGTATTGCCCTGGTGATGAGTGGTGCCTGGTTTCCTCCAAATATGACGCTTGGCATTCACACCAAAGAGTAAAATTTTTGTCTCATCAGACCAGAGAATTTTGTTTCTCATGGTCTGAGAGTCCTTCAGGTGCCTTTTGGTAAACTCCAGGTGGGCTGCCATGTGCCTTTTACTCAGGAATGGCTTCCATCTGGCCACTCTACCATACGGTTGTCCTTCTGGAAGGTTCTCCTCTCTCCACAGAGGAACACTGGAACTCTGACAGAGCAACCATCAAGTTATTGGTCACCTCCTTGACTAAGGCCCTTCTCTCCCCCGATTGCTCGGTTTTTGGATAGCCGGCCAGCTCTAGGAAGAGTCCTGGTGGTTCCGAACTTCTTCCATTTATGGATGATGGAGGCCACTGTGCTCATTGGTAGTGATGACAAAATCAAAACAGTGTTTTGGAACGTACCGAAACCTAGGCGGAACTTGTGATTCGAAACGCTGTTCCGAGGTCTGTATCAGAAGGACGGTGTCACGTGACTGTTCCATATCGCGTTCCATTCCGCCCCCAATTGTTTTGAAACGTGAGTCATTTTTGTTTCAGCAAGTGAATACAAATCCGTGTATGGTTCCTTCATTTGTAATTCCAATTCAAAATAAAATCAGAAAAAAAAAATTTTTGGTCTCATTTTTGTTTTGTCCTTTTCTAAACTTAGGTAGAAAAAATATATCATCAAATTTTTGGACATACCTGTGTTTAATTTTGCTCTTACTGTTTTATAGTCAAAACAAAAATATTAAGTTATTATTTTGGTTTATTATTTTGCGACACCGGAAGTGTTAGTGTAGGTGATGAGTTTAATCAGTCATTTAAAGTGTCTCTAGTTTTATCTATGATGTCTGACCTCCATTACACAAAATTAAAATGCCTATTATATGAAAACTAGTGATGGCAAAGTCAAAACAGTGTTTTAGTGCGTACCGAAACCTAGGTGGAACTTCTGCATTGAATCAGTATAAGCAATTGAATTGCAATATAAGCTGCAGCTTCAGCCATCACCCATTTCGGATAACTTATGTTGAACTGTATAATCAGAGGAGTTATTGTTTAATTTGACCTTGTTGGATT
This sequence comes from Pholidichthys leucotaenia, assembly GCA_020510985.1. Lineage (NCBI taxonomy): Eukaryota > Metazoa > Chordata > Actinopteri > Cichliformes > Pholidichthyidae > Pholidichthys > Pholidichthys leucotaenia. The sequence continues at coordinate 392,892,279 of CM035836.1, read as the reverse complement.
TTTTCCCCCTTTGTTATATTATTTTGTTTCTTTTTAATCTTTACTTGTAATCTATCCGAAATAAATAAATAAAAATCATTGTTCCGAGGTCTGTATCAGAAAGAGGATATCACGTGACTGTTCCATTTCGCGTTCCATTACGTCAGAATCAGAATCAGCTTTATTGCCAAGTATATTTACAAGTAAACACACAAGGAATTTGACTTGACATTGGGCGCGCACGTTAGGCGCATCCAATGACACAGTCACCAACTGTTTTCAAACTTCACCGTTGTTTTATGCAGTGATTGTGTTATCCCGTTTCTCAAATGGAATAATAAAATGCTGCCATTACACAATATTAAATTGCCTATTCTATGCACAATTTATGTATTATATAAATACTTTATATGTAAAATACTAATTTCTCGTGTCCTTGCCTGATCGGCTGCTGATTCATCAGCCCACATGCCTGAAACATTTCAAAGCTCCTCTGAAGTGCAGTTTGTTTGTGAAGTCTTGCCTCTCTGAGTGTCTTGTACTGAGCGGGCTTTTGGATTTACATTATTTGGAAATGGATGGGGGTAGAAAGCGTCCCAGGTCAACTGTTTGGGATCACTATGACCTTCTTGAGGGAAAAAAAGTTAAATGTATGCACTGTATGCAACATCTTGCATTTTGTAACAATACAACAAGTACGTGGAGACACCTACGGACAAAACATCCTGACGCCTGCATTCCTAGCACAACACAACCGAGTACTGAATCAAGCCATGGCCAGCGTAATGTTTATGGTATGTATTCATGTTCTTTTATTACACATACGAGTATACATTTATTATTTATACACCTTTATTATTATTTACAATAAATATAATTATGCATTTGATCACTAAAAGAAGCCATATTGTTGTACATTTACATATAGTTACATATATTTACAATATATGAAGTTGCATGGCAGCATTCCTCCCAACTCAGTCTTTTTGTTCCTTGACAGGAAGGCAAAAAGAACTGAATATACACAAGCATCCCCTAAAAACAGTGACTGATGTCTATTTTATAAACAAGCACCCCCTACAAATACTAATTGAAAAAATATATACTTTCAGACAAATAATACTAGAAACCCAAACAAAACACGAAACGTTGAGATAAAGACCCGAAAACACTTGACTGGTTCAGTGTAGTATTATAACATTTGGCCACCAGATGTCGCTGTGGGGAGATGTTTCAAATGTTCCAAAACATCAATTCTTTTTCTGAATCAATTGTTCCAAATGATTCGATCTCTCGATCGTTCCATTTCTGTCATCACTACTCATTGGTAACTTCAAAGCAGCAGAAATTTTTCTGTACCCTTCCCCAGATTTGTGCCTCGAGACAATCTTGTCTCAGAGGTCTACAGACAGTTTCTTTGACTTCTTGCTTGGTTTGTGCTCTGACATGCACTGTCAACTGTGGGACCTTATATAGACAGGTGTGTGCCTTTCCAAATCATGTCCAGTCAACTGAATTTACCACAGGTGGACTCCAGTTAAGCTGTACAAACATCTCAAGGATGATCAGTGGAAACAGGATGCACCTGAACTCAATTTTGAGCTTCATGGCAAAGGCTGTGAATACTTATGTACATGTGATTTCTTTGTTTTGTTTTTTTTAATAAATGTGCAAAAATGTAAAAAAAAAAAACTTTGTTGTCATTATGGGGTATTGTGTGTAGAATTTTGAGGAAAAAATGAATTTATTCCATTTTGGAATAAGGCTGTAACAACAAAATGTGAAAAAAGTGAAGCGCTGTGAATACTTTCTAGATGCACTGCAGATGAGTTTAAATACCTGGGGTCAGCCATCCAAAGCAATGGAAAATGGACAAGAGAGGTGAAGAACAGAGTGCAGGCAGGGTGGAGACGAGTGTCAGTGGTGATTTGTGACAGAAGGGTAGCAGTAAGAGTGAAAGGGGAGATTTACAAGACAGTAGTGAGACCTGTGATGATGTATGGTTTGGAGACAGTGGCGCTGACAAAGACAGGAAATGGTGCTGGCGGTGGCAGAGCTGAAGATGCTAAGATTTTCATTGGAAGTGACTAGTAGGGACAAGATTAGAAAGGAGTATATCAAAGGGACAGCTCAGGTTGAGCGGTTTGGAGACGAAGTAAGAGAGGCAAGACTTGGATGGTTTGGACATGTGCAGTGGAGGGATAGTGGCTATATTGGACAAAGGATGTTGAAGATGGAGCTGCCAGGCAGGAGGGAAAGAGGAAGACCACAGAGAAGATTCATGGATGTACTGAAGGAGGACATGGAGAGGGTTGGTGTTACAGAGGAAGATGCGAGGGATAGGGCGAGATGGAGGCAGATGATCCGCTATGGTGACCCCTAAAGGGAGCAGCTGAAAGAAGAAGATGACTTGACGCACATCATGTGTATACGAAACCTGCTAAAATTTTATTTGGGCTCAACCACAAGAGTATACAAATGTGTACTCTTGTGTAGGGGAGGCTGTGGTGCAGGTGTAGTGTGGCCGTCTACTGATCAGAGGATCATTGGTTCGATTCCCGCTCTCTCTGCAGTCTGCATGTCGAAGAGTCCTTGAGCAAGACGGTTAACCTCCAGTTGCTCCTGGTGGGTCAAGCCAGTGCCTTGCATGGTAGCTCTGCCGCCATCAGTGTGTGAATGGGTGGATAACAGGATCTATAAAGCACTTTGGTCATCCAGAGATGAGTAAAAAGCGCTATGTAGGTGAATGCCATTTACCATTTACTGTTAATTGTTAATCATGCAGCTTTACTAGTTTCTGTTATTGTTTTTGTTTTTTTCTATCTCCTTCAGTGGTAAGCCATCCCCATAACAGTGACTGCTGAGTTTTTGCTACTGCACTGAGTCCTTATGACAGGGAGCACCATGTCGATGTTCAGCACGGGAATTCTTGTCCTGACATCTCCTCTTCACACCCTCCCCTTACGTATCGCCCCAGTACTCAGTTCAGCTGCTCAGCTTGTGGAGCGTACACTGTACGTTCATCTCCATCCAGGGTTAAACCTGGGAAGTGGGAGCCAGCCCCGACCTGTGTTCATTCCCCCGGTTGTGGACCTATCCAGGCTCATTACCCGACTTTACAGCAATGCAGCGGACGTGTGCGGGCACCTGGACGTTCGCGTTTTGCTGACTAACGTGCATGCTCAGTCAGTCACCTGCAGTGGCACCACGACCCCAAACTGCCCCTTCCCCACACCACAGCCACTGTCTCACTCTCCAGACGTGGTCCTGACGGACTTTGCTGTGCAGGACCCGGCTCAGTCCCATCAGGTGACACAGTTTTTGCTGAAGTACACAGATTACTGCTACGTCTGCAGACCCGGCATGCCTTCAGTGCTGCTTCACCCACAGTTAGCAAAGCTTCATGAAAAGGAGGATGCAACAAAAGCTAAAGAGGAAAACACAGAACCACTAACAACTTACAGTGATGTGGTGGTAGGGGGGACATTTGATCGGCTCCATGGGGCCCACAAGACACTGCTTAATATCTCTTGCTTGCTGGCCAATAGGAGATTCCTTATCGGTGTGTGCGACCAGGCGATGCTTAAAAGTGAGTAGAATATTTGCTTTTGAGAAATGCCTGTTTATATGATTTTTCTTAAATGGAAGTGTCATCTTAGGATGATCTGTGAAAACGGCAATCAGAACACAGTCCACCCATCCGTGTTTTGTTTTTTTTTCCCCTGGCTTTTAGAAAAAGTGCTAAAAGAGCTGATTGAACCCTACTCTCTGCGGGTCCAGAGACTGCAGGAGTTCCTGCAAGATGTCAAACCTTCCCTGCAGGTGGAGATCATGCCTCTTAATGACCCCTTTGGTGTGTCCATAGTCGACCCCCTGCTGGAATGCATTGTGGTCAGCGAAGAGACTAGAAAGGGAGGAGAGGCTGTCAACAAGAAACGCATTGAGAGTGTAAGTTGGTAAACTCTAAATTCATTGAGACATCATTTGTTTCTTCTGTAATCAAAATAAGGACCATTAGAAAAACAGTTATGGTCCACATTTAAATATTGAGCTAGCAGAGGCACATCATGTGTGCACATTTGATATCTTGTTTTCCATTCTAAATCAGGGCCTTCCAGTTCTTGTCCTTCATGAGATCCAGCTGCTTAAAGATGCCCACCACAACGAGATAGAGGAGGAGAAGATCAGCTCTTCCAGTCTACGTTCTCGTCTGCTCGGCACTCTCCTGATCCCACCTAAAGTAGGTCTTAGATCTCCTTAGGATTGTTTTATTTTTGATAAAGGACTTTTCTGCAAAAATGTACTAAAACAATGCATTGAAAGGGTATCTGGAACATTTTTTGAGGAAACTATTGTATAAATAAAGACCAGTTATTTACAGTAGTGCAATTTAGCACTATAATTTTAGACAAACAAGGACTTTTGTGCACATCATTACATTCTCGTCCAACTTCTTTTAAACGACTACTCCATTGCCTGTAGAAAGCAAGTATTCCTGTAGAAAACAGGAAACAAACAATTAGCCTTTACATGCCCAAATGTAAACTGTCTTTGAACGTGGGACAAATCTACGGTCCACATGTCCAGGCGATAGGACAGCAACATCCCAGCAAACCGACCCACACACCCAGATCCAAATATAATGAGCAGTCTGTGCTGGGCCCCACGTGTGTCTTTGCAGGGTTTCCTCTGGTAACATTTCTCCGTGGCGGCCCGCCTCGCCAGAAATCGTACCGCCATGCCTAGCCAATATGATTTTATTAATAAAAAATATATGAAGCAATGACTTTCCGCAAGCGCGCACACGAACAACGTGCATGGCCGTCATCCGTGCAGAGTTTAGAAGTGCCCCACTCACATGAGTTTCCCAGTCAGTCAGCAAACAGTGTCTCGCTAAGTGTGACTGTCGGACAGAAACATGAGTTTATTAAAGTACTTTAAACGTGGAAAAAATCACAAGAGGTATGTAAGCACTGGCGTTTATCATGGTTTTAACCCGCTGGAAACAGGAGCCATAATGGAAGAGTCGCTTAGCTAAGAGATGTGGTTGGAATTCAAATGCAGCCAGCTTCATATGAAGGGAAAGGCAGGGGGACTGATGAATTGCTGAGGATATACATTATTTCACCAGCCACTACAGTATTAAGTTATGAGACTGTCAATTTCTCTCTTTTCTCGCATGAGCAGGCGTGCCGTTTTTATTCTCCAGCGGCAGTGACAAAGCAACAGCTAAAAACGCTAGCTCTAAACTGAGGTCCTTCAGTGGCTGCCTAGAGAGGTGCCTGATGAAAAAGCCTGAGCGCACAACTATAATGGCCGTTGCCGTTATATGTCTGCACTAAGTTCCTGGCCACTCAGTGAATGAAAAACCCACGTGCAGGAGTGGTTTTGTGCATTGTATTGAACAAAACCCCAGAATGTGTTAATGGGAATGAATGAAGTGTGGATGTGTATGTGTGTGAAACACCCGAGCTGCCGAGTGCCTGAGCTGTCAGGGAGCGAAGGACCCAAAGGGCTCCCTGACGCACCTGATGGAAAATAAATACATATGTGCATTTTTTATATTTTTTTTTTAGCCAAATAGCCAAATTAGGAGGTATTTACTTGTATTATTAGCATATTTGTAATTTGTGTGTATTTTCTACTATTGAATTAAAAAAAAGAGTCGAATCGTAGGTGCTTCCCGGCCAGATATTGTGATACTAGGAGACCGGCTCCCGGCCGTGTACTCACTTCGCAGCTATAACTGCCTAAACGGATCATTCTGTACATGAACACATATTGTGGTGAATTATGTCTTTAGAGTCCGCTACAGTTTCCTATTATGTACCTGGCAGGTTAAGATGACCGAAATTCACAAAGTCAATGACTTTAATCTGTCAGCAGCCTTCAGACAAACTAAACGTGTCAACATCTGATTTCAGAATAAGGGAGGTTTTTCCTGCTGTCTGGGTGGTGAGGAGATTTCTAAAAAAACAAAACAAAAACAAACTATAAATATAAAGAAATATTATAACAGAAATAATAGCATCCTTGGTCATTTAAGTTAATTTATTTCATTAAATACAATTTTATTTTATTTTTTTCCCTTGTAATCAGAGTTAAATTATTGTTCTGTTCTGACTGCAAAATTATGGTCAAAAATGTAAATTGTTATAAGGAAAAAGTTAAAAAAAATTACCACAGTCTGTTTCAAATTTATCTAAAACCCCCCCCAGAACAGTAATTTTAAAAAACAGCCAAAAATTAGTCATAAAATAATACACAAATTTATAATAAAGTTTCAAATGTACTAGAAAAGTCAATTTTACAGGAGGAAATTACAAATTTGAGGAAAATGGTTTCAACTTTAGATTTACAGAGAAAAGTAGAAAACTATAAGAAAATTGTTATAAATTTTTGAGAAAAACCTCAAACCTTGGAGACTGAAGTCATTACTCAAGTTTTTAAGTGGGTGCTCTTTGTACCCTTAACTCAATTAGAAATTTTTGGTTGCCTACTTTTAATTATTAATTTCAAAGCACTGCTTTTACATGAGTAGAATTTCTGGTTACTATACCCACCTGATCATATAATTTAAGTATGCTTGAGTACATTACTATTATGAATGTTTCTTCCCCTTCCCTACTCTCTCAATGGAAAAAAAGGAACACTAGAATAAAAATACACATATTTTTGTCATTTATGTAAACCATGACAAAAAAATCCTGCAGGACAAAACATGACATTTGATATTTTCTAACCTGTTTGTATACCACCATAGACAGAGAGAGAACCTGAATTAGGCAGAGCTCAGAGAGGGCAAGATGAGACAGAAGAGAGGAGCCAAGGAGAGGGAAGTGTTTAGGCAGAGGAAGGAGAGAAGGATAACACCACTAAAAAGTCTAAACACAGGATGCCTGGGTCGGACCCCAACTGGCCCAATATTCAAGCCTCGGTTGTACAATACTTCAAATGGTAAGATCCATATGCAACGTTTCGGTGTAAAATTTTAAAAAGAAAATAAATAGTATAAAATTAACATATTCCGGTATGTTTACTCCTCCCCTTCCCCCGGGGGAAAAATATGTTGCCACCGCGCCAAGGTCTTTAAGCTAGAGGAAACACTGCTCTGTTGTTGTGTCCAACCCCAAAGACTGTCTGGGCAGGTGCCAACTTCTGTGTTAAAGAGTCCACTTTTTCATTACGTCAATGATGGCATATTTTGTTTGAAAACCTCCATAGTCAGGGATGCACACATCGTAACCTTGGCAAAAGACGTAATAATTGGCCAGTCTGGCAGACTGTTTGAGAGATATGCAAGGAGCACACAGACAGACATAACACACAGACAGACAAATTCCAGTGTTCCACCCACTAGGGGTGTACCATATCGTATTGGTCATGATAATATCGGTATAAATTTTGATACCGGTGTAAAAAAGAATATCTCAATATTCATGGTCTCCTGGCTGATGACGTGACACCGTTACGCAAAAGAGCAGAAACCTTGCCATAGAAACAGCAAAGCAAACATGGTGTGGGAAGCTACCGCTCTATGGTCGGAGCGTCTGTGTCGAGTTGTGTTGAAATATTTTAGTTTTAAGGCAGTTTGACTGCTGCCATGTTTAAAAAAAAAAAAAAAAAAAAAGTACAGAAATGCAGATAACTTGATCGTGTTTTTTTCTGCACATACGACACGTCAACAACCCCAGTTGCCTTGGAGCAGTGTTGACGTAGGAAGTGTCTGGAGTTCTATTTTCGTTCCGTTTCACTTGCTTCAGCTTGATTTTATTCAACCACCTGAACCAAAAAAAAAAAAAACTTCAGTGTGACGACAGCCAAAAAGTCCCAAGGAGATGTCTGTGCAACGGAGACCATTGATGCAGGTAAACTGATTCAGTATAAAACCCAGACTACGTTAAGTGCACTTACGATGTGGTTGATATTATTTTCTTGAAATATTTGATACAGAATACAAAATATTTTAAACTAAACCTGAGCTGCTGTTTATAAACTGGAGAAATAAGAGATTTGTTGTTGTTGTTCTTTTTACTAAAGATGGTGAAGGTAAATAACACTGGCCTGTGAAACTGTTCTTGATAAATTAAAAAGAAAAAAACAAAAATTTGAGATGAAGATCTCTCTTGGACGGGGGGCCTGAGCCAGACGTTCCCAGCACACCCTCACTATCCATTTGGGTCTGCCAGGTCTGGATGGTATCCTCCCCTGCCATCGGATCCAGCTCACCACCAGGTGATCAGTTGACAGCTCTGCACCCCTCTTCACCCGAGTGTCCAAGACATACGGTCGCAGATGACATGATAACAAAATCGATCATCAACCTGCGACCTAGGGTGTTATGGTGCCAAGTGCACATATGGACACCCTTATACTTGAACGTGGTGTTTGTTATGAACAAACTGTGGTTGGCACAGAAGTCCAATAACTGAACACCACTCGGGTTCAGATCAGGCAAGGCCGTTCCTCCCAGTCACGCCTCTCCAGGTTTCGCTGTCGTTGCCCATGTGCATGTTGAAGTTCCCCAGTAGAGCTATGGAGTCTCCAAGAGGAGCACTTTCCAGCACCCCAGTCAGAGATTCCAAAAAGGGTGGGAATGCTGAGACATCATTTGGTGCATAGGCATAAATGAATGGGCCATGTTCTCCACTTCCGTTGCTAAAGTGGCTGCTCAGAGCTGTGGCCGTAAGGTTGTTGGTGCCTCTCGTGGGGGCAACCCCTGAACCAAATGGTGGACGCCAGAGGTGAAGGGGGCCATCAAGCTGAAGAAGGGGTCCTACTGAACTTGGTTGGCTTGTGAGACTCCTGAAGCAGCTGAGGTGTACTGGGCAGGCCAAGCAGCATGCAGCTCGAGTGGTTGCTGAGGCTGAAACTTGGGTGTGGGAGGAGTTCATGAGGCCATGAAGCAAGACTTTCAGTCAGCCTCAAAGATTCTGGCAAACCGTATGGCGAGTCGGAAGGGGAAGCGGCTCCCTGTCCACGCTGTGCATGGTGCAGATGGAGAGCTCCTGACTTCGACTGGGGACATTGTCGGGCGGTGGAAGGAATACTTTGAGGATCTCCTCAATCCCACTGATACGTCTTCCATTGCGGAAGGAGAGTCTGAGGATGAGGAGGCTGATTCGCCCATCACAGGGGCTGAGGTTACCGAAGTTGTTAAAAAAAAAAAAAAAGAAAAAAAAAAAAAGTTCTTTGGTGGCAGGGCCCAGAGGTGGATGAGATTCACCTTGAGTACCTCAAGGTTTCGGATGTTGTAGGGCTGGCATGGTTGACATGCCTTTGCAGTATTGTATGGAAGTTGGGGGCAGTGCCTTTGGCATGGCAAACTGGCGTGGTGGTTCCTGTCTTCAAGAAGGAGAACCAGAGAGTGTGTTCCAACTTTAGAAGGCTCACACTCCTCAAGTCTCCCTGGGAAGGTCTATGCTAGGGTACTGGAGAGTCCAGCTGTTGGTCGAACCTCAGATTCAGGAGCAACAATGTGATTTTCGTCCTGGTCATGGCACATCAGACCAGCTCTTTACCATCTCAAGAATCATCAAAGGTTCATGGCAGTTTGCCCAACCAGTCTACATGTGTTTTGTGAACTTGGAGAAGACATTCAACCACGTCCCTCGTGGTTTCTTGTGGGCGGTGCTACAGGAGTACGGGGTATCGAGCTCATTGCTACGAACTATCTGGTCTCTATACGACTGTTGTGAGAGTTTGGTTCTATTTGCCAACAATCAGTTGAACCCGTTTCCAGTGAGAGTTGGACTCCGCCAGAGCTGCCCTTTGTCACTGATCCTGTTCATAATATTCATGGACAGGATTTCTAGGTGTAGCCAAGGAACGAAGGGTGTCATGTTTGGTGACCACAGGATCTCATCTCTGCTGTTTGCAGACACTGCTGTCCTGTTGGCTTCATCGAGCAATGACCTACAGGTCTTGCTGGGACAGTTTGGTACTGAGTGTGAGGTGGCCGGGATGAGAATCAGTACCTCCAAATCCGAGTCCATGGTCCTCAGCCGGAAAAGGGTGGATTGGCTTCTCTGGGTTGGGGACAAGGTCCTGCCCCACTCCATAGGATTGATGGACTCACCCTTAAGATGTGTTCAGACCAAATGTGAAACAAATTTTTCACATGGCATGAATACATGTAAAGTGATGTCAACATGCGGAAGAAGCATGAATACGCGCATTTTCACGTTTGCGTTTGAGGGATAGCGCTTGCTAATAATGGCCTTGAGATTCTACCGTCACCGGAGTAAAAATATCAACATTGGAGAGTAAACTAGTTTGAAAATGAGACTGCAGATACTTGCAGACAGCTGGACTGGGAGCTCTGCAGCTGAATTGGAATGTCAGTTATTTACCCATAGACTCCTGCTACAGATGTGCTAACAAGGGTAGCAATGTAAACAACCATCATCCAGGTGAAATTTGGGAGGCAGGGATGATTTTTTTTCAGGTGAGAACCCTGTCAGATAATGTAAACCTAAGCATGATTGTGTTCTGGGGATTCCCACAGCAGGTTGAACACAACTGCAAAAGTTATAATGGCAACTCTGCCCATCAGCAACTCATTCAGACGGTGAATTCACATCTATTCACGAGTTTACATTGAGTTAAAATGTAATCGTGCCACGCTAAAAATTTGCCCATTCGTGTTTGGTCTGAACACACCTTTAGAGCTAGGGTGAGGAGTTCAGTCATCCGGGAGGGGCTCAGATTAGAGCTGCTGCTCCTCCACATCGAGAGGAGTCAGTTGAGGTGGTTTGAGCATCTGATCAGGATGCCTCCTGGACGTCTCCCACTTGAGGTGTTTAGGGCACGTCCCACTGGGAGGAGACCCCTGGGTAGACCCAGGACATGCTGATGAGACTATTTCTTCCAGCTGGCCTGGAAATGCCTTGGTGTCTTCTCTGAAGAGCTGGAGCAGGTGGCCGGGGAGAGGGAAGTCTGGGATTCTTTTCTTGAACTGCTGCCTTTGTGATCCGAACCTCTGGAAAAGCGGCAGAAGATGGATGGCTGACGGATGGAAAAACAAAAATTTGTTATATCATTAACAATATCATTATTGTGAAAATTTGCCAAAACTGTTTTCATTTTAGGCCTTATTGCTGACCCTTACCACCCACGGAATGTTTCACATTGGCTGGAAATTGGCTGGAATGCTAAGGGGTTTAAGGTCAACTCAGCTGGTTAGTATATTTAGTTCGAACTAGCAACACCAGGTGGCAGCACTGTGACAAAAAGGGCCTGGACAGATCACTCCAAAGTCAGCTTTATACTTTGCAGCCTATGAGGCACCAACAGTTGGACAATTCCGGCACACACGTGGCTGTATACAGTATGTGCTTATTTATTTATTTAGCGAATGCAAAGTCCTTAAGCCAAGCAGTTGCCTCCTGGTTTGCTGTATGGAGGGTGTGTAATCCTCCTTCCACTCTTTGGAGCGGGCAAGCCTCTATGATGTGTTCCATAGTTTGCTCCTCTCCACATGCGCACAGTGGGCTAGGGCTACTGCCCCATCTGTGAAGGCTGGCCAAGCAGGGGCCATGTCCAGTCCTGAAGCGATTGAGTGTAGACCACTGTCTCCTTGGGAGGTTGGTGCCCGGGACCTGTTGGTTGGGGTTTATCACCAGCTGTTTGTTTGGGACCTCCTTGGTTTCCCATTCCTCTTGCCAAGCTGTCTGGATGGTAAAGTCAGCTGGGGGAGGGTTTTTCCAAATCGGCCGTCTGGATGAAAGTCGGGCAGTGGGTGGGGTGTAGATATCTGCATGGATTGGTAAGTGAGGAAAATCTTTAACTTTTTGGAGCATCCTTTGAGTTAATGCTGCTCGCCGGATGTGTGGAGGGGCTATGTTTGACAGTACAGAGAGCCAGGGGAGTGGTGTTGAGCGGATTGTTCCAGTTATAGTTCTCATGGTTGAGTTGAGCTGGGTGTCTACATGGTGTGTGTAAGATGACCTGGACCAGACAGGGGCACAATATTCTGCTACAGAGTATGAAAGGGCCAGTGCTGAGGTGCGCAGGGTGGAGACTGCCGCCCCCCATTTTGCACCAGCGAGCTTGCAGAGCAGGTTGTTTTGTACTTTCACCTTAGCAGCCGTCCCCTTTAGATGTTCCTTGAAGGATAAGGTCCTATCAAGGGTCACTCCAAGATAAGTTGGATTTGGGGCATGCTTAAGCTTGAGTCCGCTCAGGTGGATGTTTAGTTCTCTGGCAGCTTTTGCATTGTGGAGATGAAATACACTGGAGACGGTTTTTGCTGGGCTTGGTTTTAGGCGCCAGATTTTGCAGAACTGGTCCAGTTTAGCAAGATCTTCCGTGAGCACCCGTTCCAGTGGTTCAAAGTCTGGTGCTTGGAATGCCAAACAGATGTCGTCTGCATAGATGAATTTGCGGGATTTTGTAGTAGGCAGGTCGTTTATGTAGAGGTTGAACAGAGTTGGAGCTAGAACTGAGCCTTGTGGGAGTCCGTTTTTCTGCATTCTCCATGCACTTGTGTTCTGACTGAGGTGGACTCTGAACCTTCGGTTGGTCAGCAGGGTTTTTATAATTGCTGTTGCCCAAGCAGGGATCGCCTTTATAAGTTTCAGGAGGAGGCCTTTGTGCCAGACCGTATCATAGGCGGCTGTAAGATCGAGAAACACAGCCCCTGTCTTCAGTCTGCTCTCGAAGCCATTTTCAATGAAGGTGGTTAGGGCCAGTACTTGTTCTCCTGTACTGCGGTCCTTGCGGAAACCTGCTTGATCCACACTTAGAATATCCTCTATTTCTGGGGAAATGCGTTGCAGTATTAGGCGCTCCATGATTTTGTAAGGAACGCTGAGTAGGGAGATTGGGCGGTAGCTTGCTGGTAGTTTGTGGTCTTTGCCAGGTTTTGGGATGGCAATGACCTTTGCTGTCCGCCATTTCTTTGGGATCGAGTTCGTTTGTGTGATCCTTGTGTAGAATTGTGTCAACCAGGTTAGGGCTCAGGGGCCAAGATTCTTCATGAATTCTGGGAAGATGTTATCGTATCCTGCTGCCTTTCCACATTTCAGGCCCTGTAGGACTTTCTCCAGTTCAGCAGCCTCGAAGGGTTCAGGGTTCATTTCCTCTACAGGCATTTTTTGGTGTTTTTTTTGAGGAAGTATGTGCTTCATTTGCATCTACTGTTCATACCCCATTGTCTGCAGTTTAACACCAGCCTGATAGGTAATGCAAATGTACTGACGTGCCAATTTGTTCACTGGCTATATAAATGAGAAGAAAAGCAAGAGCCACACTTATTTTAGCAACAAGAGTAGCATCTTTGTATGCCATGTCTGTGGCACCACCTTTTGAATGGGAGGTTGGGTCTTGCGCATGCATAGTCGGTGTGCACAGTCAACGTTGTCACAAAATTTTGGCTGCACACACTCGGCCATGGAGGGACCCCTCTGAGAATAGTGGGGCAGCAGCAGTGGCTCAGGAGGTAGAGCATGTTATCCAATAAATGGAGGGTTGGTGGTTCAAATCCTGCTCTCCCCAGCCATCCTGTCGTTGTGTTCCTGGGCAAGCACTACCCAGCTTGCCTCCAGTGTCCATGACACTTTGTATGAATGTGTATAAATGTTCTCTAGTGGTCGGAGGGGCTGTTGACGCAGATTGGCATCTACGTTTCTGTCAGTCTGCCCCAGGGCAGCTGTGGCTATAGTAGTAGCTTACCACTACTATTGTCTGCCTGTGGAGTGAATGAATAATGGACTCATTGTAAAGTGCTTGAGTATCATGAAAGGCGCTATATAAATGCAATCCATATTGGAGAGGATGTTGATATTTACCTTAAACAAAACTCAAGCTGAAGCAGATGCACAAAGCGTAAAGCTAGCTGAAAACGCTGCTGTGGCCTGACAATCACAACTCACCCTGCAGGTGAAACTGTGGTATTACAGGATTTCCGGAGACATTGGACTCACCCCAGATGAAGTCTCAGTACAGATCTTTGGTATGTCTTGTCACTGTTGTTTCCACTGACTATTTTAAAGTAAGAAGGTATAACTAACTGATTTAAAAAAAAAAATGTTAAAGAATTAGTGTAACTTCAGTTACTAAAATTTAGCTGCAATCTTTATTACACCACTGTAAAAAGTAAATGCATACAGTGGTGTGAAAAAGTGTTTGCCCCCTTCCTGATTTCTCATTTTTTTGTGTGTTTGTCACACTTAAATGTTTCAGATCATCAAACAAATTAAATATTAGACAAAGATAACACAAGTAAACACAAAATGCAGTTTTTAAATTAAGGTGTTTTATTATTAAGGGTAAAAAAAAAAAAAAAAAAAAAAAATCCAAACCTACATGGTCCTGTGTGAAAAAGTGATCTCCCCCCACCAAAAAAAACCAAAACAAAACATAAATTAAACTGTGGTTTATCACATCTTTGAAAAGCTGAGTTCAATTTCTCTAACCACACCCAGGTCTGATTACTGCCATACCTGTTCTCAATCAAGAAATCACTTAAATAGGACCTGCCTGACAAAGTGAAGTAAACCAAAAGATCCTCAAAAGCTAGACATCATGCTGCGATCCAAAGAAATTCAGGAACAAATGAAAAGCAAAGTAATTGAGATCTAACAGTCTGGAAAAGGTTATAAAGCCATTTCTAAACCTTTAGGAGTCCAGCGATCCACAGTGAAAGCCATTATCCACAAATGGTGAAAACATGGAACAGTGGTGAACCTTCCCAGGAGTGGCCAGCTGACCAAAATTACCCCAAGAGCGCAGTGACGACTCATCCAAGAGGTCACAAAAGACCCCACAACAACATCCAAAGAACTGCAGGCCTCACTTACCTCAGTTAAAGGTCTGATGACATGATTTTGACTGCATCTAATTTTGCAACACATAATTTCAATATGACGAAATAGGTGGGTTTGTGCAATTCTAAGTCAAACAGGCTTTTTTTTTCGCTCAAATATCCGACGTTTTCATGAGCACCACGTCACCAATTGTGTCAGTGGCTGGAACCCCCCCCCCCCCCCCCGGCCATGTTGTGATGTCATCGGGAGAACAGCAGTGGCAAACACACGGCAGGGGAACACCGAGTGGTATGCATTTGTTACAGATATTGCAACAAAATTATTTGTTCATAAATATAATTTATTTAAACCCAGTTTTTTAATAAAATCATAGCAGTGTATTTATAATAAAATTTAAAGATCTACCTGATACTTTCAACGCCCCCCCTCCCCCAAATAAACAAATCAAAAGATACTATTTTTTATTTTTGCAGGTGCCAGTGTGGTCTGTGTGTGAGTACGACAACAGAGGAGGAGAGTATTTGCTGTCAGGAGCAGGACATGTCATGACCCTCCGTGCGCTGCATAAGAGCGCACGGAGAGGGAGGATGAAATAACGAGGATTTACGTGCAGGGTTCACCACAACACATTTAATACAGAAAGACAGACAATTCCCAAAAAGGTGAAGACGTACAAAAAACACAAACACACTTACTGATGGCGTTTGGGGGCCGGCATCGCCCAGCGAACGAGTGAGAGGAGACGTGTTAGCCACAGGTGCGCCCCAGAGCCGACATCGCTTCAAGGACGCACAAGAACCACGGCGAACATGGAGTGGCTAACACATCGTGAGAGTGCTGAAAATACTGGCACACTAACAGCACGGATGACAATACTATGGACCAGCAGTGTGTGACTGGCAAACGGCCACTTAAGTACACACACTGCTGGTGATGGTGTGATGAGAAGCACCTGGGCGAGGAAAGTCCGCGTGCCAATACCTGCCTGTGTCGTTCCCAAGATCAGACAGACCTTTTCACGACAAGAGGGACAATATGTTGGTTTTACTTATGCTGACTAACTACCTTTATGTTTTCATGGTATTGTTTTTCATTCAATAAATGTTTATCTGACCACAACTGTTGTCAATTTTTACAAGAAAATAAAATTACTAAATGTTTATAGTGTGATACTTGAAAATCTCATAACTGTTGTCATCATTTGGACGTTGCATGCAATCCTGTATCAATCCTGGGTATTTGAACAAGAGAGAGAATTTTTTTTTGTTTTGTAAATATATTTTTTTAGTAAATTAGAGCATACTCTTAGCCATAACTTATAATTTTAAAGTTCAGTTATCTTTAAAACCCCTTTAGAAATTAAAATTATTCTCTGTGTTACTGATGGCAATATCCTTAAAAATAATGTATTCCCTATTATTTATGTGTCATAAAAAATGCAATTTTGTTTGTTATCATTGTTAACTGCTTTTGTCGTGTATCAACTGGCATGTTATTTTCAACAATAAGAAAATAGAAGCAACTGATAGTCCTCATTTTTTCAAGAGTTTGGTCACAAGAAAAACAATACTCAACTGGTATAGCACACATGTACTATAACTATCAAAAATATTAAATTAATTATTATAACAGGAAAAAGCCCAAATTAGTGGCAATGAATACAGTATAGTCAGTTGGTGTCACAAACTGAGCCCGTGTTATCCTGTAGGCTTGGTTCTGACCGTTCTCTGTGGCTCAGGGATCGGGTTTATTACGTATTATCTTTAGAGTTCTTGTTGTTTTTATGTCTGGGTTCTGGGTCTGGGTTCTGTTGCGCCCCTTGAAGCGATGTTGGCCCTGGGGCGCAACCGTGGTTGACTCGTCTCCTCTCCATGCGTTCGCTGGGCGATGTCGGCCCCGAACGCCAGCTGTAAGTGTTTCTGTTTTGTAAGTCTTCACCTTTTTGGGAACTGTTGTCATCAGTCTTACGTTCAGTACATGTGCTGTGGTGAATCCTGCGCGTAAATCCATTCATTCTTCCCCTTCTCGTGCGCTCCTCCTGCGTAAAAGCATACGAGGAGCGCACGAGGAGGCTTATGACAGTTGGAGCTGAAGCATGTGATGTGGTCTTTCACGGTCTGCTGTTTATCTAAGCCTGCGACACAACGCAAAGGCATAGCCGTAAAACTAAAACAAGAAACCAGAGAAACTGTGCTCCAAAGCTGCTGGCATTCCAATCAATAACACTGGCGTCCATTCTCTCGCTTACATCATTTCTGACTCCTTCGTTCGGTGGGCGGCACCACAGTCCAGTCAGCGGCTTCGGTTTTTTGATAACTGTTATGCAGGCACGGTTGTAAATATTATTTTGATTATCCACAATCACTTTTGGGTTTATACAACATGCTAAAAAATGTCAAAATCGTGTCATCAGACATTTAAGGTCCGTGTTCATCACTCCACCATAAGAAAGAGACTGGGCAAAAATGGCCTGCATGGCAGAGTTCCAAGATGAAAACCACTGCTGAGCAAAAAGAACATTAAGGCTCATCTCAGTTTTGCCAGAAAATATCTTGATGATCCCCAAGACTTTTGAGAAAATACTTTGTGGACTGATGAGACAAAAGCTGAACTTTTTGGAAGGTGTGTGTGCCATTACATCTGGCGTAAAAGTAACACAGCATTTCAGAAAAGGAATGCCATACCAACAGTAAAATATGGTGGTGGTAGTGTGATGGTCTGGGGCTGTTTTGCTGCTTCAGGACCTTGAAGACTTGCTGTGGTAAATGGAACCATGAATTCTGCTGTCTACCAAAAAATCCTTAAGGTGAATGTCCGGCCATCTGTTCGTGACCGCAAGCTGAAGTGCACTTGGGTTCTGCAGCAGGACAATGATCCAAAACCCACCAGCAAGGCTACCTCTGAATGGCTTAAGAAAAACAAAATGAAGACTTTGGAGTGGCCTAGTCAAATTCCTGACCTGAATCCGATTGAGATGCTATGGCATGACCTTAAAAAAGCGGTTCATGCTCGAAAGCCCTCCAGTGTGGCTGAATTACAACAATTCTGCAAAGATGAGTGGACCAAAATTCCTCCACAGCGCTGTAAAAGACTCATTGCCAGTTATCGCAAACGCTTGATTGCAGTTGTTGCTGCTGAGGGTGGCCCAACCAGTTATTAGGTTTAGGGGGCAATCACATTTTCACACAGGGCTATGTAGGTTTGGATTTTTGTTTCTCTTAATAATAAACACCTTCATTTAAAAACTGCATTTTGTGTTTACTTGTGCTATCTTTGTCTAATATTTAAATTTGTTTGATCTGAAACATTTAAGTGTGACAAACATAAAAAAAAAAAGAAGAGAGAAATCAGGAAGGGCGCAAACACTTTTTCACACCACTGTAACTTGTCACAATGGTGACCGTAGTCGGCATCTAAAAATGACTCTGTAGTCATAATGCTATTATAAACCATTATTTTAAAGATTTTATATGGGAGCCCTTTGTATCGCAGATCACTGAGTCTGTGATTTGTGATGCTCTAATGTTTAGTGCTCAAGTATTTTCCAGTATTCTTAAATTTTAAATGTCAGATTTTGTTTTTTCTTTTGTCTTCCAGGATAAACCCCATCTCCCTCCTGTTCCATATGTCATTGGTCTGACAGGAGGCAGTGGCAGCGGGAAGAGCTCCATTGCAGAGCGCCTGGAGACTTTTGGTGTGGTTCGGATCGACTGTGACAAACTGGGCCATGAGGTGTACCAGCCCGCTGAAGCAGCCTATCACAGAGTGCTTGAAGAGTTTGGGTCAGGTGGGGAAATTGTTGCCTGTTGTTGGAATCTCTGGTAATGAGTTAAAGTGTGTGTAGTGAGTAAAGGTCAGAGTCATTAAGACATCGCCAATATGATTCTGATTGAAGCTGACAGTTTGGCTTTTGGGTTTCAAGTTTTCTTTGGCCCATGGATTATTGTAATAAAAGTCAGTCCTTCACACCTTGTTGAATCTGTCCATTTCTACTACTGTGAGAATTTCCATGATATATTTTCAGTGTTGCTATGTATTACAAAAATCATAAATGTTTTATATGTAGACTCTGCCCTCATTTACATACAGACTTATCTTCAAAAGACATATTTCAGTTTGAACTTATCATCCCACTTGACCTGCTCCAGGCAAGAAAATTATCTTGTAGGCTGCTCCTTCTTAGTAATAAATGCTGAGAAGCTTCATAATATAGTCTAACGTCTTTTAAAATATTGCAATTACACTACTCACAAAAGGTTAGGCTTTTGGGTGAAATTTATGGAAAATGTAAAAAGTTCATGCTACAGTGATATAATATCATGAAAGTAGGGAATTTAAGTGGAAGCATGCAGTGGTGATTTCCTCATCTCAATTTATTGAAACAAAAGCCAACAACAGTGGTGGGTATACCACAACAAGAAATGTCAACGTCTCAATAACTTGTATGCCCTTGAGCATCAATTACAGCTTGACAACGACATCTCATGCTGTTCACAAGTCAACTTATTGTCTTCTGAGGCATGGCATTCCGCTGTTCTTGAAGGGTGGCCCTCAGGTCATTGAGGTTGTGGGGTGCAGGGTTACGAGCCTCTACACGGTGACTCAGCTGATCTCATAGGTTTTCTATGAGATTCAGGTCAAGGAGAAGTGCAGACCTTTCCATTTGAGGTACCCCAGCCTCCAGCAGCCGTTCCCTAATGATGCAACCTTGATGAGCTGGAGCATTGTCGTCCAAGAAGATGAAATTAGGCCTGTGTTATTCGTGCAGGGGCATAATGAGTGGATTAATGATGTTATTCAGGTAGTATTGGCTTATCACTGTAACATTGACAAGGTGTAGGGCACTTCTGTATTTACTAGACACACCTGCCCAGACTGTAACACCACCACCATCAAAGGCTTGTCTGGTGACAACAGCGGCTGATGCATAGTGCTCTCCTTGATGTCTCCAACATCTTTGGCAGTCATCATTTCTGCTCAGTGTGAATCTACTTTTATCAGAGAGCAACACTGAGGCCCAACTGGTTCCTTGTCCAGCGTAAATGCTCCCTGGCCAATGCAAGACAATGACGCCTGTGCCTGGTGGTGTGGTCGGGTACCCTTGCAGGTTATCTACCACGCAGACCACACTGATGCAGACGGATTTGAATGGTCTGAGGTGACACTTGGGTGCCTCTCACCTTACTTAAATGTGCCTGGAGTTGAGTGGCATTCATCATCCGGTTCCGCAGGGCACTGTTCACAATGAAGTGGTCATCAGCCTTTCTGTGACTCTTCCAGTCTCTCTGTATCACTGTTGCAACCTGCTGATGACAGTCCGTGACACTCTAAGCTCAGCGGCCACTTCCCTCTGAGAACATCCTGTTTGAATCCTCGCATTGGCGAGGTACTGTTGATCAATTACTAAGTGTTGTCTTGGTCTCATGATGTCAAAATGTGAACAGCATGGTGAAGAGGACTGTTTAAATACCAATTCTAATTGAACCAGAAAATTTATTGGTCAATTCATTGATCAAACACCTGTTAAGAATTTTGCCGTTAAGCACCTTGTTAGAGAACAGCAAGTTATGCAAAAAGTACTGAAACACTGAACAGGTGGACATGTGCATTCAAAAGGTTAGAGAAGGTCAAATTAAGTTCACCTGTAGAGGTTATAGTGTATTTTTGGTGCATCCTGAAATTTCACCCGAAAGCCGAATATCCCTAACTTTTTGTGAGTAGTGTGTCTCTGCCAGTTTGACAAATATAAATGACTAATTTATTTATGAGAGCCACACTGAGATTTTGATCAAAAGATTGTTTCTGTATTGCATTGATTCACTGAGGTGCATTTTAATTGCAACACTTAAGTTCACAGGTGGTTCATTTATTTACTCAGCATTGTGAGGATTAGGGAGCATATTTTCAGTAACTATAATATAGGCTGTCCATGCACATACGCGGGGGATGAAAAGTTCATAATGGTCAGATTTGACCAAATGTGGTTTATTTTTCAACCGCAGGGATCCAACGCTGCAACACCGATGGAAGAAGTGTGTGGAGCGAAGGGGAGACTATGTTGAAAAATAGACCGCATTTGGTCAAATTTGACCACTGTGAACTGTTCAGCCCCGCCTTGTATTATAGTTTATTTTTTCATGTTTTTAATCTTGCACAGTGTGAATGCTTATACACAGCAGAGCAGTGACAAGTTTGTGTTTAACTTTTAGATATTCTAAATGAAGACAAAACAATCAACAGACGTGCATTAGGAAGAAAGGTCTTTGGAAACCAGGTAATGTGGCTTCCATGCTCCACGTTTTTATTTATTGGACTATTGCTGCATAATGAAAACTTACCAGAGATTCTGTTTTTGTTTTTGTTTTTTGTTTTTCTGTGCAGGAACGATTAAAAGTGCTGACAGACATTGTGTGGCCTGAAATTGCACTCCTGGTGAAGAAGAGAATTAGCCAAGCAAGAACTGAAGGTATTGTACAGACGTGGACAAAATTGTTGGTACCCCTCTGTTAATGAAAGAAAAACCCACAATGGTCACAGAAATAAATTGAATCTGACAAAAGTGGTAATAAATAAAAAGTCTATGAAAATTAACCAATGAAAATCAGACAATGCTTTTGAATTGTGGTTCAACAAAATTATTTTAAAAAAACAAACTCATGAAACAGGAAATGATGGTACCCTTAACTTAATATTTTGTTGTACAACCTTTTGAGGCAATCACTGCAATCAAACGATTTCTGTAACTGTCAATGAGACTTCTGCACCTCTCAGCAGGTATTTTGGCCCACTCCTCATGAGCAAACTGCTCCAGTTGTCTCAGGTTTGAAGGGTGCCTTCTCCAGATGGCATGTTTCAGCTCCTTCCACAGATGTTCAATAGGATTTAGATCAGGGCTCATAGAAGGCCACTTTAGAATAGTCCAATGTTTGGCTCTTAGCCATTCTTGGGTGCTTTTAGCTGTGTGTCTTGGGTCATTATCCTGTTGCAAGACCCATGACCTGCGACTGAGGCCAAGCTGTCTGACACTGGGCAGCACATTTCTCTCTAGAATACCTTGATAGTCTTGAGATTTCATTGTACCCTGCACAGATTCAAGACACCCTGTGCCAGATGCAGCAAAGCAGCCCCAGAACATAACAGAACCTTCTCCATGTTTCACAGTAGGGACAGTGTTCTTTTCTTGGTATGCTTCATTTTTGCATCTGTGAACATAGAGCTGATGTGCCTTGCCAAAAAGTTCCAGTTTTGTCTCATCTGTCCATAGGACATTCTCCCAGAAGCTTTGTGGCTTGTCAACATGCAGTTTGGCAAACTCCAGTCTGGCTTTTTTATGATTTGTTTTCAATAGTGGTGTCCTCCTTGGTCGTCTCCCATGAAGTCCACTTTGGCTCAAACGACGACGGATGGTGCGATCTGACACTGATGTACCTTGACCTTGGAGTTCACCATGAATGTGTTTAGAGGTTGTTCTGGGCTCTTCTGTTACCATTCTTCATCAAGTTTCCTCCTGCGGCCACGTCCAGGGAGGTTGGCTACAGTCCCGTGGATCTTAAATTTCTGAATAATATGTGCAACTGTAGTCACAGGAACATCAAGCTGCTTGGAGATGGTCTTATAGCCTTTACCTTTAACATGCTTGTCTATAATTTTCTTTCTAATCTCCTGAGACAACTCTCTCCTTTGCTTCCTCTGGTCCATGTTTAGTGTGGTAAACACCATGTTACCAAACAGCACAGTGACTACTTGTCACCCTTTAAATAGGCCGACTGACTGATTACAAGTTTGTAGACACCTGTGATGTTAATTAGAGGACACATCTTGGTTGAACATGTCCCTATGGTCACATTATTTTCAATCTTTTCTAGGGGTACCATCATTTTTGTCCAGGCCTGTTTCATGAGTTTGTTTTTTAAAATAATTTTGTTGAACCACAATTCAAAAGCATTGTCTGATTTTCTTTGGTTAATTTTCATAGAATTTTTATTTATTACCACTTTTGTCAGATTCAAGTTATTTCTGTGACCATTGTGGGTTTTTCTTTCATTAACAGAGGGGTACCAACAATTTTGTCCATGTATGAGTAATATTCACAGAGTACCTTCAATTACAATACCTACAATTCATACAAGAGACATTAGTGTATAATACTAATGTCTACATTGAGCTATTGTGTGTATGGGAATATCATTTGCAAATTCCATATATTTCTGTGTATACAGTAGACTGGATAGAAAGGACTATGCAGGTCTGAAAAGTGAAGCCAATGCAGATGAGACCTATTATAATGACCAGCAGAGGTGACTAAAAAAGTTCAAATGTTCAAGACGGAGCAAAAAATTAGATAATGATGACACATTTCTGACAAAGTTATGGTCTCCAGTAATACATTTTAAGTGTCATTTATTACAGCATTACTCAAGTGGTAACATGTGATCATTCCAGAGATTAAACCATACTTTGTGCTTTAAGAATGTGAAAATCACAATGTTAGTTTCAGGTGGAGTGGCGGCATTGTTCCTTTGTGTTTTCACCTATAAAATTAAATGATGAAAGGGTGTATTGTTTTTGCACCTCCTCACATAATGCTTACAACTCCTAATGAAATGGATTTGTTGCAATAAATGTGCAGTGGAGTGTATTTTTAATCATCCCATTTAATTATTATTATTTTATTTTTTTTCTGAGAGGGATTCATTCTCATAGAAAAAGTAGCGGGAGTAATCGAAGAATTGAAATTTCTAGTTCTGTACAAGTGTCCATTGTTCGCTGATCTAAACCAGATGTGTGTCATGTTTTATGTTCCCCATTAAATGCTGCAGCCTGAAAACAGTCTTGTTCTCATTGCATTTGTATAGGTTTGTGTTTTGTTGCTGTGCAAACAAAACGCAAACCTTGTGTCAAACCTTGTGTCGTCAAAACAGACATTTTTCTGGAAATGAGGAAAAACCCTGTATTTTCTGAAGGATTTCAGTTACAAGATTTATTCACATGGATTTTCTAATGCTTATCATTGCTTTGATATTAGTAAAAAGCATCAAAAGACCTAAAGGTTGACCATTAGCATGAGTTTATGCAAAAAAAGGCAAAATATGGAGATACGAAGTTTTCATCCAATGGCGACGATTAATGACTATTATGCTGAGAAAATTCTGACGAGCTCTGCTAGTCATTAAGTTATTACTGAAGTTATAATCCTCATCGTCCATCTGCAGCTGCCATTAACTGCAGAAAGGGTATGAGGCTTTAATAGTTGAACTACATATATAGTAGCTAGTTGAAGTTGAGTGAATTAAACTGTTATCAAGCAAACGGAGGAGTTGTCGCAGTTAATAGATGAAATAGTTGAAATGAGAAAGTAATTGGCCGTTCTTTGCTGTGAAGGAAATCTCACTTTGATTTTGTTTTTTTTCCTGGCGTGCTTCAGGTAAACAGGTTTGTGTGGTGGACGCCGCTGTTCTCCTGGAGGCTGGCTGGGAAGACTTGGTCCATGAAGTCTGGGTCACCATCATCCCTGAAGAAGAGGTAATGCTGTACAGTAACCTTTTTGTTGGCTTTCTCATGTTGTATAATTGCGCTGAGCGATATACTGGTTCATCCGGGATACCAGTCTTAATTTCCCCACACAGCATGAAATTTTAAAATGCCTCCATACTGCAGCACACCTGAAATAACATCTCACACGGGGCATGCGATACATTTGATTACAGTTGAGATGCGGAAAAGGATGCGTTCAGAAAAGGGGAGATTTAAAATAAACATCAGGGGGGAAAAACGAGCATTGTAAGTTATTTGCTCTATGATTCCTTGAGAAAAAACTGAAAATTTTCCCAAATTCACTTCACCTCGAACACAAAAAGAAGACCACTTCAGCGGGACTGTGGAGCTCCTCTGGATCGTGTACCTCACATTACAGCCAGAGCTCACAGAGACGAGGTGGGTCTGAGCTGGGCAGACTTCCACACCTGGCTGCACGTGTTCTTTATGTCCTGATGTAGATGCTTCAGTAGTCTAAACCCTTAAATCGGTTGTGTGATTGGTACATGGCGTTCACTTATATAGTGCTGTTCCTCATCTCTGGATGACCAGAACACTTCATAGAGCCTGCTGTCCACCCACTGATGGCAGTGGAGCTGGCCTGACCAGCCAGGAGCAACTCCAGGTTCAAGGACACTGGTTGTCCACAAGGTTGCTCAAGGACACTGCAACATGCAGACTGCAGAGAGAGCGGGGGGCTCGACCACACCACACCTGTACCACGGCCGCCCCTGAAAAAGATATTCAGTCTGTGGGATGGATAACCCGAGGGGCGAGGTAGCCACACGTGCTCGTGAAGATGGTGTGTGAGCATGGACAGGACCCCACCAGTCAGTATAGTGAGAACGTGTGTGTTCTACAGCGATAGTCACAGGACTGAGACGCATTTTATAAAAAATATGGGAATGTTGAGTCAGAATTAAACTCTGATAAGGTTAAAACAACATGGTATAAGATAGTTTGCAGCACAGAAAAAAAATATTTCTATCACTAATTCACAAAGTGACACTGTGGAGGAATACACTCATGGTGGGTCCACCATGTTTACTCGTTAGCTAGCCAGTCAGGTAGCACAACATTAGCCTGTTAACCGCTGGGAGAGGCTTCGGTAATTTAAAGAGCTGAAAATAGAGATGGAGGGTGAGGATTCTGAGGACAAGGAGACTGGAGGTAAACCAGAACAATGTGTACAAAAAAAAAAAAAAAGAGCTGTGGCTGCAGTTTGGAATTTTTGGGGGTTTTTAAACAAAATGTGACATAGACCAAAAGATGATATATTGCAAAGTTTGCTGAGCCACAGAGGTCACTGCTGGTGGCAACGCTATAGCAATTTAATGCATCACCTTTTTTATATTAAGTTGCTGTTTGCAAAATTAAAGTTAAACTGTTTCACTCATGTCGATTCCTTCATATATTGTGTCAGTTTGTGAGGCAAATCAAAGCCATTGTATAATGGTTAAATGTTTGTATATATCATAATGCTACAAAAGAAAAGGCATGGTATACTGTGAAACTCCCAGAATCTCACAAATGCTGTAATATAAATTTTGGGTTCTATGGCCCAGCATTAGTATATAAGGAGTTTTTGTGGAGGATATTAACAAAGCCCCTTCTGGCTATAAAGCAGAGTACCTAAATGCTATGGCCCCCCTCAGCCACTGGGGGGCCTCAAGCAACAAGCTCACCCTCATTTTTTGGTGAAGAATTAAAATTGCCTTCATTTTTTTTTTCTTGTGTATTTCTTTTTTCTTGTATACTTATTATTTTTCTCTCAAACTTTCAACTTTTTTTCCTCATAAATTTACTAGGTTTTTCCTTGTATATTCACAATTTTTTTTCTTGTAAATTTGTGGCGCTCTTAAGGATATTTGGCAAAATTTTTGTTCTTTGTAATGGTTTAATTTGTTTCTGTTCATCTAGTCATTTTAAAGGGCTTGAGTCCTTTCCCACTACAAAGATAGCCCCCCCCCACACACACACACACAAAAAAAAGTATCTAGAAACTTTGGATATTGACAATATTGTATTAAGTGCTGTGCATTGTTCACCATTTTTTACAATTCTTGATGCAACCACATGAGGGTGCCAAAGTTGTAAAAATTCTACCCAACTCTTGTTCCTTTCTTCTCTCTCCTGTCAGGCGGTGTCGAGGATAACACAGCGGGATGGTGTATCCACAGAAGATGCACTACACCGGCTGCGGAGTCAGTGGTCCAGCGGCAAACAAGTAGAGCACGCCAACGTGGTGCTGAGCACAATGTGGGAGCTAGAGGTCACTCAGAAACAGGTCAGACATACAATCTGGCCATGACCACTGACTCCACAGCTAGATTACGTTCATAATAATGAAGTCTGTAATTTGTGTGCAATTTCTTTTTTTTTTTTAATTTTGATTCTAAAGGTGTTGAAAGCTTGGAATCTTCTTCAGAAGAGAATCCAACAGAAGCAGGAGGGACAGTAGAAGCCTGTGTGGACCACTACATGAGATCACCTGTCGATTTGTGCCGCCAAGTGTCAGGTCGAGGATCATTTAGACAAATGGTTCACATATGGAAATGCTGCCTTAGGAAGACGTGAGACTGCCATTGCTGGAAATTTGACAAGCTCCCTCACTTCTTTGACCAAGACTCAGTGCCTGATTACTTTTTGTTGGTTTTAAATTCTACTTTTATTTAAAATGTGTTTCTTTTAAATGTGGGAAAGGGGATCGTCAAGGTTAATCATAATAATTCTGAATTTTGCACTCTGGAATCCCTTTTTGGGGTTACTAGTGTTAAGTTGAAGTATTTCTAGGTCTGCTCTTATCCAAAGACTTTCTAATGAACTGTTTGGCTTTAAACAAGTATAGTTGGGTAAGTGGTCACAATTATCCAGGGTAATTTCAGTACCAACCCTTCTCAGAAATATTTATCTGAGAACACCTCAGGTTCTGCCCTCTTTTGGTGAATGTTGGAAAAAAAAACGCAATTAATGGCAAAGTGAAAGTAAATTTATCCTAAGGAATATGATTCTTAAACTTTATCACTTCCTAATTAATAATAATTACTTGGACATTATAGTGTAGAAATGGGCAATGGGTAATTTGTGAGATTATGTGTAGTTGTCTTATTAAATTAAATGTAGTGGGCATTGTGAACTAAGTATTGAAAATGATTTATTTTTTTTTTTCTTCAAAAGAAAGGAAGATGCCAAAAATCCATTATTGTGTTTAACAGAACTTGGATATCTCAAATGACTACTTGTAAAATTTGGATGAGATTCGTAAACCAGGTCATTAAAAATGACTCTGACATGAAAATAAAAGGCCTATCTGTTGTGCAGTTCCAGAAAATACCTTGACCTTTTCCCATAGCGATCAGTTGCTGGATGTAGGAGGGCATCCAGGGAGCAGCAGAGTTCACATTTTTAAAAAGTCACAGTATGTCAAATAAATACTGTGCTTGGTCATACTAATGTAATTAAAGAACCTTTGTGAGCAACGCATCTGAATATCAGGGGCCCCTAATGGGAAGCTACAGTGGAGACGGCAGCAAATGTCAAATGGACAGATGGGTCAAAAACATGCCCTCTGCAACGTTGTTGCAAGGGTATAAGACTATTTTTTTCTTAACCATTTAAGGCGTCTTCACCATGCATGTCATCCATTAATTCAATACACTACTTCATAAATGGGAGTGAAATGCTGCAAGAACATGTTAGTATAGTAATAATGGATTGCATCCATATAGCGCTTTACATTGAGTCCATTATCCATTCACTCCACAGACAGACCATGGTAAGCTATCTCTGTAGCCACCGCTGCCCTGGAGCACACTGACAGAAACATGGCTGCCAATCCACACTAAGGGCTTTTCTGATAATTACAGAATGTTTATTCACATTCATGCACCAGTATGGACACTGGAGGCAAGGTGGGTCAAGTGTCTTGCCCAAGGACACAATGGCAGGGGTGGGGGGATTCGAACTGCCAACCCTCTGGTTATTGGATGGCCGGCTCTACCTCCTGAGCCACTACCGCCCTTTAGTATGTGTAAATCACATGTATTTTCGTAGTAAGCCATCTTACTACTAATGAGCCACTCTAGATTCAACAAACTGCTTGTATGTCCTCCACATGTGTGTGAACAGTGTGCATAAATCCCCCTGTGTGTAAGGAAGCTGCTGTTCACGAGAATGCAAGATTTGCGTAATCGATGCCCCAAAACTGCCATATAAGGCCATGCTTCCCCAGACTGAATGGGAGTTTTTCACAAAAATGGCTTTAGTCTAAGAAAAAAACAAACAACCTCTTGAGTAAAACTCAAGTTCTCTTGTCTGTGTACAAAATTTAAAAAATATATATATAATTTAAGAAGCCTCAGGAGGTGAATCAAAGGACCAGCAAAAATGGAAAAAGGAAAAAACAAACCCGTCAGGTTAACTGCAGCAGACTTTTCTCCTGCAGTGACCAATGTGAAGACAGCATATGCCTGAAAGTAATACTGCTCTCCCACTTTGCACAGCATTATGATACACATTTCAACAATTTGGGCTTAAAATGTGTGTAAAAAAAAAAAAATGGCATTTGTTAAATTTCACAGTACGAGGGGTGGCTGAAAAGTTCATAGTGGTCAAATTTGACCAAATGTGATTAATTTTTCAACAGTCTCCCCTTCGGTCCACACTCTTCTTCCATCGGTGTTGCAGCGCTTGAATCCCTGCAGTTGAAAAATAAACCACATTTGGTCAAATTTGACCACTATGAACTTTTCAGCTTCCCCCATAATGTGGACATACAGCCTACTTATTCCTTTTTTTCAGCTCTGCTTCCTAACCCAGAAGCAAAGTAAAACGATGTCAAAGCAGCAAAAAAAAAAAAAAAAAAATCAGAATTATTCATCTGATCCTCAGCTTTGCGTTGTGATAGTTGATCAGTTAATCATTACCTTGTGCAAGACTCTTCCCAACTGTGCTGTTCTGCAGTATAACGGAGTCCTGCAGTCTTGCATGCAGGCCACTGGGAAATGTTGCCAATCTTTTTGCACCCAATATGATTTGGATGTTGATAGAATGCTGTTCATTATTTTAACTATAACTTGAATTAAAGTATAAAATCTTGGCAATTGAGTTGGTAGGGTTTACACTCTTACACTACAGACCAAATACAGAGCCATGAAGTGAAAACTAAGGTTAGAATAACAGCAAACTGTTTGCACGTAATTCTTACAACTGGTCTGGACCACTCATCAATTGTGTTAGTATCTTGAAATTTAGTACAGGTACTAACAGATCAGTGAATCCCACAAGCTCATGTAAATTGATCGTATGTCACGTTTACAAAACTGTTTGTTTTTTTTTCCCATGAGGGACATTGTCTTCATTAAACCACCCAAATTTTCACAAGACATTTTTAAAATGTATTTATGCTGCCCCATGTTGTTACCGTTTATATTAAGGTAATGTTTACAAATCAAGTTTTAATACGTTGTCTTTAAATTCATCCTTTAATGCATTTACGTTTGAACAATATTTAAATGTGCAAAACAGTTTTCATGCAAGCTTCACCACGGTTGCATGATGTCAATGTGTGTCAGTACAAAACTTAACATTACAGATTTTGTGAAACAACTTCAGATCAGTGTCCAAAACTTAAAATAACAATGCTAATTTTTGGAATAATCACTGTCAACCACACAGCAGTCCGTCCATTTTTCTACAGCAGGAAACCACATTTAATTATTGTTCCCCTTACACTTCCTCACAGCCCCACTGTCAGTTTGGCTGAGCACATTGCGTCCCCCAGCTTGTTTTTGGCTCTGCACACATAAACCCCAGAGTCAGAAGACCTCAGGTCAACCAGGGCCAGCGAGCAGAGCCCGTCTTCAAGTTGCTCCACGGTCACTCTGTGCGATTCAGTCACGGGACTTCCATTGTGGAACCACTTCACTTCAGGCTGTGGGTAGCCTAGGATTGAGACAGCAAAACATATTTAGTAGAACAGAGATAGGGGCCTTTAAAATATTTAACCATGAATTCAGTTTTAACCACGGGATAATCTGCTCGTGAGTGTGATCTTCTGTTAGACCGATATCGCTCTGGTTGTTTCTAAATGTGGAATTTTTACACATTATACAAAGAAGAACAAGAATCATAAAGGCAAGATAGATTTTTGTTTTTTTTAAGTTTGAATGATTTGAAGAATAAAATGGAGCGGACTGTCACTGGGATTCCTGGGTGTTTGAACAGATTTTTTTTTTAAATCATAATACAAGTTTTAGAGTTAACGGAATACTGGGTATAGTGTTTGATACCAAGAGGAGATGGGAATGGGAAAAATTAAAAGGCACTTTTTTAAAATAAAGATTAGAATACAAACATAAGTGACATCACTATTTTTTTTTTTTTTTTTTAAATTGTCCAACATGGTGCTATTCATTCATTAGGGATGCACTCATGTGTCTCATCAGCCAACATTCATCTCGAGTGATCAGCAAATAAACCCCTGAAACAGATAATAGCCTATAGCTTGAAATTCAGATTACATCCAGGATTCAGTTCAGTTATTTTCTATAATGTGTATTTTTTTTTTATTTTTTTTTGCCTCTGTGATGTTAAGGTAAATATTTTTAAAAAACTGTATTGGCAAATTTGCAGTGGTGGAGTGGTTAGCACTGCGGCAGCACAGCAACTCACCCTTGGCCGGGGGATCCTGGGTTCGATCCCAGCCCCCGACCAACAGTGATCTGTGTGGAGTTTGCATGTTCTCCCCGTGTCTGTGTGGGTTTACTCTGGGATTTCTCCGGTTTCCTCCCACATGCCAAAAAAAAACGTGCAAGTTAGGTTAATTGGCATCAAACTGGGGATTCTAAATTGTCCTTGGGTATGACTGAGAGAGAAAGGTTGTCTGTCTCTCTGTGTTGGCCCTGCGATGGACTGGCGATCTGTCCGAGGTGTACCCTGCCTCTCGCCCAAAGATGCCAAGATAGGCTCCAGCCTCCTCGTGACCCGAAAAGGATTAAGCGGAAGAAGATGGATGGATGGATGTACTGGCCAACAGCCAGCTTCTTTTAAACACTGGTATCGTCTCAAAATTTCACAATCAGTTCGTCCCTGAATTATAAACGGAACAATATAAGTAATATACTGTATATAGAAATATAAACACAAAAATGCTTTAAAAAAAAAAAGTGTCCTTAGCAAAGGTCATCTACTCCAGCTCAGAAACCGTAGAGCCAGGCCACAATTACTGTATGAGAACCCTATTAGCATGAAAACACTTTAAAATGTAGTCAGATTTGATTCGCCCAGGCCTTCTTCCACAGAGAGCAAATACTTCATTTTGCTTTCCTCACACTACCATTTATGAGACACGTTAGCTTCGTGCTCCCCCCTTCAGGGAGAGTGACGTCCTTCAGGGTGCGCTGGAAGTGCGGCTCGATGTGGAGCTGCTTATCCAGCGACTGGATGGCCTTCTCTGCCTCTTGGCTCCAGCCTGGCTCTGGATGAGAGGGTAGATGAAAAGAGAACAGAAAACAAGGGATCACTGATCACAAAAGGGTAAACTCGATGTGACAGTGTGGAAACTCATCTTCCATATGCATCGCCTGTGTGTGTGTGTGTCTCATCTTTTTTACCCTCTGAGGAGCTGCCAGCAGATTCCGGGCTGTTGGTGAGGTTGGCCATCCTTTGCAGGGCCAAAACAGCCTTGCCAGTTTTCTACAAGTTTGAAGAGAAAACGATAACTCTTTGACAAACTACAATACCACACTTGAGCTCTACAAGTAAAAAGTTGTCATGGAGAGGCGCTGCAAGTGAATCATTCAGTGTGGGGCTTGTGGCGTTCACTGTATTTAGTGTCACCTTCCACTTGCGCCTGGCCAGAAAGTGTTTCATCTTGTCCTTTTTGAGCGACTTGGTGGGTCTGCGGTTCAGAGGGGTGAAAGAGGCCATCCAAATGTGGGCAAGGGCTTCGGTACAAGACAGCCTACTTCTGAAAAGTTGAAGAGAACAGAGATTGAGAAATGAAGGCTGTCAAATGCTGCCTCTTTAAGGTCTTATTCACTGAAATTATGTTTTTGTAGGTTTTAACCTTCTGAAATGCTTCTATTGTCAAGTGATTACCAAAAAAACAAAAACACCACCTTTATTTCGATTTATACTGTGAGTGCATAATGCAAGGCTGCATGAAGTAAAAGAAAAAATAGTAACAGTTTGCTTCTTAAGGCTTAACGATTTAAGAAAGATATCAAATAGTTGGGGTTTTTTTGCATTTGTTGTACTGCCTTGGAACGACATGGGCTTGATATTAGCAGCTTCAGCATTCATTAGTTTTTAAATTATCACAAAATATAGATCAGCAAGTTTGAACAATTGTCCGAAAATGTCTGTACGTGTTAAGTTAAATAACAAGCATTCACAGCATGACAGCAGCATGAGCATTTTAATTTCAGGGTAAAATGAACAGCTGCAGCTGTCTGTTTTACCCCGACATTAAAACACCCAAGCACGGTGTTGTGGTTCTTTGTGGCTCTGACTAGTTTCTACATCTGCTGAGGTAAATCTGATTATGTCCAACACCTTTTAACAAAACGCATCCGACTTTATTGCAGTGGAGAAATTGATATCTCAGAGTTTTTATTTGTTTGCGAAGTTAGCATCTTAGCAGCGGAGCTAACTAACGAAGCTACTGTCTGTAAGGTCACTTTTTAAGGTCATCTTCCCATCCCTCCATAGTCGTGGGAAGTGGTATAATTATTGTTGTAAGATGTGCCTAATTCATGTGCTTAGATAGGGCAGCTCAGTGCGTGAACGTGAGTGAGTGCGTGCGTGCAGCCGAGGCGCGCCCCAGTGTGTGTGGAATGGCCCCGAGAAGCGGACGGTGTGTGCGATTTGTGCGGATGAGTAGAGAGAGAGCGAGGCGACCGGAGCAGGTAAAAATTGTTGCCATCAACAGTGCAGTATATGAATAAAGCCCCAACGCTTCAGCAAAACGGCCTGTGCTTCTGTGTACCACCATATCCTTTTCGACAAGTGTGAGGTTTACTCGGGAGTTGACCCCGGAGGAAGAGCTGCCTCCGGCCCTGGAGAAGACAGATCTCCCCTGCGTCCCCCAACTACGGTTAGGAGACGAAAGGCAGGAAAGGTCAACATTATATTACTCTTTAGGAAGGGCAAAAGGCTGTGTTCCCACATTTTTGATGCCAAAGTCACTGTTTAACAAGGAAAAGTGTCCCGTTTCAGTGACAACCACACGTTCTAAACTAGTACCAGAAGTTGCGCCCATAATTCACACAAGGCATCATGGGGGCTAAGAATAAGGTGGCTAGACAAAAGTAGTATGATAAAAAGTTCGTGTTTACCAGTTATAACATTTTATACGAAGTTTATCATCAAATGTATGATTAACAGTGAATCAAACAAAAAATTAAAACATGCTGCTTTGAACTACAAAAAAAAAAAAAAAGAAAAAAAAAACACTGGGAAAAAAAAATCTGAACAGTAGAACAGAGCATAAAATTGGGGGCTTGTTCAGCATTTGGGCCTAGGACATCTCGCACTCTGAGAACTGTATGACCAAAAAAAAAACCCTAAATAGGAAATGACAAGTATATCATAATTTGTGACCTTATCAATCACTTCTGTTAAAACATTTGAGGGAAATTACCCATATTAATACGAGATTGAAATGCTAAGCACAGAAGAAAACACTTTAACTATCATGATAATCTTAGTAGGACAAAGTTCAAACAAAAGTATTTAAACAGGCCAACCTTTGGTCTTTCTTTAGCAGGGAGCTGATAAAGTCTTTAGCTTCATCAGAAATGTCCTCAAAACTCTCGTCATTAAACTCGTAGCGGGCAGCAGTCACAAGAGCAAACGTCTCAGCATCACTGTTTCCTTGGAAAGGAGATTCTCCACTGAGCCTAGATCACAAAATGTGATGAAAACAAGGTTTATCAAGCAGCTAATTTTACGCACAAGATGCCTTTATTCAAAACATGAAGTTAGTAACAATTCTCTGCATTATTTATAATATTATTCCTGGTATGGCTCACACAGGTGCCAAATTTATACTACTTCAGCACTGCTAATAAAAATAGAATGGATACCTCACTCTGCAACATGCAAATGTCATATTTGTATTTTAGATTTCAGAATGTGCCCCTTTAACCACAACTAAACTCACAAAATAAAGCAGATGACTCCAATGCTCCACATGTCCGTCTCCAGGCCCACAGGCTCGTAGTTTATCACCTCAGGGGCCACAAATTCTGGCGTGCCGTGCATCACCATTAGGGGTTTTCCCTCCTCTAGGAAGAGAAACATTTTCAAAAGGTTTTCCTTTTTTTCTAAACCTATTTACAGACAGAATGAGTCATCTCTAAATAGACCAGCTAGTCTGAAGCTGCTGCATCTGGACGATCAAATTTTCTGCTCGAATTGGCTTCTCAGGCTTTGCTGCGTTTACCAAGTTTAAGGTAGCAGAGAGGAACTTGGCTATTTAAAGAGTTCTATAGACCTCCAGGAATGTAGGCACTCCCTGATCTTATCTTCAGCAATGTTTTTCTGTTGAAATGATCAAATATGAATGACTTGAGAGGTAAGAAAAATTACAAAATGCAATTACTTGGATTGCCCAACTGCTGTAATCCAAGTTTTTCCAGCATATATGATTTAATTTTTTAAATTATTAAGTTCCATTACATTTTATAGTGCATCAAACCAAACCCATTTCATAGTATGCATACAGTTATTAATTTATTGAGCATGTTGACTGAGCTCACCAAATTCACTAGCTAAGCCAAAGTCAATAATCTTGATCCGTGTCCCAGTTGTATCTACACAGACGATGTTCTCTGGTTTGAGGTCCAGGTGAATGATGTTCTGCTTGTGGACGTACTGCATTCCTTCCAGGATCTGCTGCATGTAGCGGGCACTGGTGGGTTCAGTGTGCTCAAAGTTGTCATCCACAATGCGTTCAAATAGCTCCCCACCTGCAATACTAAGCAGAAAAATAGCCAAATTCAGTTACCAATTACCTGCAGTCCTGAAAATAAAGGTAAACAGCTTAGAAGTATGAACTAAACTGTTGATATAACAGGGGTTATAACAGGATATAACAGGGTTTTTTTTGTTTGTTTGTTTTAACCTCTAAGGCAGTTATATTTTTGCCCACATTTCTGTGTGCGTTATCAAAACTATACATTTATGGATTTTGATGAAATTTTCAGGAGAGTTTGAAAATTGATATATTTGGGGGTAATTTGAATCACTTTCAGTCTCCAGGAACTTAAAGATTCCAAAGGGGGAATAAATGCAATGTCTTGTCAGTTATTTTGATGGTCACCAGCAGAGGGTGCCGACAGCTGACAGATGTGTTGGAGGTTTGCGCTCGT
This sequence comes from Pholidichthys leucotaenia, assembly GCA_020510985.1. NCBI lineage: Eukaryota > Metazoa > Chordata > Actinopteri > Cichliformes > Pholidichthyidae > Pholidichthys > Pholidichthys leucotaenia. Next base: position 392,856,623 of record CM035836.1, on the reverse strand, counting down.
CTATTGCGTTCCACTTTCCTCAAAGCGCATATTTTTACAAGTAAATTTAAAACTTTTCACATAAATTTGCACCTTTTCTCCACCATGTAAACTTGTATTTTTTCCAGAAAAATTTGCAAAGACCATTTCATCTAATGTCTAATTTCCACTTGATGCAGTTGCGGCAGTCCCCACCAGCTGTGCTTCTGCGACAACATTTAAATAAGGACAAGGTTCATAGCAAAATACTAAGGTAAGATGAGCAATCACACGATTATAAAATGTTCATATTGCCCCTTTTCCCGGGTTTCTTTCATCTCTTCCCTGTGTGCTGGATGCAGCATTATTCAGCTAGACTGTCAATTATGGAGTAGCTCATTCCAGCCTGACAAAATCACCCCAAGAGTGCTCAGATCTCCCAACTGTTGACCTTGACAAAGCACAGATGCACACCCATCTAAAATGAACTTAAGGTCACTGGCCTAGGAGAAGTAACGGTTTTCATGAAATCGTAAAGTCCCAGATCTGCGACTCAATGCATCACAACTAGTTGAAACAGGAACATTGACTAAAGTGGAACCTATTTACTCTAGCAATGGCATCGCAGCTGTAATGCAACACAACCATATCCAGGGAAATTAAGAGTAAGAACGATAAATGTTCAGTTCTCCCATATCAAAACTACTCACTACTCCATGACCATGGCCATCTCTGCACGGGTGTCATAGGCAGCCACACACGTAACGATTTTTGGGTGGTGAAGCTTGTTCATTATTTCAACCTCTTTGCGAGCTGCTGCCCTCTCTTTGGAGGTTCGGGCTCGGTAGAACTTTCCTGCATACTCCTGGCCCGTCTCTTTGTGGGTCAAAAGGAACACCTGGCCAAATTTCCCTCTGAAAAATGAAGCAAAAGACTGCAGTTCTTCACTCATGGTGATTTTTTTAGGTGGTATTTTAGCTTTATAGCAAATGAATGCTTACACTCCCAGTTTCTCAAGCACATTGTAGTGGTCCTTCACGTTATGTTTTGTGTCAGGAGTCACTGTGACGTACGACTCCGTCTCCTTCTTCTCCTCTTCAGACACAAAGTAAATTTTCTTAAAAAAAAGACAAAAAGAAAAAATGGCAGTCTCACAATTAATACACAAACACCTCTCTTACTTGTGGTTGCCATCTTGACAGACTCCGACTCTTGACTCGGTTCACTGATGCCTGCTGAATTATATGCTCGGACACGGAAGCGGTACTGCCCCTGAGGCTGCAGGCCCGAACGGACGTGGTAGGATGTGTTCTTACAGCGGCTTTCTAATTGAGTCCAGTTCACAGACTTGTCCAGGCCCTCTTGGCACACCTCCACGATATATCCCAAAACAGTGGTGCCGCCGTCGTAGTTGGGACCAGTCCAGGACAGGACCAGGGACTTGGAGGACAGCTTGGAAACAACAGGGTGGGATGCAGGTGGACTGGGCTGGTCTGAGGAGGTAAGACAGAAACAATCAGACCAAGTTATGCATCTCAAAATGTTTACATCATTTTTCTAAATGGCCACATTTCCCCCCATAACCACATGTATGTCTCTGCAACAATAACTACTGACAAATTTACAGGAAAAAAAACCCCACTCAAGTTTAAAATATTGATCTGAGCCGAGACCTACCTACGACACTCAAGGAAACCGTGTGCTGAGCAGATCCAGCTCTGTTTCGTACAATGATTGTATACAGCCCAGTGTCACCTGGCTTGGCCTGGGAGATCTCCACGCTGCTCTTCGTCCCAGTGTTCTTGACCGATAACTGTGGCCCTTCTACTACCACCTGGAGAGGAGCACAGTTGCAAGACAAGGAGTAATAAAAGAGAAAATTCATCAATCAACCCGAAAGAGAGCCAACACTTCTTACCTTGTCTCTGTTGTAAATCCAGCAACAGACCACAGGGAAACAGCTGCTCCTGAACTCACAATGTAGCCGAGCCTTTCCTCCCACTCGAACTTCCACCTGCTCTGGTGGATCCAGAAACTCCACAGCAGGCCCTGATGAGAAGCACAGTTATTCTGCCTTCAAGTAAAAAACATTGAAACCGTGTATAAAGAGCTGAATGATTGTCTATAGCATGCTGCATTTGCTACACACCTCTACTGGAAGATTCTTCTGTTTGAAGCTGAGTCTGTCTGGTGTCTGTGGAGATTAAGGAAGTAGGACTGACACAGGTGTTTAAAAAGCAGGAAAAATTAGCTAACCAATCACATGTGAGCACTCATGTTTGGCTGCAGTGGCAACAGCCAGCCAATCATTTGCAGTTTTAGATAATTACAAAACTGCAGGACATTGATTTCAATAGTTAATTCAGTGGTAGAAAGAGGTGGCAGAGTAATGAGAAATTGTACTCAAGTGAAGGTAGCAATTCATCATGATCATCGATTATTCCAGTATAGTTTAAGAGAAATAATCTAAAAATTATCTAAATAAGACCAAGATTCTCTGAAATTTGGATTTATTACCTCCGCCAGGCTGAAAAGGCCAGGAGGAGGTTATGTTTTTGCCAGGGTTTGTGTGTTTGTCTGTTTGTCTGTCTGTTTGTCTGTTGGTTAGCAAGATAACTCAAAAAGTCTTGGACGGATTTGCATGAAACTTTCAGGCGTTGTTGGAAATGGTACAAGGAAGAACTGATTAAATTTTGGGGGTGATCCGGTTCACCGTCTGGATACAGGAATTTTTTTAAAGCATTTTTCAACACTGTGACATAGGGCCATTTTCAACATGTGTGCAGGTGCAATGGAGGGCGCTGGTCGTCGTGTCTGCAACACAAACTCTGCGTTCTTCAACGTTTTAGGCACAAAAGCACGCGGAAAACACTGCTGGCCTGGGCCCGCCAGCGTGCTTGTGTTTGCGCGCAACTGCAAAACCTCACACGGGCAGCTGTCCGCCGACGGATTCTTTGGCAGAAATTCCCCGGCCAGCCATACGCGCTGCGCAATAACGAGCTCTCTGCCGGCGAAGCTTCTAAATTCTCGTTTGCCGCGGAGCGAAACCCCAAAATAATATAATATAAAACCCACGGCAACCTGTCTACCCAATTTGCATCCGTCAGTGGAGGAGATGGACACAACAGCAACACTTCAGTTTATTACCTCCGCCAAGGAGGCAATGCTTTTACTACTGAACCACTAATCCTATCACTATCAGATTGATTGTCATTGATTAATTGTGTGTTTATTGCACTGTCCCTGTCAAATAAACAAATAATCATTGTGAATCCAATTGCTAGTCATATGTTTACATGCTCAAGGAATCTGAAAACGTACACACAAACACTGTATGGGGGGAATTGTGGCGCTCGGCGGAGGTCTGCGCTCTCCGAGTGCTTTTCTAGTTTTCCTTATAAATTACTTTTTTCCCCATATATTACCTACTTTTCAAAATTTTTTACACAGACTCAACTTTTTTCCATATAATTTTGCAACTTTTTCTAAATGTGTGTGTGTGTGTGTGTGTGACTATTTTCTTGTATGAGTCATAAATGTGTAAGGTTTTTCTCTTAAATTTGTAAGAGTTACTTTTTCTTATTCTTTTAAATAAAATTGCTCTTTTTTCCCATTATTTGCACATTTTTACTCATTATTATTATTATTATTTACTTTATTCTTGCACATTTGAGACTTGTTTCGGCTGTTCCCTTTAGGGGTCGCCACATCGAATCACCATCCCTTGGATTTTCCTCTGCAACACCAACCCTCTCCATGTCCTCCTTCACTATGTCCATAAATCTTCTCTGTGGTCTTCCTCTTTTCCGCCTGCCTCTTCAACATCCTTTGTCCAGCATATCCACTGTTTCTCCTCTGCACATGTCCAAACCATCTCAGCCTTGCCTCTCTTACTTTGTCTCCAAACCGCTCAACCTGAGCTGTCCCTCTGATAAACTCATTTCTAATCCCTGTCCCTCCTTGTCACTCCCAGTGAGATTCTTAGCATCTTCAGCACTGCCACCTCCAGCACCTCCTGTCTTTTTGTCAGCGCCACCATCTCTAAACCATACATCATAGCAGGTCTCATTATTATCTTGTAAATCTTCCCTTTCACTCTAGCCTTTCACGGGGCAACACAGTGGACAATGGTTAGCATGGTTGGCTCACAGCTACTGTAGAAGGTTTGAATCCCCAGGCTGGTAGAGGTGGGAACTTCTCTGTGTGAAGTTTGCATGTTCTCCCTGTGCTGCTTGGGTTTACTCCAGGGGCTAGACAGGCATGTTAGGTTAACTGGTGAGTCTAACTCTCAATTGTCCCTCAGTATCTGTCTCTGATAGGCTCTTAGAATAGAGGGTTAGTGTACCGACTAGTTAAGTGCTTTGAGTGGTCTTTGTGACTTGAAATAGCACTAGATATAAGTACAGGTCATATCCTTCTGTCATAAATCACCTGATGCCACCCTGCCTGCACTCTTGTGCATTTTTCATTGCTTTGGAAGGTTGACCCCAGGTATTTAAACTCAACTACCTTCACTACCTCTACTCTTTTCATGTTCACTGTTACACCTGCCTCCCTCTCATTCATACACATGGATTCTGTCTTGCTTCTACTGACCTTCACCACTCCAAATTCCCTTCCACCTGCTCCCTACTCTCACTACTGATCACAATGTTGGTTGAAAATATCATGGTCCATGGAGAATCCTGCCTGATGTTGTCTGTCAGCTTGTCCATCACCATGGCAAACAAGAAGGGGCTCAGAGACGATCCCTGATGTAACCCCACCCCCACCTTGAATCCATCTGTCACTCCTACAGCAAATGTCACTACCATCTCGCTGTCCTCATACATGTCTTGCACCACTCTCACATACTTCTCTGCCACTTCTGACTTCCTCATACAGTAGCAGATTTCCTCTCTTGGCACATTATCATATGCTTTCTCAAGATCCACAAAATCACAGCGGAACTCGTTCTGAACTTCTCTTGCACATTTGAGACTGTTCTCAAAAATAAATAAATAAATTTGAGGATTTTTTCTTGTAAATTTATGATTTGACTATTTTTGTATTTGCAATTTTTTGTGATAAATATGTGACTTTTTTTGCATAAATTAGCAACTTTTTCCTCATTTACATTCTACAGCACAGAAACTTACAACAACATGAATCACACTATTCTGTTTCTATTTCCCGACCCTCTATTAAGATCAGCATATCTATCTGCCATTGAATAGGACTATTTATGTAGAATATTATTATTCCTGGGAAGAAGAAAATCGGAAACAATTAAGAAAATCATGTGCATGCAACAAACAAAGATTTTTTTTAGGAAGTTAAACAAAAGTTGGTAATATAGCCTACCACTGTTTTTCTCTTCTCTGTGTTTGCTTCCCTCTTTAGAAACCAAGGACAGTTGAGTCTTTTCATGCGGCGCAGCCTTGAATGGGACCGCACTGTGGAGCTCATGGTTTTTTGTTCGGTGAATTTCCTTTAGTGCTGCTAACAGAACGAAGTAGGCTTACTTGGTGCAGATAAAGTTAATGTTCACTTTTGAGTCATCACTGATTAAGCTGTACTGGATGTTTGTGAGGAACTTCAAACCATACTTGTTACCTGATATATGCAGCACGGCACTGCTTGATTGTTTTCCTGCACAGTTCTCAGCTGTGCAGGTGTATGTCCCGGCATTTTCAGGTGAACACTGAGTCAGAGTCAGAGTGGCAACACCATTTTTAAAAGAAGTCTTACTTGAAGGTATCCGTTCACCTAAACATGGATGAAATGTATTCTTAGTGCTCATAAATATTTACACATGTGCATAAATACCTCGAATCAATATAAACCTTGGCTAACAAGTCCAACATAATCCCTTCATCCCTCCTCTTTATCTGTTCTATTTGATTTTTTTTTTCCCAGGGATGGTATTAGTCATTGAAATAATATTGACCTTTCACATTCCTCTTAATATAACTAGACCAGGGGTCTGCAACCTGTGGCTCTTTTGCTCATATTCAGTTCCCATTTCTTGTGGTTTTGAAAAACACAAACTTTACATAAAAATCCCATCCCAAAATAAAACCATCTCTCAAAAACATTGGAAACTTCTGTGAAATAAGTTGTACATTTTTAACAAATTTTTAACAAAACAGTTGCAAATTTATAAGAAAAAAGGCCACAAATTTAGAAGTAAAATCTGCAAATTTAAGAGAACAACGTTGCAGATTTACATGGAAAAAAAGTGCCAGTTTTCAGAAAATGAGTTGCAAATTTATTTCATACTTGGGGGGGGGGGGGGTGACTGAAGTTCAGAGGGGGGAAAAGTTTCAAATTTATGAAATAAGTTGCAAATTTAAGCAAAAAAAAAACCCCAAAACCCAATTTACATAGAAAAATGTGTATATCAATTTAAAAAAGTGAAAAGGTATGGAAAAAACCCTAACAGAAAAAAGCTGTTTATGAGAGGGCAAGCTTTTTTGGTTTTTTACAACTCAAATATGATTTGTGGATCCATACAGATTTTTTTTGACAGAACTTGCTTAAAATGGCTCTTTTCATAGTAGAGGTTGCTGACCCCTGCCCTAGACAATCATAATTCATAATTCTAACCCAATTAGTTCCATCCCAGGGTTTTGATTGGAAAATAGTCCGATACCACACTTGGACATTTCACGGATATACCGTATTTCTGCGGTGTTCTTCAGTAGTGTTCGAATAATTACAAATCACACACTGTTTGGTAGCTTATAATATGAGAAATAAGTTAAATAAGTGCTGCTGTATAGTGTAGCCTACCTTCTTTTCTATAGTTTGGAGCTGTTTGGCAGAAGACAGACCTCACAGACAGTAAAGCAAAGTATACGCGCTTTCTTTCTGGTTTGTGCTAAGAGTTAGCCCGCTTGGCTGCATTTTGGTGCTTTTGAAAATGTATTGGTAGTTTTTTTCTTAGCTTTACAGTGAATAATTTTTATTAAAGCTCCACTTTTATTAAAGCATTTGACTCCATCGGAAGATGCCAAGAAGCCTGCGAAGTTAAACAAAAATGAAGATGCCGGTGGCTAGGCTAAACAGGCTCCACACAGATCACATCATCGAGGTCTATATGTTGCAAACATCAGGCCATTTGCCAGTAGGATGGAGCTGAGGTTGTATGTATCAGTCAACTCCTTGGACTGGCTGCATGATAATTACAGAATAGCGGCTTCATCCAGGAATCACTGTCATCAAGAGATAACGAGTTACAGTAGCTACCTAGCAAGCCGCTTGATCAAAACAACTGTAGCAGTGGACTCAGGAAAGGTATGTACAGGGGGGAAAATAAGTATTGAACATGTCAACATTTTTCTCATTAAACATATTTCTGATGGAGCCACTGACCTGAGATTTTCACCAGACTGTCATGGTCTGAGCGCTGATTCTGTCCGTGCTCGGGCTGTTCAGTATTTTCCCTGTGTCATCCCATTTTGGGCTGTGTTTATGGCCTCTAGGGCTTTTATTGTGACAGCGTCACGGCGGGACTTCCGGCTGTCAGAGCCGAGCTGCACCGTGACAGCTGAATCACATTCTATTAATTACATTCTCATATCCTGATTACTCTAGTGCCTTATTTAAGGGAACAGCTGAGGTTACTCTGGGCTGCGACCTCGCATAACGTTGGTTCCCCACAACGTTTGGCTGGAGTCCCTAACCCCGGCTCCAGTCATCCTCTTGATTCATCGTGTCTCTGTAAGTGTTTTCCTCAGAGTCTGTATCTTGTATCTATGGTCCTTGTCTTAGTCATAGTTTGTGTTTTTGCCCCACGTGGCTGATTGTTTTGTCATTTGTAGTTTTGTTAATAAATATGCAAATTCATCGGCTGCCTATAGCGTCTCATTAACGGCCCTCAAGGGCCATCCATGACACAGATATCAGTAACAACCCAAGTAATACACACATACAAAGAAATCAAGGCAACTGTATTTACAAAACAAGTTATATTTAATAAAGTGGAATGACACAGGGAATAAGTATTGAACACGCTTGGTGAAATTCATTTAATATTTAGTAGAAAAGCCTTTGTTGGTAATAACAGCTTCCAGACGCCTCCTGTATGGAGAAACTAGGTACATGCATTGCTCAGGAGTGACTTTAGCCCATTCTTCCACACAAACTGTCTTTGAATCTTGAAGGTTCCGTGGGTGTCTTCTATGAATTCTGATCTTTAGTTTGTTCCATAGATTTTCAATTGGATTCAGGTCAGGTGACTGACTGGGCCATTCTAGCAGCTTTATTTTCCTTCTCTGGAGCCAGTTGAGTGTTTCCTTGGCTGTGTGTTTGGGATCATTGTCTTGCTGAAATGTCCACCCTCATTTCATCTTCAGCATCTTGGCAGATGGCAACAGGTTCTTGCCAAGGATGTCTCTGTACAGATGTCCATTCATCTTTCCTTCAATTATATGAAGTCTGCCTGTACCATTTGCTGAAAAACACTCCCACACCATGATGCTCCCACCTCCAAACTTCACTGGTGGTATGGTGTTTTTGGGCTGATATGCAGTGCCACTTCTCCTCCAAACATGCTATGTGTTGTGGCATCCAAAAAGTTCAATTTTGGTCTCATCTGATCAGACTATATTCTCCCAGTATTTTACTGGCTTGCCCAAATGTTGTGCAGCAAACTTTAAACAAGCTTCAACATGCTTTTTCTTCAGCAATGGAGTCTTGCGAGATGAGCAGGAATAGAGCCGATGTCGGTTGAGTGCATTATTATTGTTTTCTTTGAAACAGCAGTACCTGCTAACTCCAGGTCCTTCTGGAGCTCTCCACAAGTGGTCTATGGCTCTTGGATAACTCTTTTGACTCCTTTGTCAGAAATCTTGTGAGGAGCTCCTTGTTGTGGCTGGTTTATGGTAAAATGATGTTATTTCCACTTCCAAGTGATGGCTCCAACAGTGCTACACTGGAACATTCAGCAGTTTAGAAAAGTGCCTGTAACCAATGCCATCATTATGTTTTGCAACAATAAGGTTGCGAAGGTCTAGAGAGAGCTCTTTGCTTCTACCCATCATCAGTTCTTTGTGGTGTGACAATCTGATATTCACAGACCTATTAAAAGGCTATCAGTCAGGACTTAACCAGCTGAAATTAATTTGCACTGATGGGGGATGGGATGTCTTCCTAAATTCTGATGTATTTTTTTCTTTTTGTACCTCTTTTTCTTCATGTGTTCAATACTTATTCTCTATGTCATTCCACTTTACTAAATATAACTTGTTTTGTGAACAAAGTTGCCTTGATTTCTTAGCATGTATGGATTACTTGGGTTGTTACTGATACCTGGTGAAAATCTCAGGTCAATGGCTCCATCAAAAATATGTTTAACCTCTTAAAATTCTGGTGTTCCACTGCAGGGATATTTCAAATTTTCTATTGACACTCAGTGAAGAAAGAATTTGATTTTCTCTGTGTATGATAAATTTAGGGAAATTGGCTGGAATGCTAAGGTGTTTTTTTTTTTTTTTTAAGTTTTAAATCTGCAAGAAACACGTTGCAAATTTACAGGAAAAAAGTTGCAAATTTCAGAGAGAAAAGTAAAAAATTTAACAAAAAAGTTGCAAATTTACAAGCATAAAGTTCCAGATTAACAAGAAAAAAGTTGCAAATTTACAAGAAAAAGTAGGAAATTTTTGAGAAAAAAGTTGCAAATTTGCAAGAAAAAGTTGCAAATTTACAAGGAAAAAGTTTAGTTTAGTTTATTGGCTTATTTGTCCGGGACCGTGTACAGAAAAAAAAAAAACATTAAACACAGGGTAAAGACGCTCTGTAGCAGATTATAGTGTTCTCACTAATTTCTATCTGTAGTCCCTCAGGCAGGCAAGAAGATATTAAAAGAAAAACAGCAGATAAAGAAAGCAATTCAGGTCGGATTTCAGAATCTGTTGCCCCTGAAACAAGCAGGGAGTAAGTTTAAAAGGTAAAAAGACAAGAGAACAGCACACATAAAAACAATTTAAGAGTACAATTTCAAATCCCATTTGAGGGAGAGAGTCGATGCTGGCAGGCTTGATTACTTAAAATCCATTTTTTAGTCTCTGTGGAAAAGTCTGTAGTTTGTTCTGGTCTTCAATGCAGTGGGGCGCTTGTTCCATTCCGTTATAGCTTTGTATGAGAAGGCTGATTGTCCAAAAGCAGTTTTATGTAGGGGAGGCATGCCCAAAGTCCGGCCCCCAGGCCAAATCCGGCCCATGTCCAAATTTCCACCGGCCCGAAGCGTCCTGTCATAAAATCAATAATATGTGGCCCGCCAGCACAGTTTCCCACAGTAAACAATACACACATACCAAAAACAGCAATGTTATATTTCACCAGAGGGTGGCAGTAGACCTGTGGCCGCATTCTCGTCGCGTGACCCCTGTGTGAACTTTTACCCCTGTGGTATGTTTTTAGCTCATTTCTAAAATGGCAACTGGAAATAAAAAGAGGAAAGTTGACAGCGAGGGCCGCTGTTTCCAGGACAAGTGGAAATCGGAGTATTTTTTCACTGACATACGAAACAACTGTGTCTGCCTAATTTGCCAAGAGACTGTGACTGTTTTCAAAGAGTTCAATATTAAGAGGCACTACCAGACGAAACATGCTAATTACGACAAGCTAACGGCGAACGAACGCGCCGAAAAACTGAAGCAACTGGAAGCTGTTTTGACAGCACAGCAGCGTTTGTTCACAAGAGCCCGTGACACAAATGAAAATTCTACAAAGGCAAGCTACGAAGTGGCAATGCTGATTGCCAAGCACTGCAAACCTTTTACTGAGGGTGAATTCATTAAAGACTGCGTGATGAAAATGGTGGAGAAAATTTGTCCTGAGAAAAAGCAAGAGTTTGCCAATGTCTGCCTGGGTCGTAGCACTGTGGCACGGAGGATTAAAGAAATTTCATCTAACATCAAGGGACAGTTAGAGGCAAAAGGAGTGGAGTTTGACTTTTTTTCGTTAGCCTGCGACGAAAGCACGGATGCATCTGACACCGCTCAGTTACTGATTTTTTTGAGAGGAGTGGACAATGAAATGAACGTGAGTGAAGAGCTGCTTGACCTTCAGAGCCTTAAGGACCAAACCAGAGGAACAGATTTGTTTGCTGCTGTTTGTTCCACCGTGGATGACATGAAACTGCAATGGAATAAAATCACTGGGATTATTACGGACGGCGCACCTGCCATGGTTGGTGAGCAAAGTGGGCTATCAACGCTAGTCTGTAAAAAAGTCAGTGAAGAAGGCGGCAAAGCTATAAAACTCCACTGTATTATTCACCAACAAGTTCTATGTGCCAAACATCTGAAATATGATCACGTTATGAAACCGGTGATAAAGGCTATTAATTATATTCGCTCCAGAGCCCTGTGCCACCGCCAGTTTCAACAGTTTCTACTCAACATCCACGCTGAATATGGAGATGTTGTGTATCACAATGACATAAGATGGCTCAGTCGGGGATCTGCACTGCAGCGATTCTTCTCTCTCAGAAAGGAAATCGGACTATTCTTGGCACAAAAGGGACAACCGATGCCGGAACTCTGCGATCCTATTTGGCTGGCTGATTTTGGATTTTTAGTTGACATAACACGACATCTGAACGTGCTGAACACGAGCCTTCAGGGGCAAAATGCAGTGGTGAGCCAACTGTATTCATACATAAAAGCTTTTCGGACAAAGCTGCTACTTTTCCAAAGGCACAAACGCAGCCCAATACCACACATTTCCCATCACTGCAGGAAATGATGACCAGTTTTCCAGAAAACAATATCAGTGCGCAAATGAGGAGGTATGCAGAAAACATCTCATCTCTGACTGAGGAGTTTCAACAGCGTTTCAGGGATTTTGCAGCTATTGAAAAGGAGATCACACTTTTTTCCACTCCTTTTTCCGTGGATCCTAATGACGCTCCACACCACCTGCAGCTGGAGCTCATTGAGCTGCAGTGTGACGCGGAGTGTCACGGTCGCCACCAACAACTCCCTCTTGTCGACTTTTACCGCCAGCTGGACAAAGACAGGTTCCAAGAGATTTGAACATTTGCTAAGAAAATGCTGAGCTTGTTTGGCTCGACATACTTGTGCGAGAAGACGTTCTCGGTTATGAACATTAACAAGAACCGTGTGAGGACAAGACTAAGTGACTCTCACCTGCGTGACATCTTGTGCATCAAAACCACTGCTTTTGAGCCAGACCTGGCCACCTTACTGCAGTCGAAACACCAGTGTCACCCTTCACATTAATGCAGGTACATTTTTTTTATTCTTCTGAGGAGAATAAATTCCAAAGTCTCAGTGAATTGATTTTTTTGTGATGATCAAACCACAGTTTTGTCAAATTTCTGTCATTTAATTTGACTATACTATTCTTTGTCAAAATGCACTGGGATGTGATTTGTTGAAACAAAATCAATAAATACTGTACACGTTTCTAAAAATATTCAGTCAAATTTCATAAAATAGTTTATTTGTATGTAATTTATTATTACTTTAATCTTTAACTATCCTGGTGGTAATGCAGTTGACAACAGATTCTCATTTGCAATGTCAACCTAGCTGCAGACAGCAAAGTGATATATATATATATATATATATATATATACAGTATATAGTTACATATTTACATGGTAATTTACAATGGTAATGGTTCGAGGAATGTCAGGCTGAATGGTCCGCCCCCATACATTTTCACCTGACCAAATCTGGCCCTCTTTGCAAAAAGTTTGGACACCCCTGATAGGGGGATGCAACAATGCCACTTAGAGGAAGTCCTTGTTATTCTGGTATTTTGTTCAGAAGTTAGGTACACAAAAGTCTTAAGCAGTGGGGCAGGGGCGCCTCCAGAAATTTTTCAGGGGGGGGGGGGCACTGAAAATCTTGGGGTGGCACATCAAAATCAATTTAAAATGTAATCATGCTGCGCGCCCGTTCGCGTCTGGTCTGAACGCACCTTGACAGTGTGATCTGTCCTACTTTGCTGTATTTTGTTAATATTTGTTAACAAATATATAACAAATATGGGGGTGGCTGTGGCACAGGTGTAGTGTGGCCAAATACTAATCTTGGTTCAATTCCGGCTCTGTCTGTAGTCTGCATGTCGAAGTGTCCTTTTGAGACTGAACCTCCAGTTGCTCCTGTCAGAATCGGGACATGGCTGTGCTCATGCCCTTGCCTTATGTTATTTGTTTCTCTGTAATTTTCAGGACAAGAGTTTAGCCATGTCCTCGCCCTCTGTTTATGTTCATCTATATTTTATTTTCTTCCCTGCCATTGCCTCAGTTTGGTTTTCATTTGGTCATTATTATTATTATTTTTATTATTATTATCATCATCATTATGTGCCACAGTCTTCTCTCCCCTTGTCTGTTGTGCATCCTTTCTCTGTGATCAGTCCCTGCCGTCTCCATTTGTCCCCGATTGTGCCCATGTGTTCTGTATTGCTTGATTACTCTTGTGTCCGATTATATCAGCCCCAATCTGTGTTCCTGATTAGTGTCATTAGTCATATCTGGGTGAACAATACACCTCTGTATCCTGCCTGTTATCCAGCCTAGTGTAGCGAGTTTGATTTTTGTTACAGCTTTTGAGCTGTGTGCCATTATTTGGTGTTTTTTTCAAGCTGCGCCCATTTGGCCAGCTCTTAAAAAAAATCAAACCATGAACTTTAAGTACTGCATTTGGGTCCAGTTTTCCACCCTCCATGACAGCTCCTGGTGGGTCAGGCCAGCACCTGTGCATGGCAGCTCCGCTGCCATCAGTGTGTAAATGTGTGTGTGAATAGGTGGATAGCAGGATCTCTAAAGCGCTTTGGTCATCCAGAGATGAGTAAACTGCGCTATAAAAGTGAACACCATTTACCATTTAATAATATACAGCACACTTCAATTATTCTTAAAGGTCTGATGACACGTTTTTGACCTTTTTTAGCATGTTGTGTAAACCCAAAAGTCATTGTCAATGATCAATATAATATTTACAACTGCGCCTGCATAAACTAGTTATCATCAAAAAACAGCAGCCGCTGACTGGACTGTGGAGAATTAAGGGCGGCACCCCCATGACGTAATTGCAGGAACAGACTCAGGTGTTGTAGACTGGAATGACAGCAGCTTTGTGGCTCACAGTTTCTCCGGTTTCTTGTTTCTTGTTTTAATTTTATGGCTACGTCTTCGCGTTGTGTTGCAGGCTTAGATAAAGCGTGTGATGTGTGAAAGACCACATCACACGCTTCAGCTTGAGTCTGCTCTCCTCTGCACTTTGATGCAAGAGTAGTGCGAGGAGGGGAAGGATTAATGGATTTACAGGCAGCTCTGACCTACTTTCTCTGATCGCACGCCGGTCTGGGCACGTCCCCTCTCTCATTATCAACAGGTGATCATGATCATAATCCCGCTGAGCATGTTTCCCGGTCCTCGCCCAGGTGCTTCTCATCACACCATCACCAGCAGCGCGTTAATGGCAAACGGCCGCCAAAATGTACATGCACTGCTGGTCAAAAGTATTGTCATCTGTACTGTTAGTCTGCCAGTATTTTCAGCACTCTCACAATGTGTTAGCCACTCCACACAGCCATGGTTCTCGTGCGTCCTTGAAGCGATGTCTGCTCTGGTGCGCAACCGTGGTTAATACGTCTCCTTTCCATGTTTGCTGAGTGATGTTGGCCCCGAACGCCTAATTTTTGTGTTTCTGTGTATTTTTGTAAGTCTTCACCTTTTTGGGAATTGTCTGTCATTCTATATTAAATGTACTGTGGTGAATTCTGCGCTTAAATCCTCATTATTTCATGCACCCTCTACCTGCCCTGCCTAAGAGCCCACGGAGAGGCATGATTTACGCATAAATAACGAGGATTTACACGACGATTTCAGCATAGTATTCACCACAGCACATTTAATATAGAACGACAGACAATTCCCAAAAAGTTGAAGACTTACAAATAATATACAGAAACACAAACAGTAGGCGTTTAGGGCTGACATCACTCAGCGAACATGGAGAGGAGACGTATTAACCAAGGTTGCGCCCCAGAGCCGACAATGCTACAAGGGGCGCAACAGAACCACGGCTGTGTGGAGTGGCTAACACGTTGTGATAGTGTTGGCAATATTGGCTGGCTGACAACACAGCAGATGATGCACACAAAACATGAACAGCTGACTGACACCGAGTCTGACTCGCTAGGCACACTGCCCATGCTTGATGTTTTCAACCACTTCCATCCTGTGTGTACAAAGGGCAGCCAAGCGCTGTGTTTCGTCGATGATGTTACAACATGGCCAGGGGGTTTTACAGCCACTGACGCAATGGGTGACGTGGCGCTCATGAAAACGTCAGATATTTGCGTAAAAAAAAGCCTGTTTCATTTAGAACTGCACAGACAAACTGATTTCGTCATATTGTATTATGTGTTGAAAAATTAGAGGAAGTCAAGAACGTGTCATCAGACCTTTAAACATCTACTACATGTAAAATATGACATAGAAAAACAAGTTATAAAATTATGTTAGACTGTCCAGTGGCAGGGACCAGGGGTGGCCGCTGTGGGGGGTCCAAGTGGTGGCAGGGGGGCATTCAGGTGTTCCGTCGGTGGGATGTTTCAAATTTTCTACTGCCACTCAGTGAAGAAAGACTTTGACTTGATCTGCATTTGCTGAATTTAGGGAAACTGGCTGGAATGCTAAGGGGTTAATGAGAAAAATGTTGACGTGTTCAATATTTATTTTCCCTGCTGTATATAAATAGTGGACAATGTCAAATTTTGTTGAACACATGTAAAATAACAATAAAGATACTGTATTCTATACTATGCTCATTGAATGGGCGACATTCAGATGTAGCAATTGAGAAGTACTTGTTTTAGCATAGCACTACACAGTCTTGGCAGAACACCATAATGTTAAATGAACAAACTAATCATAATATGTTGTTGTTCATTACTATCAGTTAATAAATTGTGTTTGTAGAACTGTTGTATAAAAACAATATTACACAAAAGGGAGTGCAGTGTTGTGAATATAGCACCATGGTTATCCATTTCAGGTGCATTTGATATGCAACATCACTTAAGTACTATATTCATGACATCACACAAGCTCTCATATAATACTGGTTAATTAAAAAAAGCTTTAATGGAGCAAGTAGCTGCCTGTGTTTTCCTATGATTTTCCCAAGTCAAAATGCTGCTGTGAAATACAGTAGACCTGTTTTCTAGAAATAAGATAAGCCTTTATTAGTCCCACAGTGGGGAAATTCCAGGAAAATGTGGATTAACTCATATTCTTTAAAAAAAAAAAAAAAAAAAAAAAAAAAAAATTCTTATTCTTAGTGCCATGGGAAAATAGTACAACTGGCTGTATTTAAAGATCCAGAATTTTCCTGTATTCTGTAAACAAAATTAAGTGACTATAAGCCTATAGTAAAGAATGCCATAAATAGAAACTGAATTACAAGGGCACTTCTGTCAGATTTTCTAGATAAATGCTGCTGTTTTTCCTCTTGCTCTCTTCCTTTTTGCATCTTTGGTAATTCAGTAACTGTGGCAATAATCACTTACCACTGTGTTTCCAGGAAACAGTCAGAGGTTGGCTTCCTGTGATAACACCTTGAAAAGTAGCATCACTTCCTTCACATACACTACAGTCGGTGAGACACTCGTGGAAATGGGGAGGTTTCAGGCTCTGAACTTTGGCGTCTTAACAGAGAGAAGACATAAATAACAATGGGATTTCATTTCCAGATGTTTATGCACAGGAAATGTACCACACTCAAATATAATTTGACATCACTTACTGGATAAGACAAACCCTTATTCATAAATGTGATCCAACAAAGGTAAATCACAGCTATCAGAATTATATGTTCTGCTTTGTTTTTAATTGGGGTAAGGCAAACATCTGTCACATACTGTTTAAAAAAAATCTAATTTTAAATCCTAACAACGCGGTGGGTCCTGGAAACACTGTTTCCACAAATACCACACAAGAGTCAAACAAAATGGGCATGTAGACAACTGATGTCACTTCAGATAAAGCAGCATCACTCTAAGATTTAGAATGAGTTGCAATGGGAAATTCAGTGTGGGCTTTACAGTAATGTACAGCAGGCAGGGAAATGGGTGGTCACCACATTAAGGTGGAATGCCATTTGTGTGTGTGTGTGTGCGCGTGTGTGTGCAGGAGGGAGTGCCTTATTTATGCTGCATTTCCCCTCTAGTCCGCTTTGGTCTGCATGCGCTTTGGACAAGCCCGGCACACACATGGCACTGTTCATGCTCACTTTTTTCATCTACCCAAGCCAAGCAGTTGACGGCATACGCACAACCATCATTTGCAGTTTCACTCCCGCCCAATAGGTAGCGCTAATGCGCTGACGCGCCAGGATTTTCACCAACGAAGAAACACTGCTTGCTTTCTGCTGCTTGACTTCCAGGTTTTCACTCCTTTTCCACAAAGATGCTGCTGCTGAAGTATTTATGTATGATTCTGTTATGTCCATATCTTGGTGAAACGAGGAGGCTCAGTGTGCAGTTGAATGTACTTTATTGTTAACAGAACCAGAACATGATGGACACTCCGTACAAGCCAAGGGGTCAACAATGAAGAGACCAGGTCTCTTCCGCCCTAGCCCTCTATACCCCTGGTGACGGCAGAACCAGAAAGGCGAGCCGTCATCTCCCACTACACCCAGGATGGTATGGTCGCCATCTTACTACACTACATTTTCCCTCCCCTGTAGAAAAATGCTAGCACACAAATCAGACCCTCCCCAATTTAAACCCGACTCACACACTAACAAAACAGTATGTACAAGCCTATCCATACACTAAACTACCTAGAGGGGGACAGGTAGACTACTGACACCCCCCCCTACATGGCCTAGACGGGTTATTCTGCCATCTGATTTTATAAGGTCCATAAACAAAAAAAAAAAAAAAATAGCCGTGTTCCTACCAAACTAAAATAATCCTGGAACAATACATACATATACATACATACACTCAACTCTTCACAACACACCAACTAACACAGGTAACATGTCCATTTACGTTCTTATTGGCGGCCCCCACCCCAACACTCTCACCCCATAACCTAGGTACTTCATAGCAAAACAAACAGTGTTGAGGACATTTTTTTTTTTAAACACAGAGCCAACACACAATAAGTAGACATAAAACATATGAATCAAATGACTTAGGGCCATAAATCAAAACAAACACATGTTAAACTTCACCCCCAGTCATTTTACCAGCCCAATGACAAGGGCCACCCCCTGGATCACCATCCGGTGGCTCCCATCCTGAGTGCCTTTGCTTCTTCCTCTCTGGGGACGAGCCACGCTGGCACCTCCTCTCATCCACATAACGCAGCTTGTTGGGGTGTCTCCACAACTCATCGGACAGCCCAAAGTAGCCATCTTCCCGGGTAGCCACCACTCACAGCCACCCCTGGTCATCTCGCCGCTTTTGTCTCTCATGTACTCCTCTTGCCCGAGCCTCCTCCTTGAGCCGGACCTCGTCCCCAACCCGCAGGGGAGCCTGACTCGGCTTTGTGTGTCCACCACGACGTGACTGGGCTTCCCTCCTGGGCTGGGCCGTCCCGCCAGCCCGGTCCAAAGCCCTCCCTGAATGTTGATGTCCGGCGCGTCGTAGAACCGCACCTGATGGTCCTGCCCCCTTCTTCGTCATCCTGACACCAGCAGTCGTCCCGGGGGTTCCGCTGTGCCATCCAGTTCCCACATCCAAGGCTGCTTGGACACTGGCATCGGAACCCTCCCATGCCGGGTCGTCGTGGCACCGGTCCTCATCACCTCCCAAAACACCAAGCTAATCGCTGTCCCAAACTGTGTTGTCCTCCACGTGCAGAGCAGGTCGGTCCCACAATCCACAGCCCCACCACTCCTCTCCAGCACTGCTGGCAATCCTGAACCCCAGGCCGTAAAACGTATCTTTAGCCATCACCACAAACTGGACACCCGTCATTACTGCCGACTTGTACCGGGCGGTTAACTCCAACAAGCCCACGATGACCAACTTGTTCACACCGCAGCCGATGTATGACACCAACAGTTCTCTGACGCAGTAGTGTGGGAACAGACTCCTCACAGTGGGCCAGCTTAGCACCGAAGCCACTGCTCCCGTGTCCACCAACAGTGGAACTTCCACACCATCCAACAACACGTTGCAGTAGATGTATCCATTTGTGCTTGCAGAGATGGTATGCACAACCGTAGGAGTCACAGCGGGGAGATCCGCTCCACATCTTCGGTCTTCCCACTCAAAATTCTTGCAGGATCTGGCGAAGTGATGCAGAAGACTGCATTCGCCACATCGCTTGCCCTTCGCCAGACACTTGCTTCCTTTAAACCAGTGCCTTGTGGACCCGCAGCCATAACATTTTGGCGTACCCGGGGTAGACCTAATTCTTACAGCGGTGGCATATTCTTCTTCACTCGTGCTGTCCTCGCTGTCCGAGCCCACAGCCAGCGTCCTCCAACTTGGTTCTCCACACCTTGACGTGCCTCTCTCATGGAGTTCTTCAAACAATTTTTCCGCTGCCTCATACTCTTTCGCTATGTCAACAGCCATGGCTAACATCAGTTCACCCGGGTAGGTCAGGAGCCTCGACCATGTTGCAGAACAAAGAACACGCTCCGCCAACTGATCACGCACCATTTCTTCTTCCAGGGCTCCAAAGTGGCACTTTCCTGCCAGCTGATGCAGGTCTGCGACGAAATGCTGCATTGACTCTCCCATCCGCTGGTGGTGCTGCTGAAACTTTATTCGCCAGACTATGGCATTCTCAGAGGCGCGAAAATAGCGCGCCATTAGCTCCACCATGTTCTCATAATTATCAGCCTCTTCTAACGTGCCAAGGATCCTCTGACCCTCCATCCCAAGATTATGAACAAGAATAGCCCTTGCACGCAGCTTTTCGAGCTCACTGAGGTTAAGGGCCACCAAATAATTTTGAAACACCACGTACCACTTAGCCCAAGGCACGGGCGGCTCACCCGGGACCTCCAAAAACGGCTGAAAAGTGGTGACAGCTCGCTCCATACCTCTTTTCTCCTCGTCACCAAATGTTATGTCCATATCTTGGTGAAACAAGTAGGAGGCTCAGCGTGCAGTTGAACGTACGTTATTGTTAGCAGAACCAGAACACAATGGACACTCCGTACAAGCCAAGGGTCAACGACAAAGAGACCTGGTCTCTTCCGCCCTAGCCCTTTATACCCCTGGTGACGGCGGAACCGGAAATGCGGGCCATCATTTTACTACACCACAGATTCATGTATGTTTATTCTCGTCTTCCGCTTCCTCGTTGTCTTCTTCGTCTAATTTGTCTTGGTATGCTGTGCCGATATCGCCACCTCGTGAATGGGATGTTCAGTCTTGCGCATGCGTTTTTCAACGCGTTCAGATCGTGGGCAGGCGGCGCGGTCACAAAATTTGGGCTGCACGCGGTCGTCCACGGTTGAGCACTGCAGACACTAGCAGAGAGGAGACAATGACATAAATTTCATCCCACGAGGTTTCCGGTTACACGTACGCGGACAGCAGAGGTGCAGCATGAATCCAGCTTTAGTGAAAGCTGCTGGAGTGCAGCTGGAAAAGTCACACCAACAACTACAACATCAAAGCATTTCATACACTCTTATTACTGACAAATATATCTGAATTGTGACTGACATGGCTTCAGGAGATCTGACTGTTTTCATTTTTATTCTCCTTTGTGATGCAGTCTTATAAAAGCTTTGAGGTTCAGAGAAGGGCAGTAAAAGTGCTGCAATGTTTTTTCCAGGTATTTTGCAGTGCAGCACGAAAAAGAAAAACTGTAACACTGAATAAGTCTTTTAAGTTAGATCTTTACCTGCTGTAGATGAGAGTCCCATGTTGTTGCTTTCCAATAGCTTCCTCTTAGCGGTGTCCACCCCATTCTCTTTCTGTTTCTCCACACAGTGTGTTTGATTTTTAGGCTTAAGGGCCAAGTGAAAAGTGGACACATAGGTCTTTGGCTTCCTGCCATCTTTATCCATCCTTCAATCAAAATGTTTTTCACTGGTCACTCATCTGTCAGGCCTCTAACTCTTGGTTGTGGTTTTGTAGAAGTCTGGTATGAAACTGTTGCATACTGACCCTGTCTGCACTGATGCAAACAGGAGGAGCTTCCAACTGCCTCTAAAATCACTGCCCCCCTCTCAGGGCCACAGTACACAGGAAGCAGTTGCTTTTATCTGAAGGCTAATTGAAAACACACAGGTCCGGCCCCCACTGCCCCTCTGCACTGAGAACTGAAGAGGAGCCTGAAACAAATGTGAGAAAACAAAAGAGACAGTGAGGGGGGGTGGGTAGGAAATGTGTGGGAGAGAGAGTGTTCAAGCTGAACAGAAACTTGGAGCAAAAAGGTGTTCAATTGCAAAAGAAGCACACAACCAAAACAAATAAAACCATATTTACCTCCATAAAGATTATGCCTCCTATCCTTAGGGTTGTTTCCTTTCTGCCATTTTTAATCCTTGTAAACGGTCTGTAGGTTGAGCCACACTGTCACAGGAATCAAGAAGAGCCAGTATTACAGCTTCTGTTGTGGGTTTGCACAGTTGGGAGCCTGACAACACTAGAAAAGTCATTCAGGAAAACAGTGTGTCTCTGAAACTGTAAATTACTGAGGTGGAGACAGTTTGAGTGAAAGCTGAGATGGGGGACCATGTGACCACAGAGAGCTCCACTTGTAAATGAGGCACCTTTAGCTCTCTGGTATAGCTGCAGGCTGGCTGGGTGTGTCTAAGGTGTGTCTTTTGTTCAGCTGTTTGCTGTAGACTGGATTCCCCCCTGAACTGAGTTTAGATCATGTAGATTAAATTAATAGGGTTTTGTGGAAGAAGAAAGCAGGCGAGACAGCGAGCTGGACAACACATGAACTTTATTCTTCTTCCAACATCAAGTACAAGAAATACTCTCACTGGGTCTCACTGCGCCTCCTTTTTATAACCTTTATTCTTGCAGCATGAGACCCAGGGAGTCCAAACACAATACTTTAAGCACAAAGACATGCGTGGCACATTAACATAATAACCACCTCTTTCCTCTCTCGACTCCTGCATCTCCCTACTCCCCGGGGGATGGATAGTCCTTCCCAATGCATCTGGGACCCCCCGGAGCCACTTCTTCTTTCAGTCCTTTTGTTTCACCTTCCCCCGGCTTCCGACTCTGGGTGGAGAACCCCCACACAGTGCCACCACAGTTTCAAGATTATTCTTTTTTTCCTGCTTACATTCCAAAAATAGGAATCATACATATATTTTACTTTCAGTGGATATTCTGTTCAATTTGATTAGCTTTATTTCTGCAGTGAGAAGAAAATTTCATTCTGCCATCAATGAAACTTCGTCAACTGAGAGCTGAGACTCCCGTTAACTGGGCAGGCTGGGCTTGGCTCCCTGCAAAGGACTGCAATCCACCAGTTCAGCTGCTGCTTCTCCAACACCGGTGTCCAATCGGGTGGACCACAATCCTTTGCGGGGAGGCACACCCAGCCTGCCCGGTAAGTGGTAGACGGGAGTCCCGACTGCTCCTTCACCTGTGTGGTACCACTGTCCTTTGCAGGACCGCAAGTCCCCCTCCCATGCGAGTATCTAAAAATTAAAAATTTAATAATAATACTGCCATGACTTCCGGTTATGGCTGCCACGTAGGACGGACGTGTCTCGCTCTGCTCTGCTCCTGGAAAAAAAAAAAATCGGCAAATAACTCTCTCATTTGGGACAGAACGTATCCCAGCATTTGGGCGAGGATATGTCGGCGAAGCCTAAGGCTGGAAAACCAGGAAAAGGAAAAAGCGAGCCGCCGAAACAGTCCAAATTAATGGACTTTCAGGTCTGTGACGCAGCAAACAAGGCTCCATATATGGCGGAGGAGGCTGGCAACGCTGCGATTTCTGCGGGGAATGGCGCAGATGCGCTGATGGCTGCCATGAGTTCAATGAGAGCGGACTTTTCCTCTAGATTTGATGGGATTATGACAGCGCTGGAAGGAATAAGAAAGGAATTGGGTGACTGTGTAGAACGAACGGCGCAGATGGAGCTCCGTCTCGCTAGTGCTGAAGATGACGTCACCCGTCTTCAATTAAAGGTGCGCACTTTGGAAAAAAAAAATAAATCTCTGGAAGATAATATTTTGGATTTGGAATCTCGGTCGAGACAGAATAATTTGAGGCTGGTGGGTCTTCCAGAGGAATCAGAAGGTCGGGACGTATGTTCCTTTCTGGAAAAGTGGATTCCGGAGGTGCTGGGCAGCGAGGAGTTGCAATCAGCAGTGGTTCTGGAAAAAGCACATCGTATTGGCCCACGGAGAGATAAGGGACCGCCGAGGACCTTAATTATGAAGTTTCTTAGCAACAGAGACAGGATGAAGATCTTCAACGCTGCACGTGCTAAAGGAGAGATTAAACACCAGGACCAGCAGGTGCGGTTCTACCCAGATTTGGCCACAGGAATCCAGCAATTGAGGAAGCAGTTTGATCCCATACGTAAGGAGCTGCGCAACCTTGGGATTCGTCATGGTGTAATCTATCCTGCGAGACTGCTGACCACGTATGAGGGCAGAACCCACATCTTCAAGACCCCAGAGGAGGCGCAGGAGTTCATCAAAAAGATCAAAGAAGAAGAAGAGACTGGTGGGAGCTAAGCATGAACAAAATATAAGGTAGAATAATTAAGCATTTGCACAGGCATCTGACTGACTTGAAGTAAATAGTAAGTTTACAAAATATAGATTGTATTATATATTAAAAAAACAAAACAAAAACAAAACAAACAAAAAAAAAAAAACTATGATGTACAAAGTTGTTAAAAATTTAAAAAAAAAAAACTATGATGTACAAAGTTGTTAAAAATTTTGGAGTTAAGTTGGAAAACTACAGAGGAGAGTTAATGTTACGTCATTAAAAGCAGTAGAGTTAGGGTGATTGGGAGGATGAAGAAGGAGTGGCTTAGGCTGTTCCCCGTGGGTGTGGAGCGGTCGATGGCTATATCGGGAGACAGAATTTTTCTTTTGATTTTGGGGGGTTTGCCACAAGTGTGGGAAGGGGAAATTTGTTTGTGTGTAGTTTGTAGGATGAATGTTCAACCACTCATGTTTTTGCTTCTCTGTATGAGCATGTTTACACTGCAAGGTAATCCCAAACTCTCTATTGATCATGGACCAAAGTGTTAACCTTAATTTAACTTCATGGAATTGCAGAGGTCTACAAAATTTAAAAAAACTTAAACAAGTTATGAATAAAATAAAGGACATGGGTTCAAGAATTGTGTTTTTACAAGAAACTCATCTGATAGAGGAGGATGTTAAAAGAATTAGGAGTAGATGGCAGGGAAGTGTATTCACCTCTTCATTTTCATCCCGAGCCAGGGGAGTTATGACTCTCATACATAAATCAGTTCCTTTTCAAGTGAAAAATGTAATTGGAGACAAATTTGGAAGATATGTAATCATTCAAGGTTCTTTGCTATTAGAAAATATAAATCTTGTGAACTTATATGGTCCCAATATAGATGATCAGAAGTTCTTTGCTAATTTATTTCTCATCTTATCATCACTTACAGGGCAACATATAATAGCAGGGGATTTTAATTGTACATTGAATCCAGGTGTGGATAGATCAACAGGACTGGATTGTACGCACATTGGATGTAGGATGACTATTAATCATTTTATGAAAGAATTGAGATTGTTAGATATATGGAGAGAAATGAAACCACAAGTTAAAGCCTATTCTTGTTATTCCAGTACCTACAAGACATTCTCACGTATTGATTATTTTTTGATTTCCACAGAATTAAGGTCCAAGATTCAAAACTGCTTTTATGATAACATCGTGATCTCTGATCATGCACCCTGTTGTCTAATATATGTAGATAAAAA
This sequence comes from Pholidichthys leucotaenia, assembly GCA_020510985.1. Lineage (NCBI taxonomy): Eukaryota > Metazoa > Chordata > Actinopteri > Cichliformes > Pholidichthyidae > Pholidichthys > Pholidichthys leucotaenia. The sequence continues at coordinate 392,831,759 of CM035836.1, read as the reverse complement.
ATTGACAAAGGAATCAGGTAGATGGCAATTTCAGCATAAATGGCTTCAGGATGAGGAATTTGTCAAGTATATAGAAAAACAGATAGACGAGTTCTTTGACATCAATACTACACAAACATCAGCATGTGTAAAGTGGGAGGCTTTCAAAGCTTTTATTAGGGGACATATTATTAGTTATACAGGATCAAAATCTAAGAAGACTCGAGAGGAGAGAGCTAAATTGGAACATAAAATAAAAAATCTTCAGGAAAAAGTGTATGCAGGAAGTGACCCAAGGTTGGAGAATGAATTACTGATTTTGAGAGCTGAATACGACAAAAAATCAGCGAATAGAGCTGCCTCGAGTCTTCTAAGATTGAAACAATCTTTTTATGAACAAGGTGAAAAATCAGTAAAATTATTAGCATGGCAGATTAAACAATTGGAAATTAAAACACCAATTACCAGTATTATAAGTAATGGACAGGTAGTTATAGATCCTTTAGAAATTAATAGAGCCTTTAGAGATTACTATGAAAAATTATATGATACCAAAAATGAACCTGATTTAACAAAACTAAATGGGTTTTTGAACGAACTATCTATACCGTGTATTCCAAATGAAAACAGGGAGATATTGGAGTCTAAAATTAGTCAAGAAGAAGTTGGGCTAGCCATTGATAATATGAAATCAGGAAAAAGTGCAGGACCAGATGGTCTTCCAGTTGACCTTTATAAAAAATTTAAGAATAAATTAATAAAACCTTTTTTGGAAATGGTTTTAGAAGCATTTCAAAATAATAATTTACCATCATACATAAATAATGCCTTAATTATACTGCTGCCAAAACCAGGTAAGCCCTCTAATAAATGTGAAAATATGAGACCAATAAGCCTATTAAACGCCGACCTTAAGATAATCTGTAAAATTTTAGCAAGACGAATACAAGAAATTTTACCAAATATTATTAATCGAGATCAGAATGGCTTTATAAAGGGTAGACAAGGCTTCCATAATGTAAGAAGACTATTTAATATTATTTATTTTAATAAAGAAGCACCGGATACAGCTCTCCTATCATTGGATGCCGAAAAGGCCTTTGATAGAGTTGAATGGCCCTTTCTTTTTGAAGTCCTACAAAGGTTTGGACTTGGAAATAATTTCATAAAATGGGTTCAAATAATATACAATAATGCTACAGCAGAAATCCTAACAAATAACAATATTTCAAAACCAATAAAAATCAATAGAGGATGTCGACAAGGCTGTCCACTTTCACCTTTACTGTTTACTATGGCAATTGAACCTTTAGCGATAGCGATACGTTTACATTCACAAATATATGGAATTAAAGTTGGACCAACAGAACATAAAATCTCCCTGTACGCCGATGACATAATTTTGTTTATGTCGAATCTAAAAAAATCAATTCCAACCTTGTTGAATTTAATAAAGAATTTTGGGGAAATATCAGGATATAAAATAAATAAAACTAAATCTTCAATATTAATGCTAAATGAGACCCAGAGAAATTACCCAGCCCCTGAGGTAAATCAATTCAATGTTGTAAATCAGTTTAAATATTTAGGAATCCAAATTATGCCTAAGCTAGAATCAGTCGCCAGTGTCAACTATGAAGCCTTAATGTCAGATATCAGTGAGTTAACTCAGAGATGGATGTCACTACCAATGTCGATGATCGGGAGAATCAATATACTTAAAAGTAATATTTTACCTAAAATACTTTATTTATTTCAATACATTCCCTTATCACCACCTTTAGATCTATTCTCAAGAATAAAAAAAAAGTTAGTGGAATTTATATGGAACAACAGGAGGGCTAGATTACGTTTGTCTTTATTATATTTACCATTTGATCGTGGAGGTCTGAAATGTCCAAATTTTATGTTGTATTATTGGTCGGCACAACTGAGGTCTATGACATATTATTTTTCATCAAATGATCTCCCTCACTGGACTGAAATGGAATCATACAATTTACCTTTACCTCTTCCCATATTCATATACTCAGATTCGGCAAAAAAATTACAAAAACAAGTTAAAAATCCATTTGTAAAGCATATGATCAAAATATGGTGTGAAGCTAAAAACTATTTAAAAGAACCACAGTTATTGTCACAATTTAGTCCAATATGGGGTAATCAATATTTTAAACCAGGGAGAGCGGACGCTGTATTTAAAGTATGGAATTTAAAAGGGATACAAAAGATTCAGGATTTATATTTGCCATGTGCAGACAACATAATGTCTTTTGAAGAGCTGAGGATCAAATTTAATCTCAATAGAACACATTTTTTAAAATATCTTCAACTTAGAAACTTTATTCGATCAAATCAAAATAAAGCTCTCACTCGACCTATTTATTCATCCTTGGAAAAAATGATGATGAAAGATAGTAAAAGAAAGGGTATTATTTCAGAGTTTTATAACTCACTGACACTATCTTCAAGTGAAAATTCACTGAAAAGATTAAACTACTGGAAAGAAGATCTGCAAATTGAAATTTCAGAGGAACAATGGGAATTGGCTTGTACAGAAGCTCAAACCAAATCAATAAATGCACGCCTTAAATTGATACATTTCAAATGGTTAATGCGGATGTATGTTACACCGGAGGAGTTAAATAGATATAACAAAAATATACCAGATACATGCACAAAATGCATGGAAAGTAAAGGAACCCTATTTCATTGTTTATGGGAATGTAGATTAATAAGAATGTTTTGGGAAGAGGTGAGGGTAACAATTGAAAAAATAATCTCAAAACAAATCATATTGAATCCTAAACTGTTTTTGTTGGGTCTGTACCCAGAAAAGCATAATTTTAATAAAAGTGAAAGAACATTCATAGACCTCAGTTTGCTTAATGCCAAAAAATGTATTGCACTATTATGGAAAAAGACTCATAGACCAGATGTGACTCAGTGGTTAAGACAGATGTTAACAAACCTTCCATTAGAAAGAATAACATATATACTAAAATCAAAGGAAATTGTGTTTGAGAATATATGGAGACCTTTTATTGATTATGTAAAAAATTTAAACATAACTCTTGAAGAAGAAGGTGAATGATGTGTGTGGACCTTGTAAATTCCAAACTGGTGAACATAATATGTATACTTATGTATTGGACTGTCTAGACTAAACAGAGGAGCATTGTTGAAGACTTGACTTTGTTGGTGGTTGTTGGTGTTTTTAGTGCATTTTTTTTTTTTGTAGTACTTTAGTGTTAGTGTTTGATTGTTTGTATCATGTTTGTTAAAAAAAAAAAAGGTTCAATAAAGATATTGTGGAAAAAAAATAATACTGCCATGATTGTGGAGTGGAATGGCCAGATCAATTGCATATCATATGCGGACACATATGCACGCTCTGACTAAACGATGACAAGACACAAAAATGTCCAAATAACAAAAGACAAATGGACAACACTGATGCAACAGTTGCAGCCAAACAGGTCATTCTGCTGTGTATAATAATGTTGGGTGTTTTGTACTTATATTGCTAAAATACAAAAGGATACACTCCGATGGGTCTCAAATATTTGTAAGCGTGTCCTGTTATAGTACTGCATGAGTTTATTGACAATAAACTATAAACTACACATATCAACAGAAAACAATTATAATGGTGACTGAACAACTCCCATTCCCCAAATTGCAAGATACACTGTTATGAATATGTCATAGAAGATCAGAAAATTCTGTAAGTGATCTGACAAAAAAAATAAACAAGCGGTTCTTCAACAGTCGCTAATATTGGACATCCCATTCATTTTCAATTATTCTGTAATTAATAGTCACACAGTCAAATAAATCTTAGTGCCATTCAGTCCCATTCATATTTGTCAAAGTCTAACGTGTGATTGCCTACAAACAGGTTACACCTCTGTATTCCACTTTCAAACACAGCCTACATTTGGACCTGTAAAGCCTGATTGCGATACCTGTTTCAGACAGGAATACTTGCTTTCTACGGGTATGCACTAGTATATATAAACACTAGATAGGACATGGCTAGCCATCATGCTAGCCACAGTCCATATACATAGCTTACTTATATGATTACAATAAAGACAATGAACAATTGTTTGTGTATCCTGTTATCACAATTCTGCAGATGCTGTCAACCATTATAATTACCTACATAATATAGCACCTCTGTTTGCCATGAAAATGTTAGCTATATTCTATCTAGTGTTTATGTTACCAGCCACCATAGTCTGCATCATCCAACTGCTCAGATGTAAATATGATTATTGCAGACCTGTAAAATTTTTTAAAAGTATTTTTTTCATCAATATATTATTTTTTGAAGAATATAAAGACTTTAATTCTGCACCTTTCTGAACATTTTGGTGATATATATATTTAATATTTCTTTTCATGACAATATAATTTCGTTGTATGGTTGTCTATACAATGACAAATTGTCATGAACTCATTTTGGATTTTCTCCAAACTCAGTTTCATGACTTTCCTTTGTATTCATATTTATCTGCCGTATTGTTATATCTTGTGAGTTCCATACCGCCTTCCGGTTTCCCTGTATTGATCATTATCTGTTGCATGTATTTAGGTTCTGTTTGCCATTTTCCTGTTGTGTTTATTTCTGCAGTTTTTGATATGTATTATTGAGGATGTCATTTTATTTTGTTTTCCCAGTGTTCCCTTTCACTGTTGACAACTGTCAGGGGTGTGCAGCCTCACGTGGGCGCGCCCTGCCGCCTGTCAAGCTGCCATCTGCCCCTCCCTCACCTGTCATTTCCACCAGCAGTACCCAATAATTAGTTTTTGCTCTTTTCTCCTGCTCAGGCCAACCCACACCTGTGTTCACTTTTGTTATCATCTCATCCACTATTTAAGCTCTGTTTGCCCACTCTTCACTGCCGCTTCGACATCTGTCTTCATCTGAGTGATCCTCAGGACATTAATCGCATTTCCTTGTCTCCTCCTGGGCTTACGGCTCAGGAGCACTCCTCTGTAAGTTTTCCTGGTTTTTGCACTTTGTGTTTTGCATTATTTTTTGAACTGTTGTTACTTGTCTCAGTAAGTGTTGCAATTATTCTCCTGCATGTGGGTTCATTCCTCCTGCCCCGAAGCGGTGGACATGATACAAATAAAGGCAATATTCAGTCGATATAAATGTGTGTATATTTTTCTTAATTCAGTGTAAAGTTATTGTCTCAGAATTTGGAAATTACATTTATAGTATACAAATCCCAAGATAATTATTTCAAACTTTTTGTTCAGCTTATTAGTATTATTATTATTTATTTTTGTTCACAAGATTAAACACTAATAAGTGCATTACAAGGGGAACTGTGATCTCTTGGTGGAGGTCTGTGCTCTGACGGTGTTTTCTAGTTCATCAATTTAGTTAGTTTTAGTACAAATTTTTGCATGACTTCCCCTGAAAACAACAAGTAACTGCTCTGTAATTAAGCATACAGCAGTTATAGTGAATTTACATTAGAAAGCTTTGCAATTGTAGTTTTAAATAGACAGCTGATTTAATGGAGACCAGTGGAAGAATTCATGGAAACAGTTACATGGTCTGGTATGTGAAAGTAGTGCCATATGGTTGAGGGACACAATTTACTTTCAACTACAAACATAGCCTCAGTGCTGAAAGCATGTTGACTGATGGTGCAAATCCTGCAAAAGAGTAACAGTGTTGGAGACAGAGAGCAGAAGAGAGAAGGGTGGGGGTGGGGGGTCAAAAGGACAACAAACAAATTGTGTGGACCTTACACTGAAAATGGAACTCTACATACCTTAAAATCTAGATTTTGCCATAAAGTTTTATTTTATTTTCCATAGGTTAGATCACCGACTGCAGAATTTATTGACATAACTTGGTTTTAATCCATAATTTTCCCTACTGCTTTTTTAAACATGTAATGTTTATACCCCAGTAGCTTCGTCCACCAAGTTGGCAGCTGCTCATTCCTTTCACCTTTGCCACATTCTTTTTACACTGCCATATAAGGAAAGAAATGAGAATGACTTCATTTCATCTCTATATTGAATTACTATACCAATAATTATTTTGGTATCTTGTGCACCACACCATGCCCTAAATTATTTTTCCTGAATAATTATCCTTATCACATGGAAATCACATCAACTTTGGACCAAGTCTTTTGGAATTCAAAACAGGAAAAGCATCCAGAGGAAAGGACAATGTTCTGTGACTGTGTACTCCCATCTATGGTCATGGATTTTCTTCCTGTTCTCAAGAAATCCTTCAAAGTCACCATGACTTCTGCTAATCATTTTGCATCCTGTTTCCACAAACTCCTTCAAAAACATGCTGGCTCCACTTGGCCATCAATACATAACATCAGCACAAAGGCAGGCCAAATATCAATGTTACCACTTTATAACTGGTTGGGCTCATTCTTGTGGTTGAAAACAAGGTCAAACTAAGCCCTCCTGTGGTTGTGCACCTCACACTGCATAAAAGATCAAGTTTGCCCCAGCTGACACACAGATGAGCCAAGGTTTATCTTCACTTTTCAAGTCGCAAAGTAACTGCACTGTCAAGAAGACATTGTGGGGGCATTATGGGGGGGTGGGGTTTCTCCACTCAGAGAGAGCGGGGGAAGGGGGAACAATGGACCAAAGGAGGAGGTGTCACCGGGGGGGTATTGGACGGGACTGTTGGGTCTATGCCCCCTCCCCCCCGGGAGAGTGAGAGCTGCCGCAGCCGCTAGGAAAAGGAGGGTGTGAGAGCGGCCCTGGAGTAATGTCATGTTAATGTGCTACACATTTCTTTGTTGAAACTACAATGTGCTGCGGTCAGAAGTTCCGGGTCTCAAGGTCTCAATGCATGGAAGATATAAAAGTGGAATGCACAGAGACCTGGGATCGCTGTTTTGCTGTACTTCATGTTGGAGATGGAATAAAGTTTCTGTGTTGTTCAGCTCGTTGCCTCGCCTGCCTCCTTTCTCAACAGTGATGACCCTAAAACGTGCCATGGAAAGCGAGCCGAGTGTCGCCCTGGAGGCTGCCGGGAGGGAGAGCACCGGCGCCGCATGCGTTGTCTCAGTCAAGCTCCCAGCCTTCTGGCTTCACAGCCCGACTGCGTGGTTCCTACACATAGAAGCCCAGTTCGCACTCCACGGGATAACAATGGTTGACACAAGATATTACTACGTGGTTGCTGCGCTGGATGTGTGCGCCACGCAACAGGTGATGAGCCTGCTCCAGGAGCCGCTGGCCCAAGGAAAATATGAAGCACTCAAGAGGCTGCTTCTCCAGCGTTACACCCTTTCTGACAGTGAGAGGGCAGAGAAACTCCTAATGCGCTCGGAGTTAGGGGATAGATCAACAGTGGAGCTAATGGAGGGCATGCTGGCGTTGAGGGGGAAGGACGATGGATCCTTCCAGTTCGCCCACTTGTTCCTCAGCAACCTACTAGCTACCGCGAGGGCGATCCTGGCCAACTCGCCACAGCTGGTTGCCAAGGACTACCGTGCCCTAGCGCAGGAAGCGGACCGTGTCCTTTTGGAGACCAGAACTCTTAGCGTGCAGGCAGTGGCACCGGCATCCATGAGGGGCTCCAGCGAGGTCGAGGAGCCATGGGTGGTAGCCGGGACAGACACCAGGAGACAAAGTGTTAGAAAAATACCCGATTCTTTGATTGAAAGGTCCAAGAACAAACCGGAGATTTCTTCAATTTAAAGGATGGTACATTTATTTAGAAGTCACATGTAAAGCAAGCAGCGCTGGGTGCAGCGTGACGCAGCTCCCTCTGGAGCGTGGTCAGACTGAACCCCGACTTCCGGGTGCAGGTTACAATTATCCCCTCGGGTTGGGCGAGCCAGTACAATGGGATGGGCTTGTACGCGACTATCTGATTGGCTAATCTACCTATGGCGGGAACAGGCCATCCACTGAACACGCCTCTTCATTCTAGAATGTGCTATCAACAGTGTGCGTGGGTGTTGGGTTTGGGTGTGTATCTAATGTTAAAGACCTGACTTAAAAGAGAGAGAGAAAAGACAGAGAGGGCTCTATACCTTTGTCTCATTCCTGTTATCAATATACCATAACATACTTGTTCATAAGCATGCAAACAGAATTTGTATGGAATATGTGTAGAGCATAATGGGAGATCACCTACAGAATTATTATTCTGGCACTAACTATACATTAACCCTTTCAATCCCCCCTTTGACATGATTTTATCATGTCAACCATTTATGGTGTGAGAGACTCTAGCAATTAACAGATGGTGAATAAGGCAGGTCCCTGCATTGTGTGTCAACCCAAGAGGCTTGCACCATTGGTTCTGCTACCCGTGCCTCCCCCCTTGTGGACACCTTAGCACGGTGCAGCGATGTCTAAGAGGTGAACTGTCACCAGGTCCTGTACCCTCCTCGAGGTCTCCTCATGATCATTGTTCTTTGTCCAGTGGAGTGGACCATGTAGGGGTCATAGGGTCGAATAGAATCGGTCCACAAAACCTTTGTCCACCGGTTAACCCTTGCCAGGGCTCACATCATTCAGCTGCACTCATCACACGGTTGCGACAGAGGTTCGACCTTCCTCTGTGTCTGCTTCCCATATCTGCAGCTGTGGAGCACAGTTCCATCTTGGTGACACAGGAACGAAACAACTGTGTCCCCGCTCTCAGAGGCACACCTCATCCCATGAGGTCTACAGGACGGTCTGGTGGGTGCAGCAGAGGGTATGTAACATCCAGTCCAGCCAGTGAACAGCTCAGTGATGCTGTCCCAGGGATGCCACCCCCCTGTCGCTGGAAAGAGGTGGACACGCTGGTGTTGGTAAGGCTCGAGCTCCTGGCTCCACCCTGGATGCGGTCGGGTACCTGTCCATTCTTCTTCTGGGGACTGAAGTCATACAGTCACTCGCCCTACAACCTTTTCAATGTCACGGGCACACGTCATGATGGTCTGGTGCTCTCCAGCATGAATCTTCCCTGTACCCTACACCTTTGATGAAGTGCCGATACAAAGGGCTCAGCTGGGGCAGGACCAATAATGGTCTGAGGGGTTGCCATCACAATGCATGGTGCTTGTAAAGTTTTATCCTTATTCACTACAACTGTAGTTATCTATGTGTTGTTGTAAGTTATCTCCCAGTAGCCTTGAGTGTGTGATTGTTGACTATATGAAATCTGCATGTGGTGTTTGTGTTGTGGTGTGTGTGTTGGGTGATGGGACCTATATGTTCAGTGGGTAGGTAGTAAACAATATTGTTCAACATTAGGAGACATCCATATCCATGCATTGTTGTATTCAGGCATTCAGAGCTTCTAACCTTCTCCCTTATTCAGATTACCTAACCGTAATTAGCATGATGGAGATAAATAACGCAAGAACCCTATAAGTCTCACACCCCTACATCCGTGTGGTGAGCTATGTATGATTTATGTATTATCATTAGCACACTGTGTTTACAAATAATCTGTGATGGCAGAATGGTCTTCCTCGTCATCATCTTTCTTCTTGGGGTCCTCAGCTCTTCCTCTCGACCCAGCAGCTGGTCTAAGACTTGCTGACGACTCCCACTGTGGAAAATTGCATTTGTTAACGCCCTTCTGGGCTTCTGAATATATGGCCTATAGTGTCGTACTCTGCATTTGGTTATCCCTTTACCAAAACCAATTTGGAATTTGATTCAAATTTTCCTCATCCCCTCATTTGTTAATGTTAAGATTGGTCATATAGGAGATTTCTGGGCATCTTTGTGCCGCCTTTTGTGCTGATGCTTATGGTTTTATTTTGGGAGAATATTCTATGTTAAGGTCAGGTATTGGTTTTCCATGGATGGCTCTATTCTGCACTAGAGATGACAATATGTCCAACATTTTCCAATCCATGTGTTTGGGTCTAACCAGCGGGATGTGTGGAACCCCCCATTGGTTGAAATGCCTCTTATCCTCTTCAGTTAGGACAATGGATGCTTCCACACATTTCCTTGTTTATCAGTCTAATTTTATGACCAATCTAGAGGATGGATTTACAAATGATGGTAGTTCACAATTTGGATCAGATCCATTCAATTGCCTATAGTACATTGGGTACAATGCTAATTTTACAGATGTTGATAGGTGTTCTACTGGTAGCTTGTCATTTGCAGAATTTGATCGTTATTTTTCTGACTCAGAGTCCTGTACGTCATTACCCAGAATTCTTACTTTACATGCAATAATTTAATTTTTGCTAATTTTCTGCATACGTGTAGAAGTGAGTCCACTTATCTGTTCTAGTCTTTAAGTATGCAGTCCAGTTTTCAGTGGTGGAGGTGGACCCCTCTCCTGCCAGCAGCGGCCATTGTGGGGCGTGCTCTCTCCTCCTCCTCCTCCCCGCTGTCCTCCCCTCGTCCTCTTGGCTTCCTTTTATAAGAGAAACAGATTCATGGGGAGCCTCAGGCTCCCTTTGTGTCAGCCATTCCATAAATAAGTTCAGTTTTTCTCCAAATTTTCTTTTCCCTTCTTATCTAGATTTCCAACATTGAGTCAAGAAAGGAACTGCTTCAAAGTCTACATTTAATTTTCCTAATTAATACAAAATGGGATAAGATTAACTCTCCACCATGCCAACAGATATTGTCTGCACTACTGTAATTGAACCTTGTGGACCTTTGTCTTCCAAGAGTTCTGTTCAATAAGGTTTCAATAGTCACAGCTTAACTAGTTTACAAATTTCATTTAAGAAAAACAAAATAACCCCCTGTGCATTTTGATATGCTTCAGCATTGATAAATAAGATCAGTTTGTCCAGTTGAATTTAAATAAATGATTAAAAGTTGTGTCACACTTTCAGTCAAGCGAAAGGTGGACGGTTTGCCTAATTAGAATTTGATTTAAATTTTCTTGAATGCCTCATTTTATATATTCCTTGGTAAAGTGTGGAGTGAATGTAGTTTACCCTGACCCAGCTTGGCCACCGCCGACTCAGGAAAAATCACATTCCTCATTACTGTCATATTCCTGAAATATGATGTATCATATATCACATATCACACCATTATGTGGTGAGTAACATCAAATGCATACCCTCTGTTGGGGAGGAACATAACTAATGTTAATATTCACAATTAAGGAAATGCACTGAAAGAATGGACACCTAATGTCTCATTGCTGCTTTAAGTACTTGGAAACATCTAAGATGGTTGCCTGCATTTGTGCCTTCTTCCTGACACTCTTAGCCAAAAATTTAATTTATTTATTGTTGGTTTTCTGTTTGGTTGGTTTTTAAAGCTACAGCTGCAAATCTTACGTGGATCTTTATTTTCTTTGGTTAGACATGCTCTGCTTTAATTTCTTTTTCCATTTCCATCTCAACATCAGAAATATTTTCTACACTTGCTAAATCCACCGTTCTTCTTCTCTTCCCCCAAGTACTTTTTCCCATCAGAAACACTCAATTCTTTTCCAACCACTATCCATCTGTGTACAAGACTTCACCTTTCCCTGGACTAGCTGATGAAACATCTCACATCTATAATCTCTTTCAGTATTGGAACTTCCTTCTGTTCACTGTCCCATCGTTCATACTACTGACTACTGTCCACAGCTAATGCTCCATGCAAGATCCTGCACATAAAAGTGATTGTTTCATTCTGAAAAGTCAGCTTTATAAATAAACCAACATGGCTCAATTCAAAATTCTGTTTTGTGACAACACTCATCTCTTGATTTATACCCTGGCCTTGGATACCTTTTAATTACTGACCTTTTGAATTTGTTTTGGAATTAAATAATGTCGCTGGGTCTGAACATCTGCCTTTCAAGGAATGTATTACACTAAGACGTCTGCTGATTATTATGAAAACTTAAGTTTAACAGAGTCATCTGTATCTTGGTGTGGTGGAGTCTTCTGTCTTTTTTCTTCTGAACAGATAACCTCCAGATGAACTAACACTATGCCTACAAAACTATAACAATTTTAGATACAAAAATATAGAGCTTTCATTAGCCTCCAAAAACAATTCTAAATAACATTTAAATCAGGACTTAACCATGTGACACACAAACCATGCGGGTGTGAACCGCTGGTTTGTTTGTCAAGCTACACTGGTTGTCTTGTGTGTGTCAGAGCTGCAGATCTATGTGCACAGGACATTAAAGCCTTGTTCATGCTCCACCTCCGCTCTGTGCGTGCTCTATGATGATCCCTTGGATAGGGCTGGTGTGCACACAGCTATATGTATGTATATGCTTCATTCTTGAGTCTATTCGGCCGAGTGTTTGCTGTTTTTTACCCCAAATTATCTTCTTGTTTCTGTAGTCTACTCTGGTTGTGTTTGTTTTAATTCATCGTCTTCCATAATGCTTTTTACTCATCTCTGGATGATCCAAAACCATAACCCTTGTTACGCTGCCATCCCCCATCTCCATACAAAGTGTAAGGAAATCTGTAATGCTCCGCACCGTGTATTTATATTTATGTGTACATATGTATATTCACTGCTCTTATTTTCTTATCTTTTAAATTATTGCTCTAAGTGTTGTTATCCCTGTGCCATTGCAATCCTAGAATCTCCCCCACTGTGGGACCAATAAAGGCTCATCTTATTTTAATGTGGAAGCTTACAGCTTTTCTCAAATTTAAACACTTCCCTTCTAACTTTGCAACCTTTTCTCTTAATAGTTATTTTCTCCTAACAAATTTTAGATTTTTTCCTTGTAAATTTGCAAGTTCCTTTTCAGGAATTTGTGACATTTTGTAATATTTGGCAAATTTCCTCAATTGTGCAATTTCCTCCAAACCTTGCAGCTTTACCCTTATACCTTTTTGCATAAATTTTCAACCCTTGTCTTAACTTGTGATTGTAAATCAGCATTTTTATCATATTTTGCACCTCCATGCTCAAATCTTATGTTAAGTTAAAATGTCTATTGCAAGTCTTTAACAATGTTATTAGATTTCACCAGATTTGTAGAGATGTGCAAAAAATACAGTTAGGAGGGTCTGGGAACCTCCAAATATGTATTGGCCCTTAAATATTAAGGAGCCCTAAACCTGCCTCATTTCTCTTGGTCACTAGGTGGCTAGTTTTCTTGTAGCAAAAGTTCCCACTGCCTGATATTCAGTGGAATAATGACCTTTCAAGCGTCAAGAAATTTTCAGATTTTGGTCTTAGATGCTAGCCTTTGTTTTATTAGATGTTTCTTAGATGGAGCATGGGTGAGCAATATAAGCTGCAGCTTCAGCCATCACGCTTTTTGGATAATTTATGTTGAATTGTGCAATCAGAGGAGCCATTGTTTAATTTGACCCCGTTGGATTCCTCTTCCTTGATACATTGTTCTATTCCTTTAATGTAGCCTTCAAACCTTAGTGGACTAGTAACTTTTCTATCTGTTCCTGTCTTGACCTCTCATCTTGACCTCTCCCCCCTTGAAACAGAACGGCTTAATATCAAAGCCGGTTCTTTTTCAACATCCTGTAGGGAAGGATACCTGTTGTGTTGCTAATTTTGGGGGACCCCCTGGGGGCCCTTGTGGGTGTTTGAGCTCAATGGCCAAATTGCTTAACATAGGAAGTATTAGTCCCACGGGGGCCTCTGACTATTCTGACCTCCTGTGGTCATGCAGCCCATACTGACAGGTCAACTTAGATGGGGCATGGGTATGGCTTTTTTGAAGATTGGTCATGTATTGTGTCTGCTCAGTATGTGGTCTTGGCACATCTCTGATATGGAAGGCAACAATACTGTATAGCTAGGTCTCCCTGGTGGGGGGCTGTTTTCACATCCTTCGAACATTCCTCTGTCCTGCATTTGTTTGACCCATCTGGCAAATTTCTCCCTTCCTTTCTTGTGATCTGTGATTGGGACCTTTGTCAACCATCTAGCCCTTGTCTAGGATAGCGCCGACCCCAGGGAGCCGGGCTTACAGGCTAGAGACATTTCATATAGGTGTTAATCAGTCTCAACTGGTTGATCAATGGAGTGATGAATCACCCCACATTTCACAAATAGAGAACAACAACCTTAATTTTCTACCAGCCTCAGCGGCTTGATACATATACAGGAATACTATACAATATCAGATGTGTGAGGACTCACTCTGCTGGTGTGCTCAATTGTTCCTCTTTTGATCCATTGTGTTGCTTTCTTTGATTGCTGGAGTGGGACAGCGAAGTGGAAGGAGGAGGGGGGTCACTGATGGCGTGAAGGAGGAGGCAGCTGCTGGGGGAGGGGTCGTCCACAGCCAACACTGTCTCAAATTTAATGGAGAGAAACAAGCTATTAAACAGCGTGTTTTTGTCCTTCTCTGTTATATCGTGTTTATTGATTATTTTGCATTTGTTCTCACCGTTGCAGCATAAGTCTCTCATTCTTACATTTTTTCTTCCTCCAATCGTTTCTCCATATTTTTTGTCTTGCGTCCTGCACAAAACTTCAACATTTCATCAGTTTTCAATTTTCTTCAAGAACAAATTTCCGTTTCCATATTCTGCCCACTCTCATCTCCACAACAAAAACTCCTATTTATTTTATTCATTCATATTTTCGTTTGTTGTATTTAATTATTTTTGTATTTATAATTTAATTCATTTATATATTTACTTATCTATACCAACCTGCAATTTTTCATTTAAATTCTCTCACCTTTATATAGTGTCCACCTAGGATTTCCTAGTTTTGTTGAGGAATAAATCTCCTTATTCTCCAGTTTTATTGTAAACCTCCTTCTGCCCAATTAAAATTGAACCTTTCATCTCTCCAAGCCGAACGGGTACGCTTTGCCTCATTTTGGGCAAACCTGCATTCTAGCAGGTCCCTGAGGTCTTTTGTTTTTTCACCATGCATGGAATTTTTAAAGCCTTCCTTTCAACCAGAGAGATAAAGTTCCAGATTTATTCTTAAGATTTTAAGTTTTTGTTGGCAGTAATTTTGTGAAATAGTGCACTTCCTATATTTGGCCACATGATGGAGGCACTGTGCCCCAGCTTGAAGGTGATTCAAAATGGCGCCCTCGCATGCGCAGTAAATGGGACACGTGCAAAATGGCCCCTGAGCCTATTGTTCACAAACCATGTGCTTTTTTTTTTTTTTTTTTTTTTTTTTTTAAGTTTAAGAAAAATGGAGCACTGCCTCCTTAATCCCAGCTTTAATTTCGCGCTTCATTTTAATGCTGTTACCTCAAACAATTCTCCTCTCAGTAACCTGTTTTACCAATTTCACCTCCACTCAGTGGTGGGTCCAGTCCCTTGTTCTGACCATGCGGTCTGGAGACCGCCATTAGTTAAATCATTGTGGGGAAAAAATTTTACTAAATATTCTCAGCTCCCAGTATTTCCCAACCCACACTTTTATCCCCTAAGGACACAAAATCAGTTCTGTACTTATGAATGCATTCACTATTGTTGGTATAAAAGAATCTTATGCAATTCTGTAAGCTATTATTTTATACTTATGAGCAGACCCTCACTTAAAGGTGGAACAAAGATTCTTGCGGCTGCTTGTTACGTTACTCACTCATGATGTAGTCTGAGGTTCTTATAACGTATTAAGAGTATCTTTATATAAACTCACTGCTGCAACCGAAATCAGGCTAACCCTGGATTTCAATTTGGAAGACAGGCACGGCCGTTGCCTCCTATTGTCTTATCAATTCTGGGTACAGACTGCAACCCACAATCTCGCCGATCCATTTAATCTTTTGTCAAACAGAGGGTACTTTCGCTGAGGTCTCGGCAGATCCCCCGATGCACAAGCGGTACCGTGATTAACTCTAATCACAGCGGACACTTTCTCTCGTGGCCTCTTTTCGGCCACGAGAACAAGCGGTGTCTTGTGTTTAGCAAATTAAATGACCGCGGCCTCACTCCCAGAGTGGCATCGGGTCGAACACTTCCATGGCTCCCCCCGGCATCAGGTTGCTAAAACCTGGCTCTTTTCATTTGGGAGACGAACCTGGGTGATTATTAGTCACCCTGGCATCCTAAGTCTCGTCATTTTGGCTCAGACTGAATCCAAAACGTTTCAAAATTTGGCGGACCATGCACCCGTCATACATGTCCATTGACCGCGGCCGTTCTATCTCAGACTGAAAATAGAACACGTGCACTCCCTTTAACTTTTCAAACTATTATTTAAACTTTTCAAACTATTATTTAAACTTTACATGTGACTCCCAACCAAATGATAAATTTCGAGATCGGATATACCCCTTAATCAGACGACTGTAAATTTAGAATGGCCAAACTGCAGAAATTTGCGTAAAAAGGCTTTCTGCTTACCTTTTTGTTTCATTCAGGCGTCGCCACAGTCGACTAAAAAGGGTCCTTCCGATGTAGTTTTTTCAGGCTCGTCTCGGAATACGTGATTCAATCCGGGTCACGGCACCAATTGTTAGAAAAATACCCGATTCTTTGATTGAAAGGTCCAAGAACAAACCGGAGATTTCTTCAATTTAAAGGATGGTACATTTATTTAGAAGTCACATGTAAAGCAAGCAGCGCTGGGTGCAGCGTGACGCAGCTCCCTCTGGAGCGTGGTCAGACTGAACCCCGACTTCCGGGTGCAGGTTACAATTATCCCCTCGGGTTGGGCGAGCCAGTACAATGGGATGGGCTTGTACGCGACTATCTGATTGGCTAATCTACCTATGGCGGGAACAGGCCATCCACTGAACACGCCTCTTCATTCTAGAATGTGCTATCAACAGTGTGCGTGGGTGTTGGGTTTGGGTGTGTATCTAATGTTAAAGACCTGACTTAAAAGAGAGAGAGAAAAGACAGAGAGGGCTCTATACCTTTGTCTCATTCCTGTTATCAATATACCATAACATACTTGTTCATAAGCATGCAAACAGAATTTGTATGGAATATGTGTAGAGCATAATGGGAGATCACCTACAGAATTATTATTCTGGCACTAACTATACATTAACCCTTTCAAAAGGAATGGGGTGATCTGTTTTTATCATTGCTGTTTCAGCTCGAATGTCCAATGCTGCCTATCGCCATGCCAATTCAAGGAGGCGGGAAGATGGCACGTTCGGAATTCAGTTACAGCTGCGACCGATGGCGACAGGAACAGACTGCTTTATGTCACGGACACACGTTTGGGGAGTCATTTTTTGGTGGACTCCGGCTCCCAGAAGAGCCTCATCCTACCGGTCAACGCAGACAGGGTGGCAGGAGGCAGCGGTCCTGAGCTTACGGCTGCTAACGGATTCACCATCAGGACATATGGCGAGCAGACACTGACAATATGCTTACACAAGCCCAGTTTTCAGTGGAACTTTGTGGTAGCCGCATGTTCCGTCCCTATTTTGGGTGCAGATTTTCTATGTGCTTATGGGTTGTTAGTTGATGATGCTAATAGGAGATTAGTGGATGTCTCTTTTGCCTCTCTGCCCTGTACAGCTCGGGGAGCTGGGTCGACAACACTGGCTAACGTTAATGCTCCAGGGGGTAAGTACCAACAGTTAATCGCACAGTTCCCAGCACTCACGGTCCCGACGTTTTCGGCTACGATAACGAAACACAGGGTCGAACATTTGATAGCTACGAGAGGGCTGCCAGAATTCGCGCGATCTCGGCACCTGGACACAGCTAAACTGGCCAGCACGCGCGAGGAGTTCGCCAACTTAGAGCAGTTGGGCATCATCAGGCGCTCCAACAGCCTGTGGGCATCCCTGCTACACATGGTGCCTAAAGCCGATGGGTTGTGGTGACCGTGCGGCGATTTCCGGCGTTTGAACAATGCCACGGAACACGATCGTCCCAAATATCTTGGGACGATTATTGATAGTAATTTAAACTTTGAAGAGAACTGTGAAAGGGTGTGCAAAAAGGGTCAGCAACATTTGCATTGCTTGAGGAAACTTGCACGCTTCCAAATTGACTGAACCATAATGACAATGTTTTATCGGGCTTTTATTGAATCCGTTTTATCCTTTTCTTTAGTGTCATGGTTTGGTCAGATAAAAACTGAAACAGAGGAAATCCTTGGATCAGGTAGTTAGATGGTCCAGTTGTTTGCTTGGTGAGTCACAGCTGAGCCTGACATCCCTGTACACCAGACAAGTACAGAGGATTGCTACCTCCATTTTAAATGATGACTCCCACCCTTTGCACTGCAAATTTCAGCTTCTTCCCTCAAGACGGAGGTTTGCTGTCCCAAAAAGTAAAACCCAGCGCTACAAAAACAGCTTTGTTCCTGCTGCTGTCAAAGAGTTGAACAAGTTGTAACAACATACTGCACATAATTTAGGTACCTATTTATTAACTCCATTTTATATTTACTTATTTTTGTAGGATGTTATTTGGGTTCTAAATATTTTATTGGGTTTTAGACCTTTGAGTTTTTAACCTCTTTGACTAGTTTTTAACTTTTTAAGATGACCCTCCTCTCTTACCTCTGGTTTTTCTCTCATCTCTTTGTCTTTATACCCTGATTGATGGAGCCTTGAGTATTTTTATCATGTTTATAGTCAGCTTCATGTGTGCCTGTGTTTGTGTCTATGTTGAATGTAATTGTGGCTTGTAAATACGGATGTCACCAGACTGCAAAACAAATCTACCTACGGGTACAAATAAAGTAACCTGAACCTGAATGATCGCTATCCTATTCCACACATCCAGGATTTTTCCGTCCACCTGGCTGGGGCACGTGTTTTTTCCAAAGTGGATCTGGTTCGCGGTTACCACCAGGTCCCGGTGCACACGAAAGACGTTCCAAAAATGGTGGGAATAACTCCTTTCGGTCTTTTCGAGTTTTTACGCATGCTATTTGGATTAAAAGGCGCGGCGCAGACCTTCCAGAGGATGATAGACGCAGTGCTACGCGACTTGTCCTTCATTTTTGTCTACTTTGACGACATTCTGGTAGCCAGCGCGTCCGAGGAGGAGCACATCACCCATCTCAAGACAATTTTTCAGAGGTTGGAAGCGCACAGGCTGATAGTCAACCCGGCGATGTGCCAGTTTGGTGTGCCAGTGACTGATTTTTTGGGCCACTGCATTTCGCCGGAGGGCGCGATCCTGTTACCGGATAAGGTGCACGCGGTGTCGGATTTTCCACATCCGCAGACCATGAGAGCACTACAGGAGTTTTTGAGAATGGTCAATTTTTATAACTGTTTCCTTCCCCAGGCAGCCCAGCTGATGCAGCCGTTGTATGCCACGCTTAAAAAAAAGAAGCCCACGGAAACCTTTTACTGGACTCCCGAGCGAGACCAGGCTTTTGCAAATGCCAAAACAGCGCTGGCGGATGCCGCTTTGCTAGCCCACCTGGATCCGTCCGCACGGATAGCGCTCACTACGAATGCGTCTGATGTTGCCATAGGGGCAGTGGTGGAGCAGTGCGTCTCAGGTTCGTGGCAGCCGCTTGCATTTTTTAGCCAAACCTTGTGCGACAACGATCACAAATACAGCACATTCGATAGAGAATTGCTGGCTCTCCACCTGGCGATGCACCATTTGCAGTTTTGGCTGGAGGGGCTCAAGTTCACCGCATTCGCAGATCATAAGCCGCTGACGTATGCAATGGCCAAGGTCTCGGAACCATGGTTGGCCCGGCAGCAACGGCATTTGGCTGCAATTTTGGAGTTTACTACTGACATTCAACATGTTGCTGGTAAGCGCAACATCATGGCAGATTGCCTGTTGCGCGTGTTAATCGCCCCGGTCTATATGGGAATTGATTTCTCTGCCATGGCTGCGGAACAAACTGGGGACACGGACATTTGCGTGCTCCAGTCTGCGCCAACTGGGTTAAGGCTGGAGAACAGGGTGGTGCAAGAAGGGTGCCCTCGCTTACTCTGCGACGTCTCCACTGGCCACCCGTGCCCAGTGGTTCTGAGCTCTTGGTGCCGTCGCGTTTTTGAGTCGGTCCACTCCCTTTCGCATCTGGAAGTGTGCGCTTCAGTAAAGCTAGTGGGGGTGAAATTCATCTAGCCGCGCTTGTGCAAGGACGTGAAAGAGTGGGCTGCAGCTTGCGTCGCGTGCCAGCAGGCCAAAGTGCACAGGCACACCAAAGCCCCCCTCGAGCCATTCCAAATCCCGGCCAGGAGGTTCGACCACATCCACGTGGATTTGGTGGGACCACTCCTGCCGTTGCAAGGTTTTACGCACCTTTTAACAATCGTGGACCGCACCACACGCTGGCCTGAAGTGGTCCTGCTCGCTTCAACCACGTCCGCGGAAGTGGCGTGCGCTTTTTTGTCGGCTTGGGTTGCATGTTTCGGATCTCCGTTGGACATCACGTCCGACAGGGGTCCACAATTCATTTCAGAACTGTGGTCCGCGATGGCACAGAGCCTGGGGGTCAAAATTCACCGCACTACCGCGTACAACCACCAGGCTAACGGGTTATCCGAGCGTTTTCATAGGTCCCTTAAAGCAGTGCTCAGAGCAGACACAAATTGGGTAGACCGCCTGCCCTGAGGTCTTTTAGGGTTGCGCTCCGCATCTAAGGAGGATTTGGCACCCTCCCCGGCAGAACTCGTTTTTTCTCAACCGCTGCGGATCCCTGGAGAGTTTTTGCCGGAAAACTCCACGCCCGAGGCTGTTCCGCCTGCACAATTTTTACACAGTATGGAGGCTGTGAGCGTACCAGGCCCGGCCCACCATTGTTTTCCCCGCACATTCATCCCAAAATGCTTGCAGAATGCTGGTTTTGTTTTTGTCAGGCACGATGCACACTGGACCCCGCTGCGCCCGCCATATGACGGACAGTTCAGGGTGTTGGAACCTGGGGTGAAGCATTTTATGTTAGACTTGGGGGGACGTAGGGAGACCGTCTACATCAACAGGCTGAAACCCACTTCTGAGTTGGCAGACGAGCAGGTGGTGTTGGCCTAAGCTCCCCGGCGTGGACACCCATCATTGTGGCTCCGCAGGTTGGTGATCCCTCAGCAGGAACCTGCGCTCGCAAAGATAATGTGTTTCCCCCCCTCCCTTTTTCCCTACACAGACTGATGTGCCCTCCTGTACACCTCGTCAGCTGGGCGGTTCGACTGGACCGGTGACCCCCCGCTATAGCCACTATGGGTGCCAGCTCAAGCTCAAAGGACGGGGGGGTTAATGCCCCTTCTGGGTGTTCGGGGGGGGGGCTGTGTGGGGGCATGGTGGTGGTGGTGGGCTTCTCCACCCAGAAAGAGCAAGGGGAAGGGGGAACAATGGACCAAAGGAGGAGGTGTCACCGGCGGGTATCGGACGGGACTGTTGGGTCTATGCACTCCCTGGGGAGAGTGAGAGCTGCCACAGCCGCTGGGAGAAGGAGGGTGTGAGAGTGGCCCCATAGTAATGTCATGTTAATGTGCTACATATTCCTTTGTTCAAACTGCACTGTGTTACGGTCGGAAGTTCCGGTCTTGATGAATGCGAGTAAAGATATAAAAGTGGAATGCACAGAGACCCGGGATCACTGTTTTGCCGTACTTCATGTTGGAGATGGAATAAAGGTTCTGTGTTGTCCAGCTCATTGCCTCGCCTGCCTCCTTTCTCCACAATATAAACTTAAAAGCAGCTATGAAAACTATGCTTCATCTCTTTGGTGTGGAAGCAAATACAAGCCAACAGATAAAGCCTCGTGGACAGAGTTAGTGATAAGAAGCAAAAAAGACAAAACCACAAGCGTGTGAGAACCCGAATTATCTGTAGTGTACGAGAGAGTATGTCTCTTTGCAAACAGACAGCCATCTGTTCAACCTTTTTTTCACTCTTAACATCCACAGATCCTACTATTCAACAGTTAACAAGGACATGAAGAAGTGTGGTCCTTCACCTCCTGGCTTGAGCTCTAAGAAAGTGGAAAACATGGAAGGAGGAAAAGAAAAAGTGATGTGAGAAAAAAAGTCTCCACAGTTTGAAGTCACTGTATGACTATGGTGATGCAGCCAGAGTCCTCAGGTCTTATCATGCTTGAGGACCTGGACCAAGTTTCCTGCAGCTGCTGAAGGTCCAAATACTTTTGCAGAGGAGGTCTGAAAAAGAGCTCAATCCTCCAAAGGATGCACGATGCCCCCAAGTAACTTCAAATAATGGCTAGGTTGCAACTGCTCACACATTTTATAGTATCATTTATATGTGCCACAATAGATCAAGAATTTGTCCCTTTATTTGCAGATTTTGGTTTCAAGTCTAGCACACAAATATAAACTTAATGCATGAAATTACTAACTATAAAAACCAAACTTTACATTTTACATTAATTATAAAGACACTTTAAAATTTTGCAATACATTTATAAACAATATGCAAAAATGAGTTATACAGGAAATATCAACAAATCCCTATTCCAGTGGGATGTTGTGTAAAGTGTAAATAAAGAGAATACCCAATACAATGATTTGAAAGCCCTTTTCAACCTATATTCAATTGACTGCACTACAAAGACAAGATAATGTTCAAACTAATAAACTTTGTTGTTTTTGCAAATATTCACTCATTTTGAATTTGATGCTTGCAACACATTTCAAAAAAATTGCGACGGGGCAAAAAAGGACTGGAAAAGTTGAGGAATGCTCAAAAAATACCTTTTTGGAACATTCTACAGGTGAACAGGTTAATCGAAAACAGGTGTCACAATTGGATATAAAAGGAGCATCCCCAAAAGGCTCAGTTGTTTACAAGCAAGGATGGGGCAAGCTTCACCACTTCACCACTTTAAGAACAACTTTTCTTAACCCTCGAGGCCCCTTGGGGCCCAAACGTACATTTAGCTTTTTTTAATTCTCAATATATCAATCAGTTTAAAGGCTCATTCTATAAAACTTGGCCAGTATTTTTCTTTTATGATGACTTTGAAAATTCCATGACTTCCTCTATTGCAAGGTTTATAAAATAGGAGACTTTCATATACTGTATGCCTACACTGTTTACCTCGGGCCCAATTTGGTCCCATTGACTCCCATTATAACATATTTTTGACATACTGTAATCCTGACATATTACAAAAACATAACTGCCAAATGAATCTAGCTTCTAGGTTTTAACTTCAAAATACAGGGAAAACAGGTTTTAGGTGTGTGGTGATCCGCTCTGTGTGCCTGCTACCCTAATTGTCTCCACAGCTGCGCGCACACCTGCTCTGCCCACTAGGCAGCCTTCTTTAGGAGCGCTGTCTCTCATTCTGCATGGAGACATCAACGCTCCACTTGGCTGTAAGAACTCTGAGCTAGAGTCTACTACTCCTTCTACAAGGGAGTTTCGCCTCCCTCATCTTTCCGTCAACGCCTGATCATCTGGGAGTGTCGTCTCCCCAACGCAAAGTAAGCTTTTTCAAGACATCATTCCTCCTTCCCTCTTCTCCCCTGTGCACAGGTGGATTCCCCTGGGTGGACTTCCTCCTCCTGGCGGTGGACCGGGACCCTCACCTACACTCTGAGGATACACTGTACTCCATGAATGAACTGTTCTCCTCTGCTACACCTGAATCATCTACACCAGCACAAAGACGCAACGGACTGAGGTGGACCAACGGGGCAGCTTGGATGTTCTTCGGCGCCACAACTTCTCACCTGCACTGTAAGACTGATTAACCACTTGTTTATGCAATCCGTTAACAGAGAATTTATACTCTTGTCTCTCCTCTCTCCTAGGGTTGCCAGACTTGTCCTTGCTCTGCTCGCTCTTCTGCACTCATTCTCATTCACACTCCCACACACTCACTCACACATCAAATAAAGATAATTGTGTTTATTCTGAGTCTGTGTCTGCATCTGGGTTTGTCCAAACATGTCAAGGTGTGATTTCTCTCCACACACACCCCCCAACCAATCCACCAGGAACAGCAGAGCTTCATTACATAAAGTTTCAATGGAGGCCTGGTTCTTTTTCCTTGCAAAATGCATGGAAATTTAAAAAAAAGCTGAACACCATAAAAATGGACTTGGGTGTGCTGGGATTGATCTACAGTAAAAGAGTGGTGTTGTCACAATGGCCCCTTTGGGGTAGAAAACAGAACTCACATGCTGGGTGAGATTCTGACATTTTATTAAAGAACAAGCACAAAATAAAGCAGCTCATGGGCTGAAACACAAAGCTAAGGCTTGGCAGACAAAAAACACAAGGCTAAGGATACCAGACAACAACAAGGCATGGCAGGAAGCGTGTTGATCATGCCAATATGACAAGGACGCCGTGCCTGATGCAAGGAGCGGCGCCCCTTAAATAAGACAGGACTTAATAACACAAAATACACACAACCATGGGTAATCAAGAAATCAACAACACAAGAACCAAGCTAAACTAAGATGGAAATAAACAACAAAGGACACTGTCAAAATAAAAGCCAACACAAAACCAAGATCAACAGGAAAAACATAACATCATGATAATAATACTACTAAAAAGCAGGACAATGAAGAACTAAGGCTAAGACAGGGATAATAATAACAAAAACAGAAACAGAACCATGACACTAATGAAAACTAAACACATGAGACAATCAAAGACTAAGGATAAGGCAGGGAAAATCAATAACACACAAACGGAGACCATGAACCAAAAGCGCCAATGAAAATAAAACATAGAGAATCTCATAGAACAGAACTCAAAGTGAGGACATGGGGTGCGCCCACATCCCAGTCACAACAAAATACCAACTAGAAACCAAGGAGAAGACATGGGCTGTGACAGTAACCCCCTCTTAAGGGGTGGAGACCAGACGTCTCAAAAACAACAACAAAAAATTACCTGCCCAGGGTGGGTGGTGGGAGCACAAGGCCAGGCAAGCCAAAATAAATGCTTTCCCCCACAAAGTCCAAAACAAAAAAAAACAACTTGTAGGGGCAAAACAGAGTCCAAGACTCCAGACTAAGGCAGGTCGGGTGGCCTGCTAAAGTCCCTAGGCCCCCTGAGCAGAGAGCTAGGCGGGCCAGGGAGCCTATCACAGTCTATGGGACCTCAGACCGGAGGACTAGGCAGATCAGGTGGCCTCCCAGAGTCCTTAGGCCACCGGATCACGGAACAAGATGGGTCAGAGGGTCTACAAGAGTTCAAAGGACCCCAAACCAGAGAGTACAGTGGGTCAGGTGGCCTCTCTGAATCTCCAGGCCATCAGACTGAAGAGCAAGACAGAGCAGGAGCTTGGAGCCCAAGGGACAGTAACTGAGAAGCTCTGAGCTCAGAGTCAGGCGACTGAGGCGCACCAACCTCAGGAGCAGATGACAGAGGCATGCCGACCTTAGGAGCAGACGACAAAGGCATACTGACCTCAGGAGCATATGACAGAGGCACGCTGATCTCAGGAACAGACGATAGAGGCATGCCGACCTCAGGAACAGACGACAGAGGCGCACCGACCTCAGGAAAAGGTGACAGAGGTGTGCTGACCTCAGGAACAGACAACAGGGGTGCGCTGATCTCAGGAACAGACAACAATGCCACACTGACCTCAAGAACAGATGACAAGGGCGTGTTAATCTCAGGAACAAATTACAAAGGCGCGCCGACCTCAGGGACTGACGACAAGGGTGCACTGACCTCAGGAACAGATGACTGGGGCACACTGAACTCAGGAACAGATGACTGGGGCGCGCTGAACTTAGGAACAGATGACTGGGGTGCACTGAACTCAGCAACTGATGATGCAGGCCGACCATCAATGACAACAGACAAAGCCGGCTGGCCAGCGGTGAAATCAGTTGAAGCCGGCTGACCAACAGCAAAACCAGATGATGCAAGCTGGTCAGCGATGAAACCAGACAGTGCAGACTGACTGGCGGTGAACCCAGACGAAGCAGGCAGATCAGCAGTGAGCCCAGGCGGCAAAGTCTGGAGAACCTTGAGCCCAGACGCTTAGGGATCCATCCCTGACACACCCACCTTGGATGGGGAGGAAGAGACAAAAGCCGAGTCACTACCAACAGCAGCAGTGGGGCCCGGCAGAGAGAGCCCAGAAGCAGATGGCAGCTGCAACTGGGTCCCCCTGCCAAGAACTAGGCAAGACCCTCCTCATACTGATGTAGAAGATACAAAGAAAGGGACTTACCTTAGCTCTTGCTAAAATGTTGACGAGGACCCCGGCAGATCTGCTGCTGGAATGGTGACCTCTGGATGAGCTGAAACCAGGACGATCGACGTGACAATCAGTGCAGCAGCAAGTGTGGTGGCAGACAGAGAACCAGGCATGATGACAGGCAGAGAACCAGACATGGCGGCCAGCAAAGCAGCAGGCGTGTCGGCCAGCACTGGAGCTAGGGAGCAATGTGGGGCCGGCACTGGATGTGGAGCTGGCACTGGAGATGCAAAGCGACATGGAGCCGGCACTGGAGATGCGAAGCGATGTGGAGCAGGCACTGGAGGTACAAAGCGATGTGGAGCCTGCACTGAAGGTACAGAGCGACGTGGCACCAGCACTGGAGGTACAGAGCAACATGGAGCCGGTACTGAAGGTACAGAGCAACGTGGAGCTGGTGTTCTGCCATTTTACCATACTTTATCAGAATACCATACCCCTATGGAAAACCAATAGTTATAGCTATCGGTTTAGCATACTTTGTCAGAATCAGTTGCACTGCAAATATGCCACTAACATTACATAATTGCTTACCTTCCATCAGCTGGGCCACGGTATGCTACTGTTTACCTTCCATCAGCTGTATTGACTAATTTTTAACAGCAGAAAATATATATAAATGGACACACACTGAAAACGCGCCACATTTTTGGATCAGCCAATCACAGTGCAGCACCATCAGCTGTATCGGATGCTGAAATTATGAGCAGAAAGATATTTCCTGTTACTACACATGTGCTTGCATGCCACACATACGTATTAACCCAGGGTATAGCCGTTCTGATAAGTATAGTAAAATGGCAGAACACCGACACTGGAGGTACAGAGCGCCGTGGAGCCGGTACTGGAGGTACAGAGCGACGTGGAGCCGGTACTGGAGGTACAGAGCATCGTGGAGCCGGCACTGGAGCTACAGAGCCTCGCCCATAGACCCCAGGCACGGAAGTAGCAGCTGATGGAGAACCAGATGCAGACATGGCGGCTGGCGGAGAACCAGATGTGATGGTCGCAGCCGGCGGGGGATGTGGAGCCAGCACTGGATGTAAAAAGTGACGTGGAGCTGCACTGGAGGTACAATATCAGCTTACTGCCAAGGAACTCTCTCCGCTCAGCCGAGAGAGAGGATAGGCAGCCGGTAAGCTGGCTCTGGCGAGGAGGAGATTGCGGGCAGCGGCGGCAACCGAGGGAGTGCTGATCTCTGCACCCAGTGGTGGAAGTACAAACTCACTCTAGCTATCATGAAGTTTGCAACTCCCTCCCGCCCCCCAGCAATCCATAGCGTCCTCTGGGGAAGAGCTGGTCCAGGCGGTAGCTGCAAGATTCTCCACTGCGGCCACTACCTCCAGCTCGTTCCGGCTCCATTTTCTCCTCCTCCTGCTGACCTTGCCTGCTGAGCCCATGAATGGTGGTGTCCATCTGTCACAGTGGCCCCATTGGGGCAGAAAACAGGACTCATGTGCTGGGTGGGATTCTGACATTTTATTAAAAGGAACCCCGATTATATTGGCATGTTAGCTCTATATGCTTTATTTTTATGTTAGTAACATAACTATAATATAATTTTTTTGAAAATAATTCCCAGTTTTATATATTTTTAAAAAACTTTATTACGATGTAAATCGCCATTTTTGTTTACGTCGCAATGCATTCTGGGTAGTGACGTAGAATGGTTGCAGCCGTTTTTTCTGTCTTATACAAGCCAAGAAGCGAAGCTACTAACTACTGCCATTTGTCAGTGAAAATGCCACATTGCGCGGCTTTTGGATGTAATTTCCAATCAAAGGAAAATAAAGAGAGCGGGGTAAGCCTCCATAGCTTTCCTAAAGAGGGAAAGTTGAAGAAAAAGTGGGGCGGCAGCGGCTCAGGAGGTAGAGCAGGTCGTCTAATAACCCGATGGTTGGCGGTTTGCATCACGCTCTCCCCAGACATCCTGCCGTTGTGTCCCTGGGCAAGACACTTCACCCGCATTGTCTCCAGTGCCCATAACACTGGGTATGAATGTGTAAAAATGTTTAAATGCTCGGTGGTGGCCGGAGAGGCCGTTGGCGCGGATTGGAAGCCACATTTCCGTCACTCTGAGTGTCTGTGATCACGCGCTATGGCGCACGCTTGATAAAGCTGACATATATATTAATCACGCTATGGTAAAGCACTATCTCGCTCAAAGCGCACGCATGAGACATGTCTATGATCACGCGCTATAGCGCACGCCTGATAAAGCTGACATATGTATTAATCACACTATGATAAAGCACTATATCGCTCAAAGCGCACGCTTGGCTTGACATGTCGAAGATCTGGCTGGCAGTCATTTGGAACCACTTTGGAGCACTGCTTATGGACGTTCAACCCGCAGTCTGAGAAAGCAACAGAGAAATTGCTTTATGTTGCTGAGAGTCCATGTTTATCAGTTCAGTGCCCATCATGCTTGTAGACAATTTTTTGTGTTTAAGCATTCTATTGTAAGTAAATCAACAATATATGTTTCACCTTAAAATAATGCTTCCTCAAGCACATGCTTGAGACACTCAAAGCGGAGAGACACTCGAGTGCACGCTATATCACTCGCGTTTGAGCGATATAGAACTTTATCACAGCGTGATATATATATATCAGCTTTATCAAGCGTGCGCTTGATAAAAATTTGAACCGTGACAAGCGCACGCTCTTGCGCTTTGAGCGATATAGTGCTTTATCATAGTGTG
This sequence comes from Pholidichthys leucotaenia, assembly GCA_020510985.1. Classification (NCBI taxonomy): domain Eukaryota; kingdom Metazoa; phylum Chordata; class Actinopteri; order Cichliformes; family Pholidichthyidae; genus Pholidichthys; species Pholidichthys leucotaenia. The sequence continues at coordinate 392,803,092 of CM035836.1, read as the reverse complement.
ATTAATACATATGTCAGCTTTATCAGGCATGCGCTATAGCGCGTGATCATAGACATGTCTCATGCGCGCGCTTTGAGCGATATAGTGTTTTATCATAGCGTGATTAATATATATGTCAGCTTTATCAAGCGTGCGCCATAGCGCGTGATCACAGACACTCAGAGTGACGGAAATGTGGCTGCCAATCCGCGCCAACGGCCTCTCCGGCCACCACCGAGCATTTAAACATTTTTACACATTCATACCCAGTGTTATGGGCACTGGAGGCAATGCGGGTGAAGTGTCTTGCCCAGGGACACAACGGCAGGATATCTGGGGACAGCGTGATGCGAACCGCCAACCATCGGGTTATTAGATGACCTGCTCTACCTCCTGAGCCGCTGCCGCCCCACTTTTTCCTCAACTTTCCCTCTTTAGGAAAGCTATGGAGGCTTACCCCGCTCTCTTTATTTTCCTTTGATTGGAAATTACATCCAAAAGCCGCGCAATGTGGCATTTTCACTGACAAATGGCAGTAGTTAGTAGCTTCGCTTCTTGGCTTGTATAAGACAGAAAAAACGGCTGCAACCATTTTACGTCACTACCCACAATGCATTGCGACGTAAACAAAAATGGCGATTTACATCGTAATAAAGTTTTTTAAAAATATATAAAACTGGGAATTATTTTCAAAAAAATTATATTATAGTTATGTTACTAACATAAAAATAAAGCATATAGAGCTAACATGCCAATATAATCGGGGTTCCTTTTAAAGAACGAGCACAAAACAAAGCAGCTCGTGGGCTGAAACACAAAGCTAAGGCTTGGCAGGCAAAAAACACAAAGCTAAGCATACCAGACAACAACAAAGCATGGCAGGAAGCGTGTTGATCATCCCAATATGACGATGACGCCATGCCTGATGTAAGGAACAGTGGCCCTTAAATAAAGCAGGGCTTAATAACACAAAATACACACAGCTGTGGATAATCAAGAAATCAAGGAATCATCATCATGATTACAATAATACTAAAAAGCAGGACAACGAAGAACTAAGGCTAAGACAGGGATAATAATAACAAAGGCAGAAACAGAACCATGACATGAATGAAAACTAAACACATAAGACAATCAAAGACAAAGGATGTGGCAGGGAAAATTAATAACACACAGAGACCATGAACCAAAAACACCAACAAAAATAGAACAGAAAATCTCATAGAACAGAACTCAAAACAGGGCTGTGGGCTGAGCCCATGTCCCGGTCACAACAAAATACCAACTAGAAACCAAGGTGAGGACATGGGCACAGCCCATGTTCTGACAGGTGTGAATGTGGATGAGATTGAGGAGGGGGAGGAGGAAGAGGCAATGGAGGATGACGGCTCTCCGTGGAGATCCAGAAATGGGGAAATCATGTGGTCTCCCACACACAAAGAGACCCTGCCATTCTTTCCCCCTCCTATCTTGACCCCAGGGCTGACTTATGTCGCACTTGTCAGGATCAGCAGCCCTGAGACTGCATTTGACCTTTTTTTTTTCTTTTCACCTTATTTACAAGACAGTAGGTTGACCTGCTATGATGTATGGTTTGGAGATGGTAGCACTGACAAAAAGACAGGAGGCAGAGCTTGAGGTAGCAGAGCTGAAGACACCAAGATTCTTACTGAGAGTGACTAGGAGTGACAGGATTAGAAATGAGTGTATCAGAGGGACAGCTCAGGTTGAGCAGTTTGGCGACAAAGACAGGCAAGGCTGAGATGGTTTGGACATGCACAGAAGAGGAATAGTGGATATATTGGACAAAGGATGTTGAAGATGGAGCTGCCAGGCAGGAGGAAAAGAGAAAGACCACAGAGAAGATTCATGGATGAAGTGAAGGAGGATGGAGAGGGGTTGGGCTCAGGTGACATAATGTTACACACTCTTGTACAGTAAGTGGCGGTATGCACCTTTCAGTTGTTTGCTATCTGCCAGTAACCGAGAGGAGGAGAAGAAGAAGAAGAAGAAGAAGAAGAAGAAGAAGAAGAAGAAGAAGAAGAAGAAGAAGAAGAAGAAGAAGAAGAAGAAGAAGAAGAAGAAGAAGAAGAAGAAGAAGAAGAAGAAGAAGAAGAAGAAGAAGAAGAAGAAGAAGAAGAAGAAGAAGAAGAAGAAGAAGAAGAAGAAGAAGAAGAAGAAGAAGAAGAAGAAGAAGAAGAAGAAGAAGAAGAAGAAGAAGAAGAAGAAGAAGAAGAAGAAGAAGAAGAAGAAGAAGATTGATGTTACAGAGAAGACACAAGGGATAGGGTGAGATGGAGGCAGATAGTCCACTGTGGAGACACCTAAAGATCCCTCAAGGGAGCACCCGAAAGGAAAAAAGATCTGGTCATTTCTTTTGCAGGTTTGTGGAACATAGTCCTGCTGTCGGCAGACATGATGGCCCATGTGTCTGCTCTACCACATGATAAACAGCTATAATGCCTATATCCTGGTGACCTCTGTGGACCCCAGCTGGAACAGCACCAAGTGCTTCAGGCAGCATCTCTTCTTGGAGCAGGTTGGCAGAGCTCTCATCGCCCTGGCCATGGCAAAGAGGAGCCAGTCTGGTCCTACAAGCCTGAAGTGAAGTCCATGGTCAGGAGGAGGAGGGGGAGCCACAGATAGGGCTCTCCAGAAAGTGGACGCAGTATGTCTTGAGCCTACACTGCAGAAAGGTGTGGAACCAGTGCGTCAAATGTACACATGCCATGTTAAATGCACGTCACACCAATCTGTGGTTCATATTGTGAACACAAGCACATGATAAAATACGTGGCATCTTATGACACAAAGGGAATAAAAATGTTTCTGGAAAATTGTATATTTTGTGTTTTTCATTCACAAAAAAATATTTTTTTAATGACAAAAACATCATAAAAACAAAGTATTTAAAAACAATAAAAACTTTATGTCTATGGTTAGGCCTGAAGTTGTTGAAAAGATCTCATCCAGTGAAAGTGAAAAAAAAATATTTATATATGACATTTTTATGGGAGGAACCATTTTGGGTCCTAAGGGTAAGGGTAAGTTTTTTGAATAAACACTCATTGCTCCAGAAATAATAATGTATCAAATTCAATGCTGTTGTAGAGGGTGCAAAGGAAAGGATGTGGAGGTGAGGCACGAGCGTAGGTCGGCACAGATTCTTTATTGACCCTCTAACATGAATACAGTCTGTTGACCCCAGTGTTGCCGCTGGGGCCCTCTTGGATGGTCTTGAGAGTAGAGCGTAGAGAGAGAGATGAGGAAGAGCCGCTCTTTTATAGAGAATGCATGGCACATTAGCATATCAATTGTCATTTAATACCATTGGTCAACACACATGATTAGCATGACATTGGTTGGCACAAAGATGTATGCATTCAGTCCCGTCTGACTGTCTCCTGTGGTTCTTTTGGTCGTGTGTCAATTGTCCTCTGCTTCCTCCGAGCCCTTGCTGGGTGTGAGGCCAGTTCCAGAAGAAGGTCCCAGAGGACCCCCCTGTGTTTAGTGTCACCACACCAGGCCCCCCCCCCCGAACACCCAGAAAGGGCTGTGACCCCCCTGTTGTTTGGGCTCAGGTCAATGCCAGTAGAGGTTGCAGTGGGGGGGGGGGGGGGTATTGCCGCTCTGGTCGAACTGCCTGCTGGTGCAGAGTGTTGGAGGGCCTGGAAGTCTGTGGGGGGAAAAGGGGAGGGGTGGAAAAGCCGGTGGTTGTGAAAAAAAACAACCAAAACTTACGTCTCTGACTCTTCTCACGGCTCGTCCTGCGAGGATGTGGGGAAGGCGGGTGGCCAAATTCCCAGAGGATGCGTAGCGGCTGAGAAACCCATACAAACAATGGAGCTGGTTTGTCCCTGGTGCGTAGCGCGCGCTGTGGCCACGTAGCTTCCAGTTGCGCTGTCCTCATGATCCTGCAGTGTGCGCGCATGGCTTCTGTGCATGGAAGGTCCGTTGCAGAGAGGTGAGTCAGGGTCAGGGAGCTTGATGGAAATCAACGCAGTGGGCGCCGATGGTCTTCCCTGTTCAGGCTGTTTCTGTGTGTTGCTCGTGTCGCTGATCCTCGTGCGTCTCGGTCTCAACGCTGCACTCTCCGTCCGGCCCTGGAGGTCGCCATCGTGGAGAGAGGACAAGGCGCGCGCGCTCCCGTGTGGGTGCGAAGGATGTAGGTGATCCCCGGTCTCTGGAATCCACAGCGCGGTGAGAGGGAGAGATAGTCCATTTCACGTTAGGTCACCAATGTAGAGGGTGCGAAGGAAAGGATGTGGAGGCCAGGCACGAGCGTAGGTCAGCACAGATTCTTTATTGACCCTCTAACATGAATACAGCCTGTTGATCCCAGCGTTGCCACTGGGGCCCTCTTGGATGGTCTTGAGAGTAAAGTGTAGAGAGAGAGATGAGGAATTACTAAAACTACTATTGGCCTGTAGTTGCCTGGATGAGCCGGATCTTTCCCTGGCTTATTAAATGGTAAAATTACAGCCTTTTTCCACCCACTCGGGATAACCCCCTCCTTCCATATCCTGTTAAACAATTTCAGCACCAGTTGCATTGATTGCATAGGCAACTGCCAGAACATAGCATAGCTTAACTGATCATATCCTGGAGCTGTGTATCCACTATCTTGCAAAGCTCTCTTAAGCTCTGACATTGTGAGCTCGAGGTCTAACACAGTCATGTCCTCTTTCACTTCATTTTTTAAGTTTGCATTTTCTCTGAGTTTATGCTGCCTTTGCTGTCTATGAGTCTCACCAAGATGGTCTCCTCTATGCACTGCTGCAAATGAACTACCTAGGACTTCTGCCTTTTCTTTGTGTGATACAGCCATCTTGTCTCCGTCCACTAAAGCTGGAATTTTAACTGACACCCTTTTCCCACTCATTTTTTTAAACATACCCCAGACACCACCTAGTTCTGTTTTCCTACCAAGGGTGGAACAAAATTCTCTCCATGTTGACCTTTTCCTGTTTTTTATAACCCTTAGAGCTACTGCCCTTTTCTTTTTATACTCTAAGTTTTCACTAGTCATATTCTTCCTCAGCTCTTTGAATGCCTTGTTTCGCTCTTTTATTGCAATACTACATTCGTCATTCCACCAGGGTACAACCTTCTTCCTACCCTGTGTTGTTTTCTTAGGTATACCTGCTATTGCAGCATTTAGAATATGATTGGTTACCTGACTGGAACACTCTTCTATGCCACCTTCTAATGTTACCAAATGACACGATTGAACACAGTATTGCCTAAATTTTTCCCCAATCTGCCTTGTCAAAACACCATCTTGTAAAACATCTTCCCTCTTGTGTATACATACTTTAGTTTTAATGACTAAGTATTGGGAAGTGATCACTTTCCAGAGTCGTCCTGTTCATAACCGTCCATTCACAGGTGCGCACTAAAGAATCAGATACCAGAGTCAATACATGAGAATGTACCCCTGTGCACATCCACCCTGGTACCTTCACCACTGTTCAGACAAATCAACGATCTTCCATCCAACATCTCTTCCACAACATTTCCATTGTTATCTGTATGTGTGCTTCCCCACAAGCTATTGTGGGCATTCAAGTCTCCACACTATACCTCTTTCATATGCCCTTCCCCTGCCATGACACTGAAAATATCTGCTGTTAACTTCCTACATGGGTTGTAATAATTAATCAGCTTAATATTTCCTTGTCCATTTGGCCTACATATTTCAATAATATTACACTCTTATATCCTCAGGGGAGGGAATCACCCTATACGCCAGGCCATCTTTAATGAAAGTGGCACATCCTCCTCCATTAACAGTGTGAATTCTATCCTTTCTGATTGAACTGTATCCTGGAATAACAAAATCTAAGTGAGGTTGAAGCCATGTCTCCTGTACATACACTACCTGTGGAACAACTTCTAGTTTGTAAAGATACTTTTTGAGTTCTTGTCCGTTTGCTACAAGACTCCTCGCATTCCACTGTCATATGTGTAGTACCATAATTAAGATCTTGTTTCAGCATGTGCAGTCTTCCCAGTTTCAGCTTTCAGTAAAGCATGAATCTGGTCAGCTGTGATATCTTTCACATCTAAGAAGCTTTCTGCTGCTTCCACAATGGTTTTGATTCTGTCACTTTTCTTCTGTAGCTGTGCAGCAACATTCACGGTGTGGCAGATAAAAGCTATAAAGTTTGTCCTCTTAACTATCAATGTGTCATCATCCATTTTGCATTTGTGAACACAAACATTCCTTGCAGCAGCATGATCCTGTGCTTGCATGGGACCCGTTGATTGCTGGGCTTCCATTTGAACTGAACTTCTTTGAGGAAGGCCTGCTGTGTTTCTGACTATTCCTGCCTCTCTGTCTTTAGAGCTTCCGCATATGAGATTTTCTCAATTATTCTGATTTCCTGGGCTTGTCTAGCTTCTCTTTGCACAACACATCCTCCCTATGCAGCACTGTGCTCACCCCCGCAGTTGCAACACTTTACTTTGGCGTCCTTGTCACATTTACCATATTCATGCTCCCCTCCACATCTAAGCACATCTTAGCTTTCTCCTACATTGCTGAGGAGTGTGACCCAACCTTTGACATCTGTTGCACCTGAGTGGCTTTGGGACGTATTCTCTGACACTGAAATACATGTATCCTATTAGGACCGATTTAGGGAGTGTTTCCTCAAACTAAATTATGACAGACTGTGTGTCCTTCAGCAAGCCTTCTTTTTTACTCTGTAGCCTTTTCACATCCTTCACCTTTCCTCCTTGGATCTCGTTTTTCACTTCTTCCATAGACATGCACAAAGGGACACCTGATATAACTCCTTTCAAGTTAGCTGTTGCGCCAGGAACATGTGCCTTTATTTGTTCTCCGTTTAGACATGTCATTGTCAGTATTTTCTGTTGCTGTTGTTTACTTGTGGCATGAATTAACAGCCCGTTATTCTTCAAGAACTTTGCAAACTTAACTCTCCCAATTTCTTTCTCAATTGCTTTTGTTAGCTTAACCAAGGGTGATAGTGCCCCCCACCCTGACTGAACTCAATGACAACCTTGCAGTCATTCCCTACATCCTCAAACTGCCATCCATTTTGGCCAGTTTGTGTTTTCTTCGCATTGTTACTTCTTCCCGCATCACTCTCATCTGACCCGCTTCTAAGTCTTGGTGCCCCCCTAGCTGCTCTTTTCCGGCCCCCAGACCTGGATAGTGTCCAGCCCACCTCATCTTGGTCGTACCCATCAGAGCTAGATGCCATAATGTTACAGACTGCATACAGTTTTTGCTATCCGCCACAAACAAATCATGCCTCTATCACTCTATAAAAGCAAGAAAATTTCTTGCTTTTATAGAGTGATAGAGGCATGATTTCTCTGTGTGTGTGTCTGTCACGCTTCATAGGCCATCATAGAACGGCCTATGATCTCTGCCTGAACATCAAAGGACGTCTTATGAACTCAAGACATAATAGGACACATAGAAATGTGTCTTTATGATGTCACACATAGATTTGTCTGTGTCAACAAATGTGTCTTTATGATGTCACATAGACCACAGAGATCATAGGACGATTTGTTTTTATGATGTCACACATAGATTTGTCAGACCACAGAGATCATAGGACGATTTGTCTTTATGTCACACATAGATTTGTCAGCCCACAGAGATCATAGGACGATTTGTCTTTATGATGTATGATGTCACATAGACCACAGAGCTCATAGGATGTCCTATGACACTTAACCGTTATAAATAACAATAGATGGGAAAAATGATACTCAAATGATACACAATGGGCCTAGATTTGGATTGGCTTTTTTATAATATTATAAATTATTTGGTAAGTTAAAGTTAACTGGAAGTATAACAAGTTTCCACATATAATTCCAAGGTCAATTGGCAATTCCATCAAACCAAAAGTGAGTTGTCTAGCTGCAGCATTTTCTTTGCAGTCATTTTCTACGTTGTTTTAGTGTGTAATTAGCCACCACTGAACAGATAACCCTTATAAAGAACAATAGATTGTAAAATGATACTCAAATGATACACAATACAAAAAATGGGCCTAGATTTGGATTGGCTTTTTTATAATATTTTTAATTATTTTGTAAGTTAAAGTTAACTGGAAGTATAACAAGTTTCCACATATAATTCCAAGGTCAATTGGCAATTCCATCAAACCAAAAGTGCGTTGTCTAGCTGCTGCTTTTTTTGGGAAGTCAGTTTATCATCAGTGTATCATTATTACACAATACACAAAATGGGCCTAGATTTGGATTGGCTTTTTTATAATATTATAAATTATTTGGTAAGTTAAAGGGGTTTAGGATTAAGCTTCTGCATTATTTTAAATTACTCCGGTGTTTCAGCATTTAATTAACCGTCTTAACATTTAACCGTTTTGAACAACAGAGGTGACGTAGATGAAAAGTGCACATTTTATTTAAAAAACACGTTTGACATATGTATGCACATGAACACTGAACAAATGAAATGATCTCTGAATGATCTCTGCTTCATATGCAGCTGCTTCAGATTCCTCTTGGGCAAACGCTATTCTCCTCTCCTGCTCCAACGTGTGTTGTCTCAATCCACGTCGTCTTCTCCTGTAAAATTCTCTTGTCTCGTTAAAGACATTCATTGTGTTAAAAACCCACAGAAGAATAGTGACCACCGTGGAAATCCTCCACTCGTAATCCGCTATTTTTTTCTTTGTTGTGGAGGAGTCGGTCGCGTCCTTTACGTCAGCAGAGTGTAGCGCCACCTCAATCCCGCCCACCCCCAGCAATACTCGGCTTTCCGCGGTTGTGATGGAGGCACAGCCGCGGGAGAAACAAGTAAAAAAGAAAAGAGTAGAGCAGAACTATATAGTGGAAATGTGGCAATAGAGAACGTCATAGGACGTCCTATAGGACACATAGACAAATGTGCCCTTATGATGTCATAGCTCATGTGTCTTTGAACTCAGGCATCAAAGGACACATAGACAAATGTGTCTTTATGATGTCATACATGTGTCTTTGAACTCAGGCATCATAGGACACATAGATAAATGTGTCTTTATGATGTCATACATGTGTCTTTGAACTCAGGCATCATAGGACACATAGATAAATGTGTCTTTATGATGTCATATAGACCATGTGTCTTTATGATTTTCATGATCCTGTCCATGAACTGGAATTACGACACACCTATCCCTCAACCAGTGGTCTCAACGAAGAAGAAGACCCACCAGATGGAGAGCAATAGAATGACGACAACTGCTGCATATCAGAAAAGATGCCATGAAGATGAAACACCTGAGGTTCCAGCAGTACATCGCACCTGTCTGAGGCAGGAGGACACCCTTCACCAGTTTAGGGTACGACAGTCGACTTTAAAGCACATTTCTAGGACATCATAGGATGGCCTATGATCTCTGCCTCATCATCATAGCGTGTCCTATGAACTCAGGCATCATAGGACGACTCGCCATGCCTACATGACACCAAATGTGTAACATCATAGGACAACTCGCCATGCCTACATGACGGCAAATGTGTAACCTTGACAAATGCCAGTCTACATTACAAATGTGTAAAATGCCAAGCAAAGCGCTGATTTTCTCCGGGTGCTCCAGTTTCTTGGTTTCTACAGGCATGCACGGGCCTTCCTGAACAGGGCTGAAAGCCACTTTTTCAGGATCGTGCCTATGAACTGGAATTACAATGCACCTATCCCTCAACCAGTGATCTGAACGAAGAAGAAGACCCACCAGATGGAGAGCAATAGAATGAGGAGAACTGCTGCACATCAGAAAGGATGCCGTGAACATGAAACACCTCAGGTTCCACCAGTACGCCGCCGCAGGCATGACTGTGAACAACACAGCCGTCTGAGACAGGAGGGGACCCTTCAGTGGTCTGAACAAAGAAGAAGACCCACCAGATAATGTCTATATGACGGCACATAGACAGAGCACATGACTCCCTACAAGACATATATCATCATCATCATCATGCAGTCTGTCGCAGGCGACAATGACTGTTTCATTTAGGTCTGATCAGATTCCTCCACGCAGGTCTGTGAGTTGCTTTCTGGCTGACCATTTCATGAAACTGCTTGCAAAGTATTTGAGGTAGGAGCTTTACTGAATAAACGGTGGTATCTACCTGTCTCATGGGTCGGGCCGTTGGCGACTCAACCAGCAACCCCGCCCTTCCAAGGGTGTGGAGGGTGAAACTGGGCATCCTGGCAGAATTAAAAACAACATCTGTCACAGGTCTGTGGTGGACCACTCCCAGTTACACGGGGTGACACTGGACATCCTGGCAGATAAGCACATCTGTCGCAAGGTCTGTGGTGGACTTTGGCCAGTCGGTGCATCGTGACATGCACTACACAAAGAGCAGCGATAAACAAACCTATCATCTGGTCAGTCACTGCAACAGATACTGGAGTCAGTTTGTCTTGGCCTGTCCTTGCCACTGATAATACCTCTAAGACATATATATTAGGGATGTGATTTGGGGTTGGGGAAATTATCTGAAAATTCAGCAGGGGGTCTGGGGGACGCAGTCCTCCAGTGGGGTCCGGGGCAGAGCCCCGGTGGGGGGGGCAAGGGGGGCGAATCCCCCTGAAGCTCCTGGGTTTTTATGATTTTTAAGTATCAGAACTGTGCTTAAATGACATAAAACAAACAGCTGAATGCCACTTATTACTGTATAATATTGACTTATGTTCCAAGAAGATAGCATTCCTAAAACATTCCAACGAGCATTATCCATCACATGCTTCAACACATGATCAAATCAAAATCAGTTAATTTTATCTATTCCATAACAGAAATAAAATTCATTCATACCATTACTTTTTATAATTTCAGCATTCATTTCAGATCACCAGTTTCAATCTCCATTGAGTCTTGAGCAGTTCATTTTGCACAATCACTGATGTAGCCAAGTCTTAGAAATATTCTAAAGTTATGAGTCAATGTCCACTGTGCACTGTCAATTTCAAACTGTCTGGAATCATAAAAGTAATCTAACTAAATTGTTTTGCTATTTTTTCTCCTCAACATCAATGTCAGGGCGCTGCAGGAGTTTTGAGGGATGGTTAACTTTTATAACCGTTTCCTCCCCCGCGCAGCCCAGCTCATACAGCCGTTGTACGCCGCACTCTAGTAACGGAAACCGGCGGACAGAGTCGACTGGACTCCTGAGCGGGAGCAGTCGTTCTGAGGTTAAAACAGCTCTGGCGAACGCTGCACTACTGGCGCACCCAGACCCGGTGGCTCGGATAGCGCTCACTACCGACGCCTCGGACATGGGCATAGCGGCTGTCGTGGAGCAATGCGCTGCCGGTTCTTGGCAGCAGCTCACCTTTTTTAGCAGGTCTTTGCATGACAGTGAGCGTAAATACAGCGTGTTCGACAGAGAGTTAATGGCTCTCCACCTGGCCATACGCCACTTCCAGTTCTGCCTGAAAGGGCGCAGCTTCACTGCGTTCGTGGACCACAAGCCGCTAACGTACTTAACGTACTTTATCTTCCTGGAAGATAAAAAAAAAAGCGGAATTCCGCGAATTAGTGGAAAAATCACATCCCTAATATATACACAGGTAAGCAACATAACACAGAACAGTGACAGGCAGGAGAAAAAGTAACAAGCAGGGGCAAACAGCCCCAGATGGCAGGGCATTTTTTTTGTGTGATTTTTATGTTTTGCTGCATACAAAAGCTGTCACAGGTGATTGCCACTTGGTGCTGTGTTGCTATACCAACTGTCCTGTAACTGGCAAGAATTCTGTTCCAGTGCATCCCCTCTACGGGCATGCACGAGTTTCTGTGGGCATGCACGGGTATGTACTAGTTGACTCAAAAACAATAATGCATCAAATTCAGTGCTTTTATCAATTATTGACTGAATAGGCTGAAATAACCTCATCCCAAGTATTCCACTTCCATCCATCCATCTTCTTCCGCTTAATCCTGTATAGGGTCGCGGGGGGGCTGGAGCCTATCCCAGCATCTTTGGGCGAGAGGCAGGGCACACCCTGGACAGATCGCCAGTCCATTGCAGGGCCAACACAGAGAGACAGACAACCACTCTCTCTCACAGTCATACCTAAGGACAATTTAGAATCCCCAGTTTGATGCCAATTAACCTAACTTGCATGTTTTTTGGCATGTGGGAGGAAACCGGAGAAATCCCGGAGTAAACCCACGCAGACACGGGGAGAACATGCAAACTCCACACAGATCACTGTTGGTCGGAGGCTGGGATCGAACCCAGGATCCCCCGGCCAAGGGTGAGTTGCTGTGCTGCCGCAGTGCTAACCACTCCGCCACTGCGCTGCCCTCCACTTTGCATCTTAATTTTGGAGAAATTACATATTTTTTTTCCAATGAGAAAAACACAAAATAAGTATTTTTTATTACAAAAATCGCATAAAAACACAAAAATATAAAAAATTATTTAAAAAAATTATAGCAGCTTAACGCTGAAGCTCCAAGACCCCATCCGTGAAAATGCTTTGAAAATCAGATTTAACGGATTTTTGGAAGAGTGAAAATAAAAAGACAAAGTTATTATGTCTAAAGGAAAGCAGAAGAGATTGACATTTGCCAGGCCAAGACACGCATCGGCTGGAGAATCTGACCTGGAGGACATCCACTCGGAAGCAGAGGAGCTGAATGAGGCTAGCAACATGGTTAGCTTAAAAACAATAATTCAAGAATTAAGAGAATTTCGCCGAGAGTGTTGGGCCGAATTTCATGAAATTAAAGACGAAATAAAAAGGACAAACAGCAGAGTGGACCAGGCTGAGGACCGAATCACGGAAGCAGAGGAAAGAATAAAAGGGCTGGAAGAAACCGTGCTGGATTTACTTAAACGACAGACAAGACTGGAGGCTAAGCTAACCGACCAAGAAGGAAGACTAAGAAGGGCCAACATAAGAATTCATGGTCTGAAAGAAGGAGTCGAGGACGGTTTCACCACAATGGCTGCATACGTGGAATCCATACTGAGAGAGAAGTTGGAAATTCCCCAATCCACCGACTTGAAGATAGAAAGGGCGCACCGTTCATTAGCCCCAAGGCCGTCAGCGGAAGCGCCTCCAAGATCGGTGGTGGTGAACTTTTCCAACCTCAGAACAAAAGAAGAGGTTGTGAGACTGGCTTGGCAGAAAAAAGGATTTATGCACCAAGAAAGAAAAGTTTTTGTGGAGCACGACTACGCCCCGGAGGTCCTCAAAGACACAGAGACCCTCAAAATCCACGGGCCAGCAGCGGGAAACCCAGCGCCAGAGCTATAAGGAAAAACTGAGCGTTTTCAGGAGGGAACAATGATATTTTTAGTCAATCTGTGCATCCAACCCTCCTCCTACAAGGTAACAAACATTAAAGGAGATGGAGAATCAGCAAGTGGTAAAACATTTCATGGAACAGTCATAATATTAGAAACAAGTAAGTCTTTAAAAAAAACAAAACAAACAAAAAAAACTTGTTAAAATAGAAATGTGACAATGAACCACATGAACTCTCCACACTAACAAATACTGTATTAACGTGATTGTTTGCTGTGACAGTGGTGGGAGGTTGCGCACAATTTCATAGGGTATAGGCATTAAAAAAAAAAAAAAAATCATTACAAGTTCGGATTGGGATCTGAAATTCACATTAAAAACATGGGACAACTTACAGGGGTAAGAGAGGGCCCTCAGCACGTAACAGAGTTTGAGGAATTTCCCTCAGAGCCAACACACCATTAAGGCTCTTCTAAGGTCACTAAAAAGACCTCAGCTCAGGAAGATCTTTTGACAGTTTTTTGTTTTAAAGTTTTATATACTATGTTCTTATTGTTTTTTATGTTCTTAATGTTCTTTCAGTTTCTGAGTAGCATAAAAGAGGGCCACTACACTGTTATACTAAATAAGACAACACAATGGAGAAACAGGGTGTAACCAAAATAATCTCATATAATGTAAAAGGGATCCTGAATCAAGTTAAAAGATCCAAGATTCTTGGCAAAATGAAAAAAGACAAAGCAGGAATAATATTTTTATAGGAAACCCACCTAACAGACTTGGAGCACACTAAACTTAATAGACAAGGGTTTAAAATGATCTCTTCATCTTCATATAAGTCAGGGAGGAGGAGGGGGGTAGCGACATTGATCTCAACCAAAATTATGTTTGAAAAAAATTCAGAACACAAAGATAAAGAAGGGAGATTTAGCATGGTACTTGGGCGGCTAGAGGGAGAAGATATCACCCTGCTGAAAGTATATGCACCTCCAGGGGCTAACTGGAAATTTTATAAAAATGTATTTGACCTAATGATAAATAAAGCCAAAGGTTTAGTGATATGTGGTGGAGACTTCAATCTAAGACTGAATCCATACTGGGATGCATCAGGTAATTCTCCACATCAAAATAAAACTTAAAGTAGAAAAACTCGGATGCTACTAAAAGAAATGGGAATCTGTGACGTGTGAAGGGAATTCAACCCCAGTGTAAAAGATTATACATTTTATTCAGCACCACATTCATCATACTCAAGGACTGACTATTTTTTTTATGTTTAATAGAGACATTGGAAGAGTAAAAACATGTAAAATAGGACTGATGGATCTCTCTGACCACAGTCCGATCTATATGGACTTAAATATCCCAAAATACACAAATAATACATTTTCTTGGAGGTTAAATTCAAATGTGCTGAAAGGACCACTGAAAGATGAATTGGAATCAGCTATTCTCAGATATTTGGAAGAAAATGATAATGGAGAAGTATCCCCTTTAATACTGCGGGACGCATGCAAAGCTGTAATAAGGGGAAAGATTATTGCAAAATTGGTAACCCAAAAGAAACTGAGACAAGAAAAACTAATCACATTAGAGTCTGAACTTAAGAAACTAGAAAAAGAGCACAAAGACAACACTCATTCTAATGACTCGCTCAAAATTAAGGAAATTAATAAATAAATAAACGAGATCTACACAATAGAAATCCAGAAGAAACTTAGATAGATAGATAGTTTATTTCGAACACAAAAATATAACAAATACAAGCAAATGGCAAATGCAATAAAGTAACAGTATACACTGTTCGAAAGGGAGAAGGAAGAAGTGAACACTTATTAATTCCATCTCCTCTTTTCCATAGATACACCCATGTGAATTTTATACAAATTACCACCTTTAAGACCCCAAGTAAACAATTTACTGTATTTTTTACAAATCAACATTAACACCCATCCATTCTAACATACAATGATGTCCATACATCAAAACCAGCCTCAAACAACACAGATATACTCAGTGCTGTCCCACCCACCATTCCATAGTGTCCCATAATATCCTAGAGTGAACATAATGAATCGTGCATATAACTACTACCCTTCAAACATATACCCTTTCAGCAAATGGTGCTTATACCTCTTTTTGAACTGATTTCTGTTTGTACATAGTTTCAGTTCCGGCTCCAGACTGTTCCACAAATCCACCCCACAGACAGATATGCACATACTTTTCTTGGTTGTACGTATCTTGGGTTTTGTAAAGTTTAAGTCTCCCCTCAAATTATGATCATTGTCTCTTTTTTTAAATATTTTTTGTATATTAGTTGGTAGTTGATTATTAATTGCCCTGTACATTACTTGTGCTGTCTTAAATTTAACTAAATCGATGAACTTTATGACATGTGACTTTAAGAACAACGCATTGGTATGGTCTCTATATCCTGCATTGTTTATTATCCTTATAGCTCTTTTTTGTAATGTGCATATTGACTGTAGGTTGGTCTTGTAGGTGTTTCCCCAGACTTCTACACAGTAGTTAAGATAAGGTAAAAACAGTGAATTGTACAATAAGACCAATGATTTATAGTCCAAGAAGTGTCTTGTCTTCCCCAGTATGCCTATACATTTTGCTAATTTGGCCCGGATGTGACTGATGTGAGGTTTCCAGCAGATTTTATTGTCTAGCGTCACCCCCAGAAACTTATTTTCCTGTACTGTTTCTATTCTGGTATCATCTATCGTTACCATTATTTCATGATTTATTTTATAATTTCCAAACAGCATAATCTTTGTTTTTTTTAGATTTAGAGATAATTTATTTTTGTTGAACCACTGCGTTAATTTTTCCATTTCAGTTGTGACCACCTCTAAAACCTGCTGCAAATTCTCACCAGTGCAAAGGATATTTGTGTCATCCGCAAACAAAATAAATTTCAGAATTTTTGATACTTGGCATATGTCATTTATATACAAAATAAAGAGTTTGGGTCCCAAAACTGACCCCTGGGGCACACTACAAGTGATGTCCATGAAGGGTGATTTGTGCTCTCCAATTTGTACAAATTGTTGTCTGTTACTTACATTTCTGAAACAAAAATACTATGAAACAGGTAGCAAATCGGCAAAATTACTAGCCTACAAATTGAGGAAACAACAAACGGAGAGAGCAATCTACAAAATCAGAGACCCAGTATCAAAGGAAATAAAATTTAGAATTCAGGAAATTCTTAAAAGCTTCAAGAATTACTACAAGAACTTATACTCCCTCAAAAAACACAAAAACGCATTCGAAGCCTTCCTAAATACATTAAATCTTCCCCAACTTACTGAGTCACAAAATAAAACACTACTGTCAGAAATACAACCTAAAGATTTAGAAAAGCAATTATGAAACTTAAAGCTAACAAATCCCCAGGAGCAGATGGCTATACAGCAGAGTGGTACAAAACCTTTAAACAGCAACTATCTCCTCTCCTCCTGAAAACATTTAACTATGTCCTCCACACAGGGGAAATCCCCCCCTCCTGGAGAGAAGGGGTCATTGCAGTCATACCTAAACCTGAAAAGGATAAACTAGACTGCTCCAACTACAGACCAATCAGTGTGTTAACCTCTTGTACTCTGGTGTACCGCGGGCGGACACGTCTCTGCGTCCTAGAGCGTATGAGGGCGCACGAGGGCGCTGCGTCCTAGAGCGCACTGAAAAAAAAAGCTGCATTTCCATTCTTCCACTACAGACACAGCCGCGAACAGAAAGCCAAAGGAGTGCTTTGATTGGTTTAGATGTGATTGACCTCTCATTCGACTAATAAGACCTTGAATTGGGTTTCTGAAACCTTGAAGAACCAATGACTGAAAACCTAGCAAGAAGGACCCGCC
The DNA here is from genome assembly GCA_020510985.1 of Pholidichthys leucotaenia. Lineage (NCBI taxonomy): Eukaryota > Metazoa > Chordata > Actinopteri > Cichliformes > Pholidichthyidae > Pholidichthys > Pholidichthys leucotaenia. The sequence continues at coordinate 392,785,974 of CM035836.1, read as the reverse complement.
TACCAACGGCTGCGAATACAGCCAGCCAATTGAAGCACAGAAGTTCGAAAGCTGTTTTGTGTAAGGCTGGGTGACACACAGGCGTTCGCCAGTCTTTTTTTATTACTACTGTTCTTATTTGTTTTGAAAAATCGTTCACCAAAACCGCAATCATGGAAGCGCAAAACCGCAATAATGGAATTATGGTTTGACCGGGTCGCGTGACCAGAACCATGAGTCCGTAACAAGTGGACCAGCGTCATGTTCGTCTGACAATGAGGAAGAGAAGTTTGCCAGCGACTTTGCTATTGTGGACAGGTAAGTGTTATAAGCTAAATTATTCTTTATCCCTGAAAATTGTAATCTAAATGACTTTTAACCGTCCGGGTCCGTCATGTTGCGAACGCCCCCCCCCCCCCCGCTACTCTTCTGTAGCGGATTGCTGATATATTGCAGATATTTTAGTCCAACTGTGCGTAGTAGACCGCGGTGCACCGTCACCGCTTTCCGTCATGTAGCGATGGGCGATGTCCGTCCTCTGTAGTGGAGGGGGGGGAGTTGTTATCTTCTACATTACAAATATTTTAGTATAATTTTTAGTGCACTGTAGGTTATTTTTTCTTGTAAAAAAAAAGCCACACATTTTTTACGTGGCATGCTTCTTTGTGTGTGGGGGCTTGTTTGTTTGTTCATTCATTCATGAATGAATAAACAACCCCCCGCCCACACACACACACACACACAGCCCTTCACCTTTCATTAGCGCCCAAGATGAAGCTTCTATATTGAATCATTCAAAAGTTACAGACGTTTTTCCAAACTGTGCCATTTGGCACAGTTCAAAAACGCCTGGGAACAACCTAAGAAAAAAGCTGTGTAATATATTCATTTTTTGTGGTATTGTTACAAAATTTTGACCTCAGCTGGATAACACTTGGTTCTACATTTCTGTTGCATTTTCCAGCCAGTATCTGAAGCTGTGTGTTATTTGCAAGCATTTGTATCCAAAAACACACCCAGGCGAAATTTATTTTCTTCAAGTTCAGTATGTTTAGATGACTGTTACTCAGTGGCAGGAGCACTTAGAGAGATTATGACTGTTTTGCCAAAAAATTCAAAGTGTTTTCTTTTAAATGAGACCAACCCCATGAAGATGCTGCAAAGGGTTGAAGAACAGCTTTTGATTTACTTTGGGTACGCTATTTTTTGGCATTTTTAGGGAAATTGACCACAGTGCAAGGGGTTAAATCAGGACTATAAACTTTTTACCGCTATCCTTGCCAAAAGGTTAGAAAATATACTGACAGACTTAATTCAGTTAGACCAAACAGGTTTTATAAGACAAAGACAGACACAAGATAACATTAGATGCACTTTACACATAATTCATCATATAAAAAAAATATAATTTAAATGCAGCCATAATGGGATTAGATGCTGAAAAAGCATTTGATTCGGTTGACTGGTCTTTCCTATATAGAATCTTATCCAGTTTCAATTTTCATAATAACTTCATTAGAACTATCCAGGCATTATATAAAAAACCAACAGCTAAAATAAGGATTAACGGTAAATTATCATCATCTTTTGAACTGGAAAGAGGATGTCGTCAGGGTTGCCCCTTGTCTCCACTGCTCTTTGCAATCTTCATAGAACCTCTGAGCCAATGGATAAGACAGAATCAAAAAAATTCAAGGTATTACACTTGGTCAGAAGGAACATAAAATAGCACTCTTTGCCGATGACATCTTAATATACCTGGGGCAGCCGGACACCTCTTTTCCAGAACAAATCTCAGTTTTTTCAGAGTATGGAGAGTTATCCGGGTACGAATTAAACATGCATAAAACCCAAATTTTTACATTCAACTATGACCCAAATCAATATTTACTAAGCAAACTCAAAACTAACTGGGAGATGGAATCTATGAAATATCTGGGGGTCAATATCCCGAAACAACTCAACAAAATTATAACACTAAACTATGATCCACTGATGGCAAAAATAAAATCTGATCTAGCAAGATGGAATATGATACCATTCTTGGGTACCGCACAAAGAATTGAAGCAGTCAAAATGAATATACTTCCACGTCTTCTATACCTTTTCCAAACAACATCGGTAGAACCTCCCAAAAAAACATGGCAAGAACTGGACAGAAGGATCTCAAGATTCATATGTCAGGGCAAGAGACCAAGAATTAAGTATAGAACCCTACAGCTAAACAAAGACAAAGGTGGGCTCGCGCTGCCAAATATCAGGGACTATTTTAAAGCCGCGCAAATTAAAACTTTAGTAGAGATATGTAACCCAGTCTACACTGCACAATGGAAGGAGATGGAATGCCAAATAACAAGTGACATTCCCCTACAGGTGATAATAGGGAACAATGCCTTACCTAAACTTTTGAACAACACTAACCCGTGGATAGAGACCCCGCTAAAAATTTGGTTTAAGATAGTCAGAGAGAATCAAACTAAAGAACCCTATTGATTATTGCAATGGATTTCCTATGATCAGGACTTTACTCCTAATAAAACAGACACTAGATTTAAAAAGTGGAAAGAGAACGGACTGATAAAATATTACGATTTTTTTAAAGGGCAAACTAAGAAATTTTGAAGATTTGAAAAAACAAGGTCTAGTAAATCAAGACCTTTACAGGTTCTTTCAGCTTAGACACCAAATAAACAAAATACTTAAAAAGGAGGATTTGGAAAGGGCCCAGTCAGGTGTTCTGAAGGTTTTCTTAATGGCATATAAAGGGATCCCAGGGATCAGATACATTTCTAAAATATACCATGGTCTTCAAGACTTAAAAGGAGACAACACATCATATGTAAAAGAGAGATGGGAAAAAGAGGGGAATTTAACTTTACAACTGGAAATATGGGAAAAGCTAAATAAACAACAATGGAAAAGTACTTCATCCCTGCTGTGGAGAGAATTTGGATGGAAAAATTTGGTAAGAATTTTCAGAACACCTGCACAAAACAAATTTACTTGTAAGGGGTTGAATTGTTGGCGCCTGTGTGGTGAAGAGACTGCAAATCATTTTCATGTGTTTTGGTCATGCCCAGTTATCCACCAATATTGGACCAATGTACAGACAATATTGGGGAAAATATTCAAAGTAACAGTTCCCTTTTCTTTTGTAACTTTGTATTTGGGTTTACTACCGGAATCACTGGAAAGACGAGGGGAAAAATACTTATTCACTGTTTTAATATTGGCAAGTAAAAAAGCTCTAACAAAAAAATGGATGTTGAAAGACTGTCCTACACCTGAGGATTGGATTAACGTGATTCAAGACATTTATTCGATGGAAAAGTTGACATTTGCACTGAGACGGGACATGGATGGGTTCTTTTTTTCCACAATATTTTTTATTGAACCTTTTTTACAAACACAACACAAACAATCAAACACTAACACTAAAGTAATTTTTTAAAAAAAATTAAAAAAAATTAAAAAAGTAAAAAGTAAAAAATAAAAATTGTACTAAAAAACACCAACAACCACTAACAAAGACAGGTCTTCAACAATGCTCCTCTGTTTAGTCTAGGCAATCCATTACATAAGTATACATATTATACATTCACCAGTTTGGAATTTACAAGGTCCACACACATCATTCACCTTCTTCTTCAAAAGTTATGTTTAAATTCTTTACATAATCAATGAAAGGTCTCCATATATTCTCAAACACAATTTCCTTTGATTTCAGTATGTATGTTATTCTTTCTAGTGGAAGGTTTGTTAACATCTGTCTTAACCACTGAGTCACATCTGGTCTATGAGTCTTTTTCCACAGTAGTGCAATACATTTTTTGGCTTTAAGCAAACTGAGGTCTATGAATGCTCTTTCACTCCTATTAAAGCTATGCTTTTCTGGATACAGACCCAACATAAACAATTTAGGATTCAATATGATTTGCTTTGAAATTATTTTTTCAATTGTTACCCTCACCTCTTCCCAAAACATTCTAATTTTTCTACATTCCCATAAACAATGAAATAGGGTTCCTTTACTTTCCATACATTTTGTGCACGTATCTGGTATGTTTTTGTTATATCTATTTAACTCCACCGGTGTAACATACATCCGCATTAACCATTTAAAATGTATCAATTTAAGACGTACATTTATTGATTTGGTTTGAGCTTCTGTACAAGCCAATTCCCATTGTTCCTCTGAAATTTCAGTTTGCAGGTCTTCTTTCCAATAATTCAATCTTTTCTGTGAGTTTTCACTTGAGAATAGTGTCAATGAGTTATAAAACTCTGAAATAATACCCTTTCTCTTACTATCTTTCGTCAAAATTTTTTCCAAGGATGAATAAGTAGGTCGGATGAGAGCATTATTTTGATTTGATCGAATAAAGTTCCTAAGCTGAAGATATTTAAAAAAATGTGTTCAATTAAGATTAAATTTGATCCTCAGTTCTTCAAAAGACATTATGTTATCTGAACATGACAGATATAAGTCTTGAATCTTTTGAATCCCTTTTAAATTCCATACTTTAAATACAGCATCCGCTCTCCCTGGTGTAAAATATTGATTACCCCATATTGGGCTAAATTGTGACAATAAGTGTGGTTCTTTTAAATATTTTGTGGTTTCACACCATATTTTGATCATATGCTTTACAAATGGATTTTTAACTTGTTTCTGTAATTTTTTGCCGAGTCTGAGTATATAAATATGGGAAGAGGTAAAGGTAAATTGTATGATTCCATTTCAGTCCAGTGAGGGAGATCATTTGATGAAAAATAATATGTCATAGACCTCAGTTGTGCTGACCAGTAATACAACATAAAGTTTGGACATTTCAGACCTCCACGATCAAATGGCAAATATAGTAAGGACAGACGTAATCTAGCCTTCCTATTGTTCCATAAAAATTCCACTAACTTTTTTTTAATTCTTGAGAATAGATCTGAAGGTGGTGGTAAAGGAATGTATTGAAATAAATAAAGTATTTTGGGTAAAATATTACTTTTAAGTATATTGATTCTCCCGATCATCGACATTGGTAGTGACATCCATCTCTGAAGTAACTCATTAATGTCTGTCATTAAGGCTTCATAGTTGGTACTGGCGACTAATTCTAGCTTAGGCACAATTTGAATTCCTAAATATTTAAACTGATTTACAACATTGAATTGATGTACCTCAGGAGCTGGGTGATTTCTCTGGGTCTCTTTTAGCATTAATATTGAAGATTTAGTTTTATTTATTTTATATCCTGATATTTCCCCAAAATTCTTTATTAAATTCAACAAGGTCGGAATTGATTTTTTAAGATTCGACATAAACAAAATTATGTCATCGGCATACAGGGAGATTTTATGTTCTGTTGGTCCTACTTTAAGTCCATATATTTGTGGATGTAAACGTACTGCCATCGCTAAAGGTTCAATTGCCATAGTAAACAGTAAAGGTGAAAGTGGGCAGCCTTGTCGACATCCTCTATTGATATTTATTGATTTTGAAATATTGCTGTTTGTTAGGATTTCTGCTGTAGCATTATTGTATATTATCTGAACCCATTTTGTGAAATTATTTCCAATTCCAAACCTTTGTAAAACTTCAAAAAGAAAGGGCCATTCGACCCTATCAAAGGCCTTTTCGGCGTCCAATGATAGGAGAGCTGTATCCGGTGCTTCTTTATTAGAATAGATAATATTAAATAGTCTTCTTACATTATGGAAGCCTTGTCTTCCCTTTATAAAGCCATTCTGATCTCGGTTAATAATATTTGGTAATATTTCTTGTAGTCGTCTTGCTAAAATTTTACAGATTATCTTAAGGTCAGCGTTTAATAGGCTTATTGGTCTCATATTTTCACATTTATTAGAGGGTTTACCTGGTTTTGGCAACAGTATAATTAAGGCATTATTCATGTATGGGCTGCACGGTGGCGCAGTGGTTTAGCACTGTGGCAGCACAGTTTTACCCTCGGCCGGGGGATCGCGGGGATCATGAGATCGTGGGTTCGATCCCAGCCCCCGACCAACAGTGAGCTGTGTGGAGTTTGCATGTTCTCCCCGTGTTGCGCGGGTTTACTCCGGGATTTCTCCGGTTTCCTCCCGCATACCAAAAACATGTAGGTTTAGGGCGCTCGCGCACGCAGCGACCAGCAGCCGGTGGCTTGTCACCAGACTGCAAACCAAGTCTACCTACGGGTACAAATAAGTAACAAAAAAAAAAAAAAAAAAAAAAATGTATGGTGGTAAATTACTATTTTGAAATGCTTCTAAAACCATTTTCAAAAATGGTTTTATTAATTTATTCTTAAATTTTTTATAGAGGTCAACTGGAAGACCATCTGGTCCTGCACTTTTTCCTGATTTCATATTATCAATGGCTAGCCCAACTTCTTCTTGACTAATTTTAGACTCCAGTATCTCCCTGTTTTCATTTGGAATACACGGTATAGATAATCCGTCCAAAAATCCATTTAGTTTTGTTAAGTCAGTTTCATTTTTTGTATCATATAGTTTTTCATAATAATCTCTAAAGGCACGATTAATTTCTAAAGGATCTACAACTGCCTGTCCGTTACTTATAATACTGGTAATTGGTGTTTTAAATTCTAATTGTTTAATCTGCCATGCCAATAATTTTCCTGATTTTTCACCTTGTTCATAAAAAGATTGCTTCAATCTTAGAAGACTCGAGGCAGCTCTATTCGCTGATTTTTTGTCATATTCAGCTCTCAGAATCAGTAATTCGTTCTCTAACTTTGGGTCACTTCCTGCATACACTTTTTCTTGAAGAATTTTTATTTTATGTTCCAATTGGACTCTCTCCTCTCGAGTCTTCTTAGATTTTGAACCTGTATAATTAATAATATGCCCCCTAATAAAAGCTTTGAAAGCCTCCCACTTTATACATGCTGATGTTTGTGTAGTATTGATATCAAAGAACTCATCTATCTGTTTTTCTATGTACTTAACAAATTCCTCATCCTGAAGCCATTTATGCTGAAATTGCCACCTACCTGGTTCCTTTATCAATTTCTTATCTACATATATTAGACAGCAGGGTGCATGATCAGATATCACAATATTATCATAGATGCAGTTTTGAATCTTGGACCTTAATTCTGTGGAGATCAAAAAATAGTCAATACGTGAGAATGTCTTGTAGATATTAGAATAACAAGAATAGGCTTTAACTTGTGGCTTCATTTCTCTCCATATATCTAGCAATCTCAATTGTTTCATAAAATGATTAATGATCACCCTGCATCCATTGTGCGTACAGTCCAGTCCTGTTGATCTATCTATACCGGGATTCAATGTACAATTAAAATCCCCTGCTATTATATGTTGCCCTGTAAGTGAAGATAAAATAAGAAATAAATTAGTAAAGAAATTTTGATCATCTATATTGGGACCGTATAAGTTCACCAAATTTATATTTTCTAATAACAAAGATCCTTGAATGATTAGATATCTTCCAAATTTGTCTCCAATTACATTTTTCACTTGAAATGGGACTGATTTATGTATGAGAGTCATAACTCCCCTGGCTCGGGATGAAAATGATGAGGTGAACACACTTCCCTGCCATCTTCTCCTAATTCTTTTTACATCCTCCTCTATTAGATGAGTTTCTTGTAAAAACACAATTTTTGAACCTATGTCTTTTATTTTATTCATAACTTGTTTAAGTTTTTTTTTAAATTTTGTAGACCTCTGCAATTCCATGAGGTTAAATTGAGATTAATGCTTTGGTCTATGATCAATAAGGAGTTTGAGATTACCTTGCAATGTAAACATACAGTACTCACACAGAGAAGCAAAAACATGAGTGGTTGAACATTCATCCTACAAACTACACACAAACAGATTCCCCCTTCCCACATTCGTGGTAATCCCCCCCAAAATCAAAAAAAAAAATTCTGTCTCCCGCTATAGCCATTGACAGCTCCACACCTGCGAGGATCAGTCAAAACCACTCTTTCTTTCTCCTCTCAATCACCCTAACTCTACTGCTTTTAATGACGTAACATTAACTCTCTTCTGTAGTTTTCCAACTTAACTCCAAAATTTTATAGCAACTTTGTACACCATAGTTTTTTTTTTATATAATACAATCTGTATTTTGTAAACTTGCTATATGCTTCAGATCAGTCAGATGCCTGTGCAAATGCTTAAATATTCTACCTTATATTTTGTTCATGCTTAGCTCCCACCAGTCTCTTCTTGGATCTTCTTGATGAACTCCTGCGCCTCCTCAGGGGTCTTGAAGATGTGGGTTCTGCCCTTATACGTGACCAGCAGTCTTGCAGGATAAATCACTCCATGACGAATCCCAAGGTTGCGCAGCTCTTTACGGGCGGGGTCGAACTGTTTCCTTAATTGTTGGATTCCTGTGGCCAAATCTGGGTAGAACCGCACCTGTTGATCCTGGTATTTAATTTCTCCTTTGGCTCGCGCCGCGTTGGAGATCGTCATCCTGTCTCTGTAGCTGAGGAACTTCATAATCAGCGTCCTCGGTGATGCCTTATTATCTCTCGGTGGGCCAATTCGGTGGGCGCTTTCTAAGACGACTGATGACTGCAGCTCCGCGTTGTTCAGCGCTTCTGGAATCCACTTTTCCAAAAAGGAACATGGATTTAGACCCTCCGTTCTCTCCGGGAGGCCCACCAGCCTCAGGTTGTTCCGTCTCGACCGAGATTCTAAATCCAGAACATTATCTTCCAGACGTTTATTTTTTAATTCCAATGTGCGCACCTTTAATTGTAGGCCGGTGACGTCATCCTCAGCACTGGCAATTCGGAGCTCCACCTGCGACACCCGTTCCATACAGTCGCTTAACTCCTTTTTCATTCCTTCAATCGCTGCTATAATCCCATCAAATTTAGAGGAAAAGTCTGCTCTCATTGAACTAATGGCAGCGAGCACCACACCTGTGCTGTCGCCAGTAGTCACCGCTCCTCCGCTAGCTTCCTCCGCCATATCTGGGGATTTTTCTGCTTCGTCACGGACGTGAAAGTCCGTTAACTTGGACTGTTTCGGCGGTTCAGTTTTTCCTCCACCTGATTTCCCAGCCTTAGGCTTTACCGGCATGTCCTCGCCCAAACGTTGGGATAGGTTTTGTTCCAATTGAGAGAGTTATTTGCTGATTTTTTTTTTTTTTAGGAGCAGAGTAGAGTGAAGCATGTCCTTCTACGTGGCGGCCATAACCGGAAGTCCATGGATGGGTTCTTGAACTTTTGGCAACCCTGGAACGCATATGTGTCTTCCATCAGATCTAATCTTTGACAAATACCATTTCAATAATGGCACTGTGGAGTGTGTGAAATAAGAATCGGGCTCATGGCACACAGTTTATGACACACTTCACATCTCTCTAGCACAGAACAGACTGAACATTTCAGCAGGCACTCTCCTCTTAAGTTTCATGGCATTTCTCCACACACAACATGACATTTGCATCACACTGCATTCAACCCCCTTCTTCCTTGACTCCTTCCTGCTATCTCGCCAGGAACCTTCTGAGCATTATTCTCCCATGTTTATCCACTGTCTCTTGTCTGAGATGCTAAATAACGCCTTCGTGGCGCTGCTGTGCTGATGGGGGGCTGCTGGGAGTGTGTCTGACTGCGGGTGGGCTGTGACTGAGGGGGGGGGGGTACTTCGGTCTGTCCGTGTGGCTGCTCTGGTGAATCGTTTCCCTGGGGATCTCTCCGTGGGGGTCTTCCACGCCGAGGGGCCCTAGCCAACAGCACTTGCTCGTCCGCCACAACGAAAGCGGGTTTGAGTCTGTCTATGCCAATTTTTTCCCGCCTACCCCCCCAAGTCTAGCAAAAAATGCTTATCCCCTGTTTCCAACACTCTGAATGGTCCATCATAGGGTGGGCGCAATGGAGGGCAGTGGGCGTCGTGTCTGACAAACATGAACTCGGCGCTCTCCAAAGTTTTAGGCACGAAAACACGTGGAAAACTGTGGTGGGCAGGGCCCGGCAGCGTGCCTGTGTTTGCGCTACGCTGCAAAAGCTGAGACGGGCAGCTGCCCGGCGCGGGATTATCTGGCAGAAATTCCCCGGGCAGCCGTAGGGGCTGCGCAAAAACGAGCTCTGCCGGGGAAGCTTCCAGATCCTCTTTCGGCGCGGAGCGCAACCCCAATAAAGCCCCCGGCAGCCTGTCTACCCAATTTGCATCCGTCAATGAAGCCCTGAGTGCTGCTTTCAGTGATCTATGAAAACGCTTGCATAACCCATTGGCCTGTGGGTTGTACGCGGTTGTGTGGTGAATTGTAACACACAGGCTGCGGGCCATCGCGGACCAGAGTTCGGAAACAAATTGAGGGCCCCTGTCGGACGTAATGTCCGACGGGACTCCAAAACGCGCCGCCCATGCTGTTAAAAAAGCGCGCGCTACGTCTGTGGACGTGGTTGCCGCCAGCAGGACTGCTTCTGGCCAGTGCGTGGTGCGGTCCACCACTGTCAGGAGGTGCGTGCACCCCTGTGATGGCGGGAGGGGGCCCACGAGGTCCACGTGAACATGGTCGAACCTCTTAGCCGGGACACGAAACGGCTCCAAGGGAGCCTTCGTGTGTCTGTGTACCTTGGCTCGTTGGCACGCCACGCAGGCTGCAGCCCACTCTTTCACTTGTTTACGTAGGCTCGGCCACACAAACTTCTCTCCCACCATTTTGACCGATGCGCGCACTCCTGGGTGCGCCAGAGTGTGAACTGACTCAAACACGCGGCGGCGCCACGCGACTGGGACCACCAGACGCGAGCGACCTGTGGAGACATCGCAGATTAGGGGGGGGGGGGGCGCCATCTTGCAGCACCCTGCTCTCCAGCCTTAACCCTGTTGGTCCAGACTGGAGCGCGCGCACGTCTGCATCGCTAACCTGCTCCGCGGCCATGGCTGCGTAATCTATCCCCGCGCAGACTGGGGCCACCACGGCGCGCGAGAGGCAGTCCGCCATCACATTCAGTTTACCCGACACATGTTGAATTTCGGTAGTAAACTCTGAGATTGCGGCCAGCTGTCTCTGCTGCCGGCCCGACCACGGTTCTGAAACCTTGGCCATCGCGAATGTTAGCGGCTTGTGGTCCACGAACGCGGTGAAGCTGCGCCCTTCCAGCCAGAACTGGAAGTGGCGTATGGCCAGGTGGAGAGCCAGCAACTCTCTGTCGAACGCGCTGTATTTACGTTCACGTTCTGCTGAAAAAGGCGAGCGGCTGCCAAGCCCCGGCGATGCGCTGCTCCACGACAGCCCCTATGGCCACGTCTGAAGCGTCGGTGGTTAGCGCTATGCGGGCCGCCAGGTTCGGATGCACCAGCAGTGCGGCATTTGCCAGGGCTGCTTTAACTTCCGAGAACGCCCGCTCTCGCTCCGGGGTCCATTCGACCCTATCCGCGGGTTTCTGTTTCTTGAGCGCGTCGTACAATGGTTGCATGAGCTGTGCCACACAGGGAAGGAAATGGTTATAAAAGTTCACCATCCCCAAAAATTCCTGCAGCGCCCTGACCATCTGAGGCCAGGGAAAATCCGCCACGGCGTGCACTTTGTAGGGCAGCAGGATCGCTCCGTCCAGAGAGACGCGGTGCCCCAAAAAATCAATCTCTGTCACGTCGAACTGGCATTTCACCGGGTTGATTATTAACCTGTGCTCCTCCAACCTCCGGAAAACCGTCGTGAGGTGGGTTTCGTGTTCATCTTCGGACGCACTGGCTACCAGGATATCGTCCAGGTAGACGAACACGAACGGGAGATCGTGCAGCACTGCATCCATCATGCACTGGAACGTCTGTGCCGCTCCTTTTAACCCGAATGGCATGCGCAGGAACTCAAATAGACCGAACGGAGTTATTACCGCTGTTTTGGGTATGCCCTCAGGGTGCACTGGGACTTGGTGGTAACCGTGGGCCAGGTCTATTTTGGAAAAAATGTGTGCTCCGGCAAGGTGAACGGAAAAATCCTGTATGTGGGGAATTGGGTAGCGGTCGTGCGCTGTGGCATTGTTCAACCTGCGGAAATCCCCGCACGGTCGCCACGAGCCCTCAGCCTTAGGGACCATGTGTAGCGGGGATGCCCATGGGCTGTTCGAGCGCCTGATGATGCCCAACCTTTCCAGGTTGGCGAACTCCTCGCGCGCTATGGCCAGTTTAGCTGCGTCCAAGCGCCAAGGTCTTGCAAAAACGGGCAGCCCGGTGGTGATGATAAAGTGCTCCACCCCGTGTTTAGCGATGGCCGCGGAAAACGTCGGGACCGTGAGTGCTGGGAACTGAGTGAGCAGTGTGTGGAACTTACCGCCTGTAGCTGTGACGTTGGCTTGTGCTGTCGGCTGGGTCACTCGAGCTATACAGGGGAGAGAGTCAAAGGACAGTGCATTAACCAGGCGCCTGTTAGCAACATCAACTGGTAAACCATGTGCACACAGAAAATCAGCCCCCAGGATATGGTAATTCAGTGCTGCTACGTCAAAAGTCCACTCATATGTACGGCCGTGTAGAGATAAGAGCAGAGTCCTCTCACCAAAGGTCTTAATATCCGAGCCGTTTGCTGCTAACATCTCGGGGCCGCTAGGTCCTGCCAGCCGGTCAGCGTAGGTCGGCAGGATGAAACTCTTCTGGGCTCCGGTGTCCACGAGGAAACGCCTCCCCAAGCATGCATCCATCAAGTAGAGCAGCTTGTTCTCTTCACCGAGGGTCGCAGCTGCTACCGACCCCCGGCCTTGGCGTTTCCCGAGCGCTTGAATTGGCATGGGGGCGCACATCTGCGTGCCTTCTCTCCGAAGTGGTGGGGGTAGAAACAGAGCGTGTCTCTCTGGCGCTCCTTGGCCCCCGCTGCTGCTACCGTTGGTGGCTCCTCGCCTCCTCTGGTCGTCTCGCTGGGCTCCGCTACTGCCGCGTTGACTGTGATCGCCCTGGTGGTGAGGATGATCCGGTCTGCCTCCTGGGCTAGCGCACGGTAGTCGCGCACGGCCAGCAACGGCAAATTGGCCAGAACCACTCTCGCCACTGTCAGAAGGTTCCGGAGGAAGAGATGGGCAAACAGAAAGTGCCCGTCGTCCGAGCCCATTAACGCCAGCATCTTCTCAATCAGGTCTACGGCCGAACCATCTCCTAACTTGGTCCGCGTCAGGAGCCTCTCCGCTCTCTCACAGTCCGAGAGCGTGTAGCGCTGGATGAGCGCAGCCTTGAGCGCCTCATATTTGCTGCTGGCTGGTGGCTGATCGAGCAGACTCGCTACCTGCTGAGCTGTGCGGGCGTCCAGCGCTGCGACCACATGGTAGAATCTGGTGTCGTCTGCAGTTACTCCCCGGAGGGTGAACTGGGCCTCGGTGAGGTGGAACCAAGAGCGCGGGTTGTGCTGCCAGAAATCCGGTAGCTTGACTGAAACCGCACACGCGTGGCCGGAGGTTCCAGTCCGGGCTGTCTGTGGGATGGCTGCCGCCTTGCTGTAGCTTCCTGACCGGGCCGGCTCCGGGGATCTTGCCTCGTGTTCCATAATACGTCTTGGGTCACCGGTGTGGAGTGTGTGAAATAAGAGTCGGGCTCATGGCACACAGTTTATTACACACTTCACATCTCTCTAGCACAGAACAGACTGAACATTTCAGCAGGCACTCTCCTCTTAAGTTTCATGGCATTTCTCCACACACAACATGACATTTGCATCACACTGCATTCAACCCCCTTCTTCCTTGACTCCTTCCTGCTATCTCGCCAGGAACCTTCTGAGCATTGTTCTCCCATGTTTATCCACTGTCTCTTGTCTGAGATGCTAAATAATCTGGCTCCCCCAAGGTGCTATAGCACCTCTCTTTGCTCCAACGCTACTCAGATGCTCTTATTTTTCTGCTCTTTTGTTTTTGTTTTTTTTTCTGTTTGTTTTGGGGTTTTTTCTTTGTTTTTTGATCTTCTTTTAATTTCTCTTTTTCTTTCACTTAAAAAAGGGGTGTTGTAATAATTTTTTTCCAATGTTGTCAAAAAACAAGAAAAAGGGGGAATATGTGATGAAAATGTAAACAATGCAATGCTGTAATGACATGTATACCCTTTACAAAAACTTAAATAAAAAAAAATATTGTCTATGGTTAGGTCTGAAGTTGATTAAAATGATCTGACGCAGCGAAAGTGAAAAAATATTGATAGTGTGGAGAAAGGAATAGGCAACGCAACGAGCTGAACGACACAAGGCTTTATTCTTCCTCCAACATTACAGTATAGCAAAAGCTCCTCCCGGACTTCTGTGCATCCCTTTTTTTTATCTTTATTTCCATGCATTGAGGCCCGGAACTTCCGACCATAACACATTATGTTTAGAACAAAGCCTGAGTGGCACATTAACATGACATTACACCGGCACCGCTCTCACACCCTTCTCCAGTGGCCCGGCATTTACTCCTCTCCCCAGGGGGGCGCATAGTCCTTACTGTCCTGTCTGAACCCCCGGTGACACCTCCTCTTTTGTTCCATTGATCCCTGGTTGGAGAAGTCCAACACCGTGCCCCCACACAATGACATTTTTCATTTTACACTTTTATGAGAGGTGTGGGGGCATGGTGTTGGACTTCTCCACCCAGGGAACAATGGACTGAAAGAGGAGGTGTCACCAGGGGTATCAGATGGGACAGTAAGGAATATGCGCCCCCTGGGGAGAGAAGTAAATGCCAGAGCCGCTGGGGGAAGAAGAGGGTTGAAGTGGTGCCGGCGTTATGTTATGTTAATGTGCCACACAGTTCTTTGTTCAAACAACAATGTATTATGGACGGAAGTTCTGGATCTCGATGCATGGAAATAGAGATATAAAAGAGGAATGCACAGAGACCTGGGTATCTCTTTTGCTGTAAAATATGTTGGAGAAAGAGTAAAGTTACTGTGCCGTCTAGCTCGTTGCCTCGCCTGCCTCCTTTCTCCACATTGGTGACCTGAAGACGTGCCATGGGAAGTGAGCCGAGCACCGCCCCGGAGATTGCCTGGAGAGAGAGCACCAGCACCGCGTGCGTAGTCTCAATCGAGCTCCCAGGCTTCTGGCTTCACAACCCGACCGCGTGGTTTTTGCACATAGACGCCTAGTTTGCACTCCACGGGATAACAACGGACGATACCAGGTATTACTACGTGGTCGCTGCGCTGGATGAGCGCGCCACGCAACAGGTGACAAGGCTGCTCCAGGAGCCGCTGGCCCAAAGAAAACATGAAAATATTTTATGAAAATACGAAGCACTCAAGAGGATGCTTCTCCAGCGCTAAACCCTTTCTGACAGTGAGAGGGCAGAGAGACTCCTAACGTGTTTGGAGCTATGGGACAAATCAGCAGTGGAGCTGACGGAGAGCATGTTGGCGCTGAGGGGGAAGGATGATGAGTCTTTCCTGTTCGCCCACTTGTTCCTCAGCAACCTACCGGCTACAGTGAGGGCGATCCTGGCCAACTCACCGCGGCTGGTTGCTAAAGACTACTATGCCCTGGTGCAGGAAGCGGACCGCATCATTTCGGCGACCAGAACTCTCAGCATGCAGACAGTGGCACCGGCATCCATGAGGGACTCCAGCGAGGTCAAGGAGCCATTTGTGGTAACCGGGACGAACACCAGAAGACGAAGGAGTGGGGCAATCTGTTTTTATCATCGCCGTTTCGACTCGAACACCCAACGCTGCCTGTCGCCATGCCAATTCAAGAAACTGGGAAGACGGCACCTTCAGAATTCAGTAGTCGCCACAACCAATGACAACAGGAACAGACTGCTTTATGTCACGGACACACGTTTGGGGAGACGGTTTTTGGTGGACTCCAGCTCCCAGAAGAGCCTCATCCTGCTGGTCAACGCAGACAGGGTGGCAGGACGCAGTGGTCCTGAGCTCAAGGCCGCCAACGGATCCACCATCAGGACAATTGGCAAGCGGACACTGACGATATGCTTACACGGACGCAACTTTCAGTGGGACTTTGTGATAGCTGCATGTTCCGGCCCCATTTTAGGTGCAGATTTTCTATGTGCTTATGGGTTGTTAGTCGATGTTGCTAATAGGAGATTAGTGGATGCTGTCTCTTTTACCTCACTGCCCTGCACAGCTCGGGGAGCTGGGTCGACAACACTGGCTAATGTTATAGCTCCTGGGGGTAAGTACCAACATTTGCTCACACAGTTCCCAGCACTCACAGTCCCGACTTTTTCAGCTATGGTAACAAAAAACAGGGTCGAGCACTTTATAACGATGAAAGGCCTGCCAGTGTTTGCGTGTTTGGACGCAGCTAAACTGGCCAGCACGCGAGAGGAGTTTGCCAACTTAGAGCAGTTGGGCATCGTCAGGTGCTCCAACAGCCCGTGAGCATCTGCGCTACACATGGTGCCTAAAGCCGACGAGTCGTGGCGACTGTGCGGCAATTTCCGGCGCTTGAATAACACCATGGAGCATGATCGTTATCCCATTCCGCACATCCAGGACTTTTCCGTGCACCTGGCCGGGGCGCGTGTTTTTTCGAAAGTGGATCTGGTCCGCGGATATCATCAAGTCCCAGTGCACGCGGAAGACATTCCAAAAACAGTGGTAATAACTCTTTTTGGCCTTTTTGAATTTTTACGCATGCCGTTCGGATTAAAAGGCGCAGTGCAGACTTTCCAGAGGATGATGGACGTGTTGTTTCGTGACTTGTCCTTTGTTTTTGTCTACTTAGACAACAATCTGGTAGCCAGCGCGTCCGAGGAGGAGCACATCGCCCATCTCAAGACGGTTTTCCAGAGGTTGGAGGTGCACAGGCTGATAATTAACCCGGCAAAGTGCCAGTTTGGCGTGCCAGAGATTGGTTTTTTGGGCCACCACATTTTGCTGGAGGGCACGATTCCATTACCGGATAAGGTGTGTGCTGTGTCCGACTTTCCACGCCCGCAGACCGTGAGGGCACTACAGGAATTTTTGGGAATGGTTAATTTTTATAACCATTTCCTTCCCCAGGCAGCCCAGCTGATGCAGCCATTGTATGCCGCGCTTAAAAAAAAGAAGCCCGCAGAAGCCATCAACTGGACTCCCGAGCGAGTTCAGGCTTTTACTGATGCCAAAACAGCGCTTGCGGAGGCCACGCTGTTAGCCCACCTGGATCCGTCTACACGAATAGTGCTCACTACGGATGCATCTAATGTTGCCATAGGGGCAGTGGTGGAGCAGTGCGTCTCAGGTTCGTGGCAGCCGCTCGCATTTTTCAGCCACACTTTGCGTAACAACGAACGCAAGTACAGCGCGTTCGATAGAGAATTGCTGGCTCTTCACCTGGTGACACGCCATTTCCAGTTCTGGCTGGAGGGGTGCAAGTTCACCGCGTTCGTGGACTATAAGCTGCTGACATACGCGATGACCAAGGTGTCGGAACCGTGGTCAGCCCGGCAGCAACGGCATTTGGCCGTGATTTCGGAGTTTACTACTGACATTCAACACGTCGCTGGTAAGCTCAACGTTGTGGCCGAATGTTTGTCACACGCGTTAGTCTCCCCGGTTTACATGGGAATAGATTTCCATGCCATGCTTCAGTCTGTGCCAAAGGGGTTAAGGCTGGAGAGCAGGGTGGTGCAAGAAGGGTGCCCTCCCTTGTTTAAAGACGTCTCCACCAGCTGCTCACGCCCGGTGGGTCCGACCTCTTGGCGCTGTCATGTTTTTGAGTCAGTCCACTCCCTTTTGCATCCGGGAGTACATGCTTTAGTGAAGCTAGTGGGGATGAAATTCGTCTGGCCGTGCTTGCGCAAAGATGTGAAAGAGTGGGCTGCAGCTTGCGTCGCGTGCCAGTGGGCCAAAGTGCACAAGCACACCAGAGCCCCTCTCGGGCTGTTCCAAATCCTGGCTAGGAGGTTCAACCACGTCCATGTGGATTTGGTGGGACCCCTCCCGCCATCGCAAGGTTTCACGCACCTTTTGACAGTCGTGGACCATACCACGCACTGGCCTTAAGTGGTCCTGCTGGCTTCTATCACATCCGCAGAAGTGGCACGAGCTTTTTTGTTGGCTTGGGTTGCATGTTTTGGATCTCCGTCGGACATCACGTCCGACAGGGGTCCACAATTCATTTCAGAACTCTGGTCCACGATGGCCCAGAGCCTGGGGGTCAAAATTCACCACACTACCGTGTACAACCCCGAGGCTAACTGGTTATTCAATTCAATTCAGCTTTATTTATAATTTGCCACATCACAACAAAAGCCGTCTCGTGGCGCCACAGTGCAGGAAAAAAACAAAACAAAAACACAGTCACAGAAAGACCCAGCAATCAGACGATCCCCTATGAGCAAGCACTAAGCGACAGTGGAGAGGAAAAACTCCCATTTGGAAGGAAGAAACCTCTA
The DNA here is from genome assembly GCA_020510985.1 of Pholidichthys leucotaenia. Classification (NCBI taxonomy): domain Eukaryota; kingdom Metazoa; phylum Chordata; class Actinopteri; order Cichliformes; family Pholidichthyidae; genus Pholidichthys; species Pholidichthys leucotaenia. The sequence continues at coordinate 392,767,684 of CM035836.1, read as the reverse complement.
GCAGAACCAGGCTCAGGGAGGGGCAGTCCTCTGCTGCGACTGGCTGGGGATGAGGGGATAGGGACGATGGAAAGGACAGACATAAAAAACATAGCAGTAAGATGCCAAGTACAATATTGGAGGTCAACCAGCAGTATGGATCACATAACAGCAGAACAAGAGTGGGTTAAAAGACACAAAAACCTCCTTAAACGAAAGCTACATTAAAAAGGAAGGATTTTACCCTGTTCTTAAAAACAGAGACCGAGTCTGACTCCCGGACCCAGAGTGGTAACTGGTTCCAGAGAGAAGGAGCTTGGTAGCAGAAGGCTCTGCCTCCCATCGTACTTTTGGAGATTCTGGGTACCACAGGTAAGCCAGCATTTTGGGAGCGTAATGCTCCATTAGGATGGTAAGGTAATATCAGATCTTTCATATATTGGGGGGCCAGATTGTTAAGAGCTTTGAAAGTAAGAAGAAGGATTTTAAACTTGATTCTGAATTCAATGGGAAGCCAATGGAGGGAGGACAGAACCGAGGAAATATGATCTCTTTTTCTAGAACCAGTTAAAACTCTAGCAGCAGCATTTTGATTCAACTGAAGATTTTTCAAAGATACTTTAGGACAACCAGATAGTAGCGAATTACAATAATCTAATCGCGAACTGACAAAGGCGTGAATCAGTTTCTCAGCATCACCCAGAGACAAGATGCTCCTGATCTTGGCAATATTGCGCAGATGATATAAGGTGGTCCTAGAAACAGTTTTAATATGTGAATTAAAGTCCAAATGTCATGTAATTTTTTTTTCCAAATGCCAACGAATTTTGATAAAATACACATAGCTTAAACCAAATATTCATACCGGAGACCATATCACCCACCCGTATTTACATAATTGCACAAAATACACCAGGCGAAGGCCCCGCCTTGCTCGCTGGCTTGTGACAGCCAATCCAGACCGCGGCCATGTTTTTGACGTCACAAATTTAACCCTGGCTGCCCTGCCATATCCACATTCACACTATCAACATTGGACAATCATGACGGAAAGTGACAGCGATTGTGAACAAATTAGTTTAGTTTTGTCCTCTGGTGAATCGGACTTGGAATTCAGGGAAGACGACACCCCAGATACTGATGACAGTGGTTCAGACAGTGACAGAGGCATAGAACCTTACAGGTTTGAGCCGTCCGAGACGGAATCAGATGCTTTGTCTGATGACAACAGTTCCGACGATGACCAGAGAGCAGAACCAGTGGAAAATGTCATTGAATTGGACATTAATCGTCTCCAGAATGTTGAATGGTAAGCCAAAAGAAATCTGTGATGTTTAATAAATTAACTGTAACCACCGGCAAAATTGGGAAGCCGAAGGGGGTCTGTCGAGGGCGCCCCATAAATATCGATTTTTCGGAAGCCATTATTATGACGATACAGTGGGGCACTAGCTTACAGTAGAACCCTTTCTTTCCTCATTCAGTTGTAGCAACAAAATCAAGGATGAAATGGAAGTAATTGTGGAAAATGACTTGTATTAAAATCCCCAGGATCATGTGTATAGGGCCATAACCAGGAATGTTCCTTTCTCACTGTAGACGAATTAGAAATCTAGCTTGTTGTTTTGTACGCCAGCTTCAAGGTTTGATAACTAGAAATAATTGGGAAAAAACTATGTCTCTAGCACATGGCACTTCATGGGGAGGGCTTGAAAGTTCTATTAATAAACAAAGACAACATGAATAATGCAACGGATCTTTTCACTTTATTTTACATGAGTTCTGCAAGGCATTTATGAGGTGGATATGGTGTAAATAATATGGACAGGATGTGAACACATTATTGAATATTATATATATTATATTGTTACAAAATTTATAAAAGCTCACAATTGCAATATCAACAAACCTGTGCTTACAATATCAACAAACAAGCATATTTATGTATACATGCATTCAGAAAATATTTGCAAATTCTTGTACTTGAATTTTTCAATAGGTGCACCTGTGAGTGTTGCCAAGCAATGCCAACAGTGGAGGAGAGCCGCTGCTGTCAAGAAATTGACCAGATCAGAATGAGAATGGAGGCGCATACCTGTCAAGTGATACGTTTTCGCCGTATTTTAATACGGGGAAAATGCAATTTTAGCAAATACGGGCGTATTGCCATTTCTGTACGCCCAAAAGAAAAATATACGGGAAAAAAAAATTATTGAGTGTGTTGAGGAACACGTCGTGTGTGTGACCCCCACAGCTAGGGGGCTGGCAGAGTGCTCAGCGTGAGCTATTCTCACAACAGTGAGAAGTGTGGACTCAATCATTAGGCTGATGGCCTCACACTTTCTACTGTCATGCGGCTCCGGAACAGAGAGGAATCGCCTTCCAAATCCAGAATTCTGCTTTTTTTTATTTTGAGCAGGACGCTGAGTTGTGTTGTTATTGTCAAATATCCATGAATCCTTAAAATATTTGACAATAACAACACGAATTACATTTAAAACATTTCCCAGAAAAGTGTCCCTTATTACCCAGCCGTCCCTTATAGCCCCGTTTTACGGTGCCATCCAGCAATACGATAGATGATTTATTTCTAAGGATAAAATTGTTGGTCGTTGTTACGTTGGTAACGAGGGGTAACTAAGAACAAAAATAGTGATTGCCTTCCACAAACAAAGGAAAAAAAACTGTCTATGTATTAAAAATATGCGGTGCCTCTTCCAGTCTCCATATAAACAATCAATCGGGATACCCCAAGCATCCAACTAAGGTACAATCTGTTTCGTCACTTCCGCCTTCTTCCCCAGGCGATTCCGGGGGCCGTGAGTAGAAACGTCAGGCCAAGCGCGGCAGTTTTAAATTAACGAATGTTCCGGCGTTACTGAAGCATATGCACCAAGACCCGAACGGATCGGTTCCCTTTTATATCTAGTGTCAAGACATTTTAAGGACCCTATTACGTGACATTTGGACTTTAAAGGACAAATCCTGGTCAAAAATCACTCCAAGGTTCCTCACACAACTGTTCAGAGTGAGAGTGGCTGCATCTAAATTAAGGGCATAGTCTGAAAAGGAATTTCTAAGATGTTTTGGGCCAACAACAATGACTTCAGTCTTATCAGAGTTCAACAGTAAAAAATTACAAGTCATCCAAGCTTTGATGTCTTTAAGACAGGCATCTAACTTGGCCAACTGATCACAATCATCGGGCTTCATTAACAGGTTTAGTTGAGTGTCATCTGCGTAACAGTGAAAATGAATACAGTGCTTTCTGATGATATTGCCCAACGGGAGCATATATAGACAAAAAAGAGTAGGGCCCAACACAGATCCCTGTGGAACTCCGTGACTGAGCTTAGAGCTGGAAGAAAATCCATCATTGACATGGACAAACTGAAATCTATCAGACAAATAAGATCTAAACCACTGCAATGGGGTTCCACTGAGTCCAACAAAGTGTTCCAATCTATCAAGTAGAATGGCATGATCGATATTGTCAAAGGCTGCACTGAGATCTAAAAGAACAAGAACAGAGACAAGTCCATTATCAGATGCAGTCAGGAGGTCATTAGAGACCTTCACTAAGGCAGTTTCAGTGCTGTGATGAGCTCTGAACCCAGACTGAAACACCTCAAACAAACTCCCTGCAAATGGTCAGATAATTGCACAGCAACAACTCTTTCCGAGATTTTAGAAATGAAAGGCAAATTAGAGATTGGTCGATAATTGGCCAAAACTCCAGGATCGAGCATTGTTTTTTTAAGTAAAGGTTTTATTACAGCAGTTTTAAAAGCCAGAGGAACATAACCCAGAGTTAAAGAAGAATTAATGATACGAAGAATACGGCTACCAATAACTGGGAAAATAATTTTAAATAACCTGGAAGGAATAGGGTCCAGAAGGCAAGATGAAGGCTTAGACGAGGAAATTATTTTTTTTTTTTTTTTTTTTTTTTTCTCTCGGCGCCACACCAGTCGGCTGCCTTTTGCAACAGCGGCTCGATTCCGAGTCTTTTTCCCTTCCTCTCTCTTTTGATCCGTCTTTTTTTTTCACCCCACTTATATCACGGACACACAGATCGTCCTAAATGTCTCCTGAGCCGGTGGACGGAGCCACTGTTTATAGCAGGATACGATACAGCAGAGAACAGCTGCTAGCATTCAACCGCCACCCGGTCCCATTGGAAAAACTCGACATACCGAGAGAACTGAGGCGAAAACGCCGCGGCTGCCGGGCTGGAGTAAGGCGGAGGACAAAAAATATAAGGTACAGACCCTCCCTTCCATCTGTTGTCATGGGAAATGTACGGTCGATACTGGGTAAGTTAGATGAGCTAGCGGCTATCTCCCGTTATGATAGCACATACCGGGAGTGCTCTCTCCTTTTGTTTACTGAGACGTGGCTAACTGAACTAGCAGCAGATGCTAACATTGAGCTGGAGGGTTTTCACATGATACGAGCTGACCGAACACCAGACAGTGGCAAGGCTAGGGGCGGTGGAGTGATAATGTATGTTAACAACAACTGGTGCAGACCGGGACATATCACTGTTAAACAACGACACTGCAGCAAAGACATTGAGTTGCTAGCTGTTAGCATGAGGCCTACATATCTCCCGAGAGAACACTCACACGTGATCTGCATTGTTGTTTATGCAAATCCGACGGCGAACGCTGGGACAGCACGTGACGTCATCCATTCAGTAACCAGCAGGCTGCAGACAGAACACCCAGATGCTCTTCTCCTCATCTCAGGCGATTTCAACCATGTTTCACTGTCTCCCATTCTACCCACGTTCACCCAGTATGTCACATGCCACACTAGAGACAATAAAACACTGGATTTATTCTACGCAAACACTAAGGAGGCGTACACCTCATCACAACTCCCCCCACTCGGGAGATCGGATCACAACTTGGTTCATCTCCGGCCGGTGTACAAACCCCTAGTGCACAGACAACCTCCGGCCATGCACACTGTGGAGTTATGGTCTGAGGAGACAATGGACACCCTAAAGGGCTGTTTTGAAGCCACCGCCTGGAAGCAGCTCTGCGATCCACATGGTGAGGACATCGATGGCCTCATTCACACCTTAACGGGCTACCTCAGCTTCTGTGTGGACAAATCCGTTCCCACCAAGACCATACGGCGTCACTCAAACAACAAACCCTGGATCAACCCTGAGATAAAAACACTTCTGAGAGAGAAGAAGAGGATCTTCAGGTCAGGGAACAGGGAGATGCTGAAGTCCGTACAGAGGGAGCTGAGGAGAAAGATCAGAGAAGGCAAGGACAGCTTCAGGAAGAAGATGGAGGACAAGCTGCAACAGAGCGACATCAGCGGGGTCTGGAGAAACCTCAAAACCATCTCGGGGCTCCAGAATACCTCCCCCCAGGCCACAGGGGGCAGGGAGTGGGCGAACAACCTGAATCTGTTTTTCAATAGATTTGACCAACCGCCCTCCCCCCTGACTGCACAACAACCACTGCTGCCTCTAAAGAAATCAAGTCCTGCTGCCCACTCCCCACTCCACCAACACCCCCCCACTCCCAACACACAGCCCCCCATCCTGACCCTGACCAAGACCCAGGTGAGGACGGAGCTGAGGAAGATCAAGGCGAGGAAGGCGCCGGGACCGGACGGCATCAGCGCAAAGCTCCTCAAGTCCTGTGCAGACCAGCTGTGTGGGATTGTGACGTATATCTTCAACATGAGCCTGAAACTGGGGAGGGTACCACAGCTGTGGAAAACATCTTGTGTGGTACCTGTACCAAAAACTTCCCACCCCAAAGACCTGAACAGCTACAGACCGGTGGCCTTGACGTCCCACTTGATGAAGACCCTGGAGAGACTGCTCCTTGCTCACCTCCGCCCCCTGGTGGAACCAGCGATGGATCCACTCCAGTTCGCCTACCAGCATGGCATTGGGGTGGAGGATGCGGTGATCTTCCTCCTTCACCGTTCTCTGTCCCACCTGGAGAAGCCCGGGAATATGGTGAGGATCATGTTCTTTGACTTCTCCAGTGCTTTCAACACCATCCAACCGATGATCCTGAAGGACAAGCTGCTGCGCGCAGGGGTGGACCAGCACCTGTCATCATGGATCCTGGACTACCTCACGAACCGGCCTCAGTTTGTGAGAACCCGGGACTGTGTGTCCGACACGATCATCAGTAGCACGGGGGCCCCCCAGGGAACGGTGCTGGCTCCCTTCCTGTTCACTCTTTATACTGCGGACTTCTCACACAACACAACACACTGCCATCTACAGAAGTTCTCTGATGACTCTGCGATCGTTGGCCTCATCTCCAATGGAGATGAAGCTGAGTACAGAGGGCTTATCCAGGACTTCGTGGACTGGTGCCATCGGAACTGCCTCCAGATCAACGCGAGGAAAACTAAGGAGCTGGTGGTGGACTGCCGCAGGCATGGGCAGCCCCTCACAGTACCAGTAAATATACAGGGAACAGACATCGAGATGGTGACATCCTATAAGTACCTGGGTATTCATCTGAACAATAAACTAGACTGGTCACACAATACTGATGCACTCTACAAGAAGGGACAGCGCAGGCTGTTCCTGCTGAGGAGACTCAGGTCTTTTGGTGTACAAGGGGCGCTGCTGAAGTCATTCTATGACACGGTGGTGGCATCAGCCATCACTTTTGGAGTGGTCTGCTGGGGCAGTGGCATTACTGCAGCCGATAGGAAGAGACTGAACAAACTGATTAAGAAAGCTAGCTCTGTCCTGGGGCAGCGCCTTGATCCGATGGAGGAGATAGGAGAGAGAAGGACGGTGGCTAAACTGTCATCTCTGCTGGAGTCCGAGTTCCACCCTATGCAGGACATACTGAATGCACTGAGGAGCTCATTTAGCAGCAGACTACATCATCCCAGGTGCACAACCGAGAGGTTTCGTAGGTCCTTCCTACCAACGGCTGTCAGACTGTACAACCTAAGCAGGGCTGCTCGCAGAGATAGCAAAAAGACGTAACAAACTAATAGTTTTTTGAATGCAAAAGATGCAATAGACTTACACAATGGTCCCCTCCGGCATACAACTAGGAACTTACCGGTCGCTATGGAGGGTGAGAATATGTATGGGCACATAATCATACCATGTAGGATAACTAAGTAGACGGTTATGCTGTTTCATTCCATCTAGCAACAATGCTCTGCACTGTGTGTGTTTATATATTTACATATTTATTCCATCTAGCTACAATGCTCAGCACTGGGTGTGTTTATATATTTATATATCTACATATTATTCCATCTAGCTACATTGCTCCGCACTGTGTGTGTTTATATACTTGCATATTTATTCCACCTAGCTGCAATGCTCCGTACTGTGGGTGTTTATATATTTACATATTTATTCCATCTAGCTACAATGCTCTGCACTGTGTGTTCATATATTCATATATTTATTCCATCCAGCTACAATGCTCTGCACTGTGTGTCTGTGTGTGTGTGTATATATATATATTTTATAGTAATACGTACATATGTATATTAGCTGCTCTTGCTTGCTTGTTTTTTTTTTTGTTGTTTTTTTTTTTTTTTTTTTTTTTTCTTGCCTTCTGATTGTTGCTCTGAGTGTTGCTATCCCTGTGCTGTTGCAATCCTGGAATTTCCCCATTGTGGGACTAATAAAGGCTTATCTTATCTTATCTTATCTTATTTTATCCAACTCTAAGAGGTCGATTGGAGTAAACTTATCTAAGCAGATATCAATTGAGGGAGTTGCAGTAGTTAATGTACTATAGTTTACGGTAGGAAGAATCTGACTGATTTCATCTCTAATAGATAAAATTTTAAGATTGAAATAGTTCAGAAAGTCCTGACTAGAAAGCTCAGGGGGGATGCGAGGATTGACCGAGTCATGGCTCTTTGCAAGCCTGGCTATAGTGTTGAAGAGAAACCTGGGGTTATTCCTGTTCGCTTCTATTAATGCAGAATAATAGCTTGATCTCACTTTTCTAAGAGATTTTTTATATATTAAGAGATGATTTCTCCACGCCAAGTAGAATTCATCTGAATTAGATGAGCGCCATTTTCTTTCCAATTGACAAGTTTTCTGTTTTAAGCCATGAGTTTCTGAGTTAAACCAAGGGGTAAGAAATCTCTGGTTAGACTTTTTCTTTTTTAAAGGGGCTATCAAATCTAGAGTCCAATGCAGAGAGGCAGTAACACCATCAGCCATGCTATCAATCACGAATGGAGCAGACTCTCCATCACTTATTTCAGGTGTTTCTGTTGTGTTGACCCATGGCATAGAGGAGACAATCTGCAAAAATTTAGCAACAGCATCATCAGAAAGACATCTGCTGTAGTAGTATTTTTCTTTAGGAAATAAGTGATCAGAGATAATGAAATCAAAAATTAACAGACAATGATCAGACAGTACAGGATTATGAGGAGACACAACCAGATTTTCGATATCTATACCATAAGTCAAAACAAGGTCCAATGTATGATGGAAATAATGGGTAGAATTTTCTACTTTTTGGGAAAACCCCATTGAGTCTAAAATTGAATTGAAAGCCTTATTAAGACAGTCACTCTCAACATCAACATGTGTATTAAAGTCCCCTACAATAATTATTATCGGTTTTCAGCACTAAATCAGCTAAAAATTCGGCAAATTCCGATAGAAACTCTGAATAGGCTGTGGGAGGACGATAAACTATGGCAAAGAGAATTGGGTTCATGCCAAGATTGCCAACAGGCCCCACACTGAGGACCAAACCTTCAAAGGAATTAAAACATAATTTCTGCTTAACATTAACTAGTAATTTAGAATGGAAAATTGCCGCCACTCCACCACCACGACCAGAACCTCTGGGGTTATGACAGTTTAAATACCCAGAGGGAGTTGATTCATTCAAACCAACATAGTCATCAAGCCCAAGCCAGGTCTCTGTGAGGGATAGTAGATCGATCTGGTTAATAGATCATGGACCAGAAGAGACTTAGAAGATAGAGACCTAATGTTTAATAAACCACATTTAATTTTTAAACTTTGGGGGGAACAGAGGCCAAATTATTGATTTTAGAGACTTGAGGCTGGATTAGAATTTTACCAACATTTTGGTTAATCAATCTGGGAAGTTTATGCATTCTATTTTTTTTTTAACTTTTTTATTAACTATAGAGGGAGCAGAAAAAGGTTCTCTAAGGGAGGAGACAGGGGCAAAGTTGAAAGGTGGTGGAAGAGGAGGAGCAGCAGAAGTGCGAGTGTTTTTCAGGTTGTGTTGTATTTGTCCTGGGTTACAATATTTAGGGCAACGGGAGACAGACTCAATCTCTGAAGGATTATAAATGAAAGGCTGACTTCCGGTTATGGCGGCCACGTAGGAAGACGTGTTTCACACTGCTCTGCTCCTAAAAATAAAAAGTAGGCTAAAACTCTCTCAATTGGAACAAAAACCTATCCTAGCGTTTAGGCGCAGATATGGTAAAGACCAAGGCTGGGAAAGTAGGCGGAGGAAAAAGTGTTTCGACAAAACAATCCAAGCTAACAGACTTCCACGCTCGTGACGAAGCAGAAAAATCTCCAGAGACAATGGCGGAGGAGAGAGCTAGCAGCGGAGTGGTGACTGCTGAGGAGGGCACAAGTGCGGTACTCGCTGCCATCAGCTCCATGAGAGCAGACTTTTCGTCTAAATTTGATGGGATTATAGCAGCAATAGAAGGAATGAGAAAGGAAATAAGCGACTGTATGGAACGAGTATCGCAGGCGGAGCTCCGAATCTCCACCGCTGAAGATGACGTCACCAGCCTACAATTAAAGGTGCAAACATTGGAATTAAAAAATAAACGTCTGGAAGATAACGTCCTGGACTTAGAATCCCGGTCGCGACGGAATAATCTGAGGCTGGTGGGCCTTCCGGAGGGGAGCAGAGGGACGGGATACATGTTCCTTTTTGGAAAAGTGGATTCCAGAAGCGCTGAACAACGTGGATCTGCAGTCATCGGTTGTCTTAGAGAGCGCTCACCGAATCGGCCCACCGAGAGATAATAAGACACCACCGAGGACGCTGATTATGAAGTTCCTCAACTACAGAGACAAGATGATGGTCACCAATGTGGCGCGAGCTGAAGGAGAAATTAAATACCAGGATCAACATGTGCGGTTCTACCCAGATTTGGCCACAGGAATTCAACAATTAAGGAAACAGTTTGACCCCGCCCGTAAAGAGCTGCGCAACCTCGGGATTCGTCACGGAGTGATTCATCCGGCAAGACTGCTGGTCACATATAAAGGGAGAACCCATATCTTCAAGACCCCTCAGGAGGCGCAGGAGCTTATCAAGCAGATCCAAGAGGAGACTGGTGGGAGCTAAGCATGAAGCATGAACAAGATATAAAGGTAGAATATTTAAGCATTTGTACAAGCATCTGGCTGATCTGAAACATATAGCATGTCTACAAAATATAGATTGTATTATATATTAAAAAAAAAAGCTATGACGTACAAAGTTGCTATAAAATTTTGGAGTTAAGTTGGAAAAACTACAGAAGACAGTTAATGTTATGTCTTTAAAAAGTAGTAGAGTCAGGGTGATTGAGAGGAGAAAGAAGTGGTTTGACTGATCCTCGCGGGTGTGGAGCAGTCACTGGCTATAGCGGGAGACAGAATTTTTTTTTTTGATTTTGGGGGGATTACCACGAATGTGGGGAGGGGGGATTTGTTTTTGTGTAGTTTGTAGGATGAATGTTCAACCATCCATGTTTTTGCTTCTCTCTATGAGCATGTTTATATTGCAAAGTAATCTCAAACTCCTTATTGATCATAGACCAAAGCGTTAATCTTAATTTAACTTCATGGAATTGCAGAGGTCTACAAAATCTAAAAAAACTTAAACAAGTTATGAATAAAATAAAAGACATAGGTTCAAAAATTGTGTTTTTACAAGAAACTCATCTAATAGAGGAGGATGTAAAAAGAATTAGGAGAAGATGGCAGGGAAATGTGTTCACCTCATCATTTTCATCCCGTGCCAGGGGAGTTATGACTCTCATACATAAAACAGTCCCATTTCAAGTGAAAAAAGTAATTGGAGACAAATTAGGAAGATATCTAATCATCCAAGGATCTTTGTTATTAGAAAATATAAATCTGGTGAACTTATACGGTCCCAATATAGATGATCAAAACTTCTTCGCTAATTTATTTCTTACTTTATCAGCACTTACAGGGCAACATATAATAGCAGGGGATTTTAATTGTACATTGAATCCCAGTATAGATAGATCAACAGGACTGGACTGTATGCACAATGGATGCAGAATGACCATTAATCATTTTATGAAAGAATTGAGATTGCTGGATATATGGAGAGAAATGAAACCACAAGTCAAAGCCTACTCTTGTTATTCTAATACCTACAAGACATTCTCACGTATTGACTATTTTTTGATCTCCACAGAATTAAGGTTCAAGATTCAAAACTGTTTCTATGATAACATCGTGATATCTGATCATGCACCCTGCTGTCTAATATATGTAGATAAGAAATTGACAAAGGATCCAGGTAGGTGGCAATTTCAGCATAAATGGCTTCAGGATGAGGAATTTGTTAAGTACATAGAAAAACAGATAGATGAGTTCTTTGATATCAATACTACACAGACATCAGCATGTATAAAGTGGGAGGCTTTCAAAGCTTTTATTAGGGGGCATATTATTAGTTAGAAAAGAAGTTGGGCTAGCCATTGATAATATGAAATCAGGAAAAAGTGCAGGACCAGATGGTCTTCCAGTTGACCTCTATAAAAAAATTTAAGAATAAATTAATAAAACCACTTTTGGAAATGGTTTTAGAAGCATTTCAAAATAGTAATTTACCACCATACATGAATAATGCCTTAATTATACTGTTGCCAAAACCAGGTAAACCCTCCAACAAATGTGAAAACATGAGACCAATAAGCCTATTAAATGCTGACCTTAAGATAATCTGTAAAATTTTAGCAAGACGACTACAAGAAATATTACCAAATATTATTAACCGAGATCAGAATGGCTTTATAATGGGAAGACAAGGTTTCCATAATGTAAGAAGACTATTTAATATTATTTATTCTAATAAAGAAGCACTGGATACAGCTCTCCTATCATTGGACGCCGAAAAGGCCTTTGATAGGGTCGAATGGCCCTTTCTTTTTGAAGTCCTACAAAGCTTTGGACTTGGAAATAATTTCATAAAATGGGTTCAGATAATATACAATAATGCTACAGCAGAAATCCTAACAAACAGCAATATCTCAAAATCAATAAAAATCAATAGAGGATGTTGACAAGGCTGTCCACTTTCACCTTTACTGTTTACTATGGCAATTGAATCTTTAGCGATGGCAATACGTTTGCATCCACAAATATATGGAATTAAAGTAGGACCAACAGAACATAAAATCTCCCTGTATGCCGATGACATAATTTTGTTTATGTCAAATCTTAAAAAATCAATTCCAACCTTGTTAAATTTAATAAAGAACTTTGGGGAAATATCAGGATATAAAATAAATAAAACTAAATCTTCAATATTAATGCTAAATGAGACCCAGAGAAATCACCCAGCTCCTGAGGTAAATCAATTCAATGTTGTAAATCAGTTTAAATATTTAGGAATTCAAATTGTGCCTAAGCTAGAATCAGTCGCCAGTGCCAACTATGAAGTCTTAATGACAGATATTAATGAGTTACTTCAGAGATGGATGTCACTACCAATGTCGATGATCGGGAGAATTAATATACTGAAAAGTAATATCTTACCAAAAATACTTTATTTATTTCAAAACATTCCTTTACCACCACCTTCAGATCTATTCTCAAGAATTAAAAAAAAGTTAGTGGAATTTATATGGAACAATAGGAAGGCTAGATTACGTCTGTCCTTACTATATTTACCATTTGATCGTGGAGGTCTGAAATGTCCAAACTTTATGTTGTATTACTGGTCAGCACAACTGAGGTCTATGACATATTTTTCATCAAATGATCTCCCTCACTGGACTGAAATGGAATCATACAATTTACCTTTACCTCTTCCCTTATTCATATAATCAGACTCGGCTAAAAAATTACAGAAACAAGTTAAAAATCCAATTGTAAAGCATATGATCAAAATATGGTGTGAAACCAAAAAATATTTAAAAGAACCACACTTATTGTCACAATTTAGCCCAATATGGGGTAATCAATATTTTAAACCAGGGAGAGCGGATGCTGTATTTAAAGTATGGAATTTAAAAGGGATTCAAAAGATTCAAGACTTATATTTGTCACGTTCAGATAACATAATGTCTTTTGAAGAACTGAGGATCAAACTTAATCTTAATAGAACACATTTTTTTAAAATATCTTCAGCTTAGGAATTTTATTTGATCAAATCAAAATAATGCTCTCACCCGACCTACTTACTCATCCTTGGAAGAAATTTTGACGAAAGATAGTAAGAGAAAGGGTATTATTTCAGAGTTTTATAACTCATTGACACTATCCTCAAGTGAAAACTCACAGAAAAGACTGAATTATTGGAAAGAAGATCTGCAAACTGAAATTTCAGAGGAACAATGGGAATTGGCTTGTACAGAAGCTCAAACCAAATCAATAAATGTACGTCTTAAATTGATACATTTTAAATGGTTAATGCGGATGTATGTTACACCGGTGGAGTTAAATAGATATAACAAAAACATACCAGATACGTGCACAAAATGTATGGAAAGTAAAGGAACCCTATTTCATTGTTTATGGGAATGTAGAAAAATTAGAATGTTTTGGGAAGAGGTGAGGGTAACAATTGAAAAAATAATTTCAAAACAATTCATATTGAACCCTAAACTGTTTTTGTTGGGTCTGTATCCAGAAAAGCATAACTTTAATAAGAGTGAAAGAGCATTCATAGACCTCAGTTTGCTTAATGCCAAAAAATGTATTTCACTACTGTGGAAAAAGATTCATAGACCAGATGTGACTCAGTGGTTAAGACAGATGTTAACAAATCTTCCACTAGAAAGAATAACATACATACTGAATACTTCTTCTTCAGAAGGTGAATGATGTGTGTGGACCTTGTAAATTCCAAGTTGGTGAATGTATAATATGTATACTTATGTAATGGATTGCCTAGGCTAAACAGAGGAGCATTGTTGAAGATTTGCCTTTGTTAGTGGTTGTTGGTGTTTTTAGTACTTTTTTTTTTAATTACTTTAGTGTTAGTGTTTGATTGTTTGTGTCATGTTTGTAAAAAAAAAAAGGTTCAATAAAAAATATTGTGGAAAAAAAATAAATGAAAGGCTGATCCAAAGGCTGATCCAAACGCTTGCATCAAAGGCTGATGCAAGCGTTTTCATAGGTTGCTTAAAGCAGCACTCAGAGCTTCTCTCACGGACACAAATTGGGTCGACCGTCTGCCCTGGGTTTTTTTTAGGGTTGCGCTCTGCACCTAAGCAGGATTTGGCAACCTCCCCGGTAGAACTTGTTTTTTCTCAGCCACTGCAGATCCCCGGAGAGTTTTTACCGGAAAACCCCGCACCCGAGGCTGATCCGCCCGCACAATTTTTGCACAGTATGGAGGCTTTTAATGTACTGGGCCCGGCCCACCATCGTTTTCCCCGCACCTTCATCCCAAAAAGCTTGCAGAACGCCAGTTTTGTTTTTGTCCGGCATGATGCGCACCGGACTCCACTGCGCCCACCATACGACGGACCGTTCATGGTGTTGGAACCCGGGGCGAAGCATTTTGTGTTAGACTTGGGGGGACGTAGGGAGACCGTCTGCATCAACAGGCTGAAGCCCACTTTTGTGTTGGCAGACGAGCAGGTTGTGTTTGCCCAAGCTCCCTGGCGTGGACACCCACCGTTGGTGGCTCCGCAAGTTGGTGATCTCTCAGCAGGGACCTGTGCTCGCGAAGCTGATGTGTTTTCTCCGCCTTCCTTTTTCCCTCCACAGACTAATGTGCCCTTCTGTACACCCTGCCAGCAGGGCGGTTCGACTGGATCGGCGACCCCCTGCTACAGCCGCTATAGGCAACAGCTCAAGCCCAAAAGACAGGGGGGTTAGTGCCCTTTCTGGGTGTTCAGGGGGGCTGTGTGGGGGCATAGTGTTGGATTTCTCCACCAAGGGAGAAATGTTATGGTCGGAAGTTCTGGGTCTCGATGCATGGAAATAAAGAGATAAAAGAGGAAAGCATCCAAGGCTACCCAGGTAATACCAAAGGCCACTCAGGTAACTCTTTTGCTGTAAAATATGTTGGAGAAAGAATAAAGTTCCTGTGTCATCCAGCTCGTTGCCTTGCTGCCTCCTTTCTTCACAGAAGGACCATTTTGGGTCTAAGAGTCAAAAGCGTATAGTCCTTTTAAAGGTGCCTCGAGGGTTAATGTACAATTTCAAGGAATTTAGGGATTTCATCATCTACAGTCCATAACATCATCAAAAGATTCAGAGAGTCTTGAGAAATTTCTGCACCTCTAAGCAGCAAGGTCAAAAACCAACACTCAATGCCCAAGACCTTTGATCCCTCAGGTGGCACTGCATGAAAAACATTATGATGTAAATGACATTACCCCGTGGGCTCAGAATCACTTTGGAAAATGATTGTCAGTTAACACAGTTTGTCACTACATCTGCAAGTGCAAGTTAAAACTCCACCATGCAAACCGAAAGCCATATATCAACAACACCCTGAAATGCCGCTGGTTGCTTTGGGCCCAAGCTCATCTGAGATGGACTGGCACAAAGCGGAAAAGTGTGCTGTTGTCTGATGAGTCCACATTTCAAACTGTTTTTGGAAAACATGGACTTTGTGTCCTCCAGGCTAAAGAGGAAAAGGACCATCTAGAGTGTTATCAGTGCAAAGTTCAAAAGGCAGCATCTGTGATGATATTGGGGTGTATTAGTACCCGTGACATGGATAACTTGCATATCTGTGAAGGCACCATTGATGATGAAGGGTACATAGCAGCTAGAGTGAAAGGGAAGATTTAAGACAGATTTAAGACAGTAGTGAGAACTCTATAATGTATGGTTTGGAGACAATGGTACTGACAAAAAGACAGGAGACGGAACTGGAGGTGGCAGAGTTGAAGATGCTAAGATTCTCATTGGAAGTGAGTAGGAGGGACAGGATTAGAAATGAGTAAATGAGAGGGACAGCTCAGGTTGAGCAGTTTGGAGACAAAGTAAGAGAGGCAAGACTGAGATGGTTTGGACACGTGCAGAGGAGGGATAGCGGTTACACTGGACAAAGGATGTTGAAAATGAAACTGCCAGGCAGAAGGAAAAGAGGAAGACCACAGAGAAGATTCATGGATATAGTGAAGGAGGACAGGGAGAGGGTTGGTGTTACAGAGGAAGATGCAAGTGATAGGGTGAAATAGAGGCAGATGATCTGCTGTGGCAGCACCTAAAGGGGGCAGCTGAAAGAATAAGTTTGAACATTAAATAGCTTGTCTTTGTGGTGTATCCAGTTGAATCTAGGTTGAAAAGGATTTGCAAATCACTGTATTCTGTTATTCTGGACAGCTCGGTGGTGCAGTGGTCAGCACTGTGTCAGCACAGCAAGAAGGTCACGGGATCAATTCCACCCCTGACCATCATGAGTTTGATCCCACCCCTGACCATCGGTGATCCTTCTGTGTGGAGTTTGCATGTTCTCCCCATGTCTGCGTGGGTTTACTCTGGGTACTCTGGTTTCTTCCCACAGGCGAAAGACATGCAGGTTCGGTTTATTGACATTAACTGGGGATTCTAAATTGTCCTTAGGTATGACTGTGAGAGTGAATGGTTGTCTGTCTGTCTATGTTGGCCCAGCGATGGACTGGCGATCTGTCCAGGGTGTACCCTGCCTCTCGCCCAAAGATGCTGGGATAGGGTTCTACCCCCCCCCCCCCCCCCCGTGACCCAAAAAGGATTAAGCAGTGATGGATGGATGGCTGGCTGGCTGGCTGGCTGGCTGGCTGGCTGGATAGATGGATTCTGTTTTAATTTACATTTTACACAACGTCTCAACTTCAGTGGAATTGGGGTTTGAAATTTCTACAAACAAAATAAATTATAGTTTCTTATCACTATTCACAAGATCAACTAGAATGCTCTTAAATGAGAAGCAGACCCATACCTTTTGCAGCCCTATAAATTTAAAGCCTTGACCTTTGATCTTTTGATCCCAAACCCATAGTAAAAGGTCGGGGGGACCTGTGTACCAAGTTCTGTGGCCCTAGCTGCCTTTGTTGTTGAGATATAGTTTATATGGCATTGTGACCTTGACCTTTGACCCCAAAAGTGTTATAGGTGGTAGTCCTAAAGTCAACCTATGTACCAAGTTTGGCAGCCATAACCTGATTCCCTGTGGAGTTAGGGTACAGACATAGTAGTCTGGCCAGTCGGCGAACTGCAAATGGCGCTGACTGCCCTACGCATGCCACCTCATCAGCATGGGTAAAAAGAAATGTATTTTGAGCATTACCCCAACACTTAAAGACAAGCTGTCAATGCAGGACTCAGGAACAAATACAGTATACAGAACAAACTAAACATAATACTTTTAAGCTAGTATCTCATGGAGTGGTGAATGGTGATCAAAGGGCAGCTCGGTGGAGCAGTGGTTAGCACAGGGGCAGCACAGTAAGAAGGTCACAGGATCGATTCCACCCCTGACCATCGTGGGTTTGATCCCAGCCCCTGACCATCAATGACCCTTCTGTGTGGAGTTTGCATGTTCTCCCCGTGTCTGTGTGGGTTTACTTTGGTTTCCTCCCACAGGCCAAAAACATGCAGGTTAGGTTAATTGGAGACTCTAACGTGGCCCTAAGTGTGAATGTGTTTGTGAATGGTGAAGGGATTGGCGCCGTACCATGGCTGCCTCATCCATCCATGTGGATGCCCTGAATTTCCCTCTGGGGATCAATAAAGTATACAAAACACAAAAAAAATGTTGAGATTTTTGAATTCTCCAACTTTTCTTACTAATGTTTGCGAAAACCAGTGTTTGCTTCTGTCATTATCGACATTTAACAACATTTAGCAACTCATGTGAGTGCAAAAGTGTTTGTGTTTTACGGTCGCGACTCCACCAATTGCAATGTTTGTGAATGTTCCTCAACATTCGATGTTCTTTGAGATGCTACCCTTAGTGACTGTTAGCAAATCTTAGTGATGGTGTTTGCAATCCATCCATCCATCCATCCATTTTCTACCACTTTTCTGGAGGTCTGGGTCGCAGAGGCAGCAGTTCAAGCACAGAAGCCCAGACTTCCCTCTCCCCAGCCACCTGCTCCAGCTCTTCAGAGAGGATACCAAGGTGTTTCCAGACCAACTGGGAGACATAGTCTTTCCAGCGAGTCCTGTGTCTGCCCCGAGGTCTCCTCCCAGTGGGATGTGCTTAAAACACCTCAAGTCCAGGAGGCATCCTGATCAGATGCCTAAACCACCTCCCTTTCAATGTGGAGGAGCAGTGGTTCTACTGTGAGCCCCTCTCAGATGACTGAGCTTCTCAACCCATCTCTAAGGGTGAGTCCAGCAATCCTATGAAGAAAGCTCATTTCAGCCGCTTGTATCCACAATCTCATTCTTTTGGTCATTACTCAAAGTTTGTGACCACAGGTGAGGGTAGGAATGTAGATTGACCAGTAAATCAACAGCTTTGCCTTAGAGCTTAGCTCCCTCTTCACCACAACGGACTGGTACAACGTCTGCATCACTGCAGATGCTGCTCCAATCTGTCTGTCAATCTCTCGCATCATTCTCCCCTCACTTGTGAATAAGACCCCGAGAAACTTAAACTCCTCCACTTGGGGCAATGATTAGCAACACTGTTTGCAATGATTAGCAACTATTTGCCATTCTTTTGCCACTGTTTGGGAACATTTGGGACCTTTTTCTAATGCCAGGTAAAATACCAGGTGAATGTCAGATGAATCTTGGACCCAACCCTATAAAAAGGGTGAGCAAACCCTCCCCATCATTCACATTTCAAGGGTTCGTAAAGATTCTTGAACAGTTGTTACTTGCTAGTGTTCACTACTTGGTGAACCAAAAAGAACTTTACTGACATGTGTTTTAACCACTTGCAAATGCTTACAACTAAACTGCTCAAAAAAATAAAGGGTGAAGCGGCATGAAATAAAGCAGCGTTGGTGAAGTTTTAAGCAGGTTTAGTAAATCATACCGCCTTCACAGGATCCCCGCTCCGGTGCAAGTGTGAGAAGACCGGAGCGGGATCCTCAGGCTCTCAGAGGAGGAGACACAAAGTGTGTGTCTGCAGCAGCAGCTGAAGAGTGAGTGAATGAGAGGATGAGCATGGATTACAGTGCAGTATATATACCCAACTACAACAATACATAAAAGAGCATTCCCCAGCAGTTGGTATGATCAAAGAGATTGCAGAACAGGCATGAGACATTTGCATTTGAGAGACATACATCACAATAGGCAGATTGCTGGCCTCTGCTCCAGCTGCAAGACAAAGAGGTTACAAGGCACATCTACATATTGATCTCAGTCTGTAGGTCACAGTAAGGACAGGACGCATGAACACAATGCATGAAAGGCACATTAACATCACAGTAGTGAGCCAGAAGAAGCGGGGCTGCCTGTAGACATTAATACACACATTTCACTGTTCTATTAATTGCTCTAGCCGAGCGCTGTGTCTGTCCAGTCTGTTGTGGGGGTTACACCAACCCGCCACACGCTCCCTCCCAGAGGGCTCGGCAGGCGGCCGAGGTCTCGATCATGCAGCTTGGGCAGCGAGCCGGAGAAGCTCTGTGCAGGCGGAGGGGTGGTGGTGGTGGTAAGTGCCGGCCGGGAGCGGTGAAATCGTCCGAGCCGCGCAAAAATTGCTTGTTGGTCCGCGACGTCGAGGGGCTGTCCCGTTGAGCGTGCGGAGATCACAAGAAGAAAAATTAGTCTCTGACTCCTCTCGTGGCCATGAAGAAAAACAGGAGCGGCTGTAAGAAAAAAAAAGGAACAAAAGCAGAAGGACTTGGCGTGTGGGAAAAGCTGACGGCTGAATCCCTTGTGCGCCGTGGCTGAGACCATAAAATCCAGTGAGCAAGCTGCGTTCCTCAGGTGTACGAGCAAGCCTGAAGGGCCAGTGTGCAGCAGAAGGAAGGCGGTCAGTGGAGCCCTGTGTGTCCCGTGCGTGGTGCGCCGTCCTCGTAACTCCCCGGTGCGTGCGCCGGGGTTCCGTGATGGGTGGGCCAGCTGGAGAGGAGAACCAGGGTCAGGAATCTTGGTGGAGATCGGCGCAGTCGGTGTCGATAATCATCTATGATGAGCTGTGGCTGCAGATTAGTCATGGTGCGTTGGAGCGTTGAGGGGAGATAGACGATCTTTGTTCCTCAGGCTCGGGTAGATGAGTAGGATCGCTGAGAGGGAGGAGTAGCGGTGAGAGGGAGAAAACGTTCTGTGTCCCTCGGCCGGTCCAACGTGGACGTCCCGACCTCAGGCGAAGGTCGCGCCATGACGTTTTCTGCAGTTTTCCCGGTCGTGGGTGATGTCCGGAAAGTAGCTCACCTGTGTTGGCTCCGCGTCGAGGTCTCCCTGAAGCAGAAGGGAGGGCAGCTAGTTTGCGTCAGGCTGCTGTGTTCGCTGGCAGCGTGTTTTTTTCAGCGTCAGGTCGCCAGCGTGGCCGTCCAGACCAGAAGGTTGCGTTGCACAAAGCGTGTGCATTCTTGGGGTCACCAGTGAAGCGGCATGAAATAAAGCAGCGTTGGTGAAGTTTTAAGCAGGTTTATTAAATCATACCGCCTTCACAGGATCCCCGCTCCGGTGCAAGTGTGAGCAGATCGGAGCGGGATCCTCAGGCTCTCAGAGGAGGAGACACAAAGTGTGTGTCTGCAGCAGCAGCTGAAGAGTGAGTGAATGAGAGGATGAGCATGGATTACAGTGCAGTGTAGCGGTTTGATTCAACCCCCCCACAACACACACAGTCAGCTCGCACTCCTGGGTTTTTTCCGCTGCATGCTGCGTTTACAGCTGTGAGGTTAAAGTGTCATCCATGCATTGTGTTCATGCATCCTGTCTGTACCTCTGATATGCAAATGCCCAGATTGACTGCTGTGAATGCCTTTGATGTATTGTCTGAGTTGAGTATATATGCTGCACTGTGCTGTAAATCTGCCTCTCATTCTCACTCCTGCATCTGCTGCGAGACACACACACTGTGTGGCTCCTCTTCTCTGAGAGCCTGAGGACATCACCTTAGCCTGCAGCACGAGGGCTGGGGAGGTGTTCCGATGAAGGCAGGTGATAATAAAGCTATTAAAAATCCAACGCTGACTATTTTTTATCATCCGCCGCACTGGTGACCCCGAACACGCACACGCTTTGTGCGACGCAGCCTTCTGATTTGGACGGCCACGCTGGCGAACCGACGCTGAAAAAAACACGCTGCCAGCGAACACAGCAGCCTGACGAGCTACTCTCCCTTCGGCTTCAGGGAGACCTCGACGCGGAGCCAACACAGGCGAGCCGTTCTCCGGACATCACCCACGACCGGGAAAACTGCAGAAAACGTCATGGCGCGACCCTCACCTGAGATCGGGACGTCCACGCTGGACCAGCCGAGGGACACAGAACGTTTTCTCCCTCTCACCGCTACGCCTCCCTCTCAGCGATCCTACTCATCCACCCGAGCCTGAGGAACAAAGATCATCTATTCCCTCCCACCGCTCCAACGCATCTGCACGAGCCCGAGGGACAAAAGATCATCTATTTCCTCTCACCGCTCCAACGCACCATGGCCAATCCGCAGCCACAGCTCAACCTGGATTTTATCGGCGCCATCTGCGCCGATCTCCACCAAGATTCTGCACCCTGACTCGTCACTCCAGCGGCCCACCCACGCACGGAGCCCCGGCACGCGCACCGGGGGTGACGAGGACGGCGCATCACGCACGGGACAAATACGGCTTTTCCGACCGCCTTCCTTCTGCTGCACACTGGCCCTTCAGGCTTGCTTGTACACCTGAGGCCCGCAGCTTGCTCACGGGATTTTATGGTCTTAGCCACAGCACACAAGGGGAATTCAGCTGTCTGCGGTTCCCGAGGCTGTAGGATTACGTCTGCCCTAAAGTCAACACGCCAGTCCCTCTGCTTTTTTTTTTTTTTCTTGCCGCCGCTCCTGCTTTTCTTCATGGCCACGAGAGGAGTCAGAGACTATTTTTTTTCTTCTTCTGATCTCCGCATGTTCAGACGGGACATCGCGGAGCAGCAAACACTTTTGGCGTGACTCGAACGATTTTCCCACGCCCGGTCAGCATTTGCTACCCACCCCCCTCCTCCTGCACAGAGCTTTTCCCTGCTCGCAGCCCAAACTGCAACATCGAGGTCACGGTCCCCTACCGTGCCCTCTGGGGGGGAGCAGTGTAGCGGTTTGATTCAACCCCCCCACAACACACAGAGACAGTCAGCTCGCACTCCTGGGTTTTTTCCGCTGCATGCTGCGTTTACAGCTGTGAGGTTAAAGTGTCATCCATGCATTGTGTTCATGCATCCTGTCTGTACCTCTGATATGCAAATGCCCAGACTGACTGCTGTGAATGCCTTTGATGTATTGTCTGAGTTGAGTATATATGCTGCACTGTGCTGTAAATCTGCCTCTCATTCTCACTCCTGCATCTGCTGCGAGACACACACACTGTGTGGCTCCTCTTCTCTGAGAGCCTGAGGACACCACCTCAGCCCGCAGCACGAGGGCTGGGGAGGTGTTCCGATGAAGGCGGGTGATAATAAAGCTATTAAAAATCCAACGCTGCCTTTATTTTATCATCCGCCGCAGCAGTATATATACCCAACTACAACAATACATAAAAGAGCATTCCCCAGCAGTTGGTATGATCAAAGAGATTGCAGAACAGGCATGAGACATTTGCATTTGAGAGACATACATCACAATAGGCAGATTGCTGGCCTCTGCTCCAGCTGCAAGACAAAGAGGTTACAAGGCACATCTACATATTGATCTCAGTCTCTAGGTCACAGTAAAGACAGGACGCATGAACACAATGCATGAAAGGCACATTAACGTCACAGTAGTGAGCCAGAAGAAGCGGGGCTGCCTGTAGACATTAATACACACATTTCACTGTTCTGTTAATTGCTCTAGCCGAGTGCTGTGTCCGTCCAGTCTGTTGTGGGGGTTACACCAACCCGCCACAAGGGAACACTTTGAAAACACATCAATCGATTAAAGGAACACTTTTTAATCTGAGTAAGCTGGACTAGCCTGCCACAATTTCGATATCCAGCTTATTTTTTCCCATTAAAATCTGATGTGTTTTCAAAGTGTTCCCTTTATTTTTTTGAGCAGTATATTTTGCAAACATTTGCAACTGTTTTCGGAAAAATAAATTGCCGTGTTTTTGACTTAATACATTCGCTGGCACATCCAGGCGTTCGCGCATCGATCAAAATGGTGGGAGAGAAATTTGTTTGGCCGGGGCTGCGTAAACAGGTCAAAGAATGGGCTGCAGCCTGCGCAGCGTGTCAAAGAGCAAAGGTACACAAGCACACGCGGGCCCCTCTAGAACCTTTTCACATCCCAGCCAAACGCTTCGACCACGTGCATATCGACTTGGTGGGACCCCTCCCGCTGTCACAGGGGTTCACACACCTTCTAACTATGGTGGATCGCACTACGCGCTGGCCAGAGGCGGTCCCCCTGGCGTCAACCACAGCAGCAGACGTTGCGCGCGCTTTTTTAACGGCTTGGGTCGCGCGCTTTGGAGTCCCGTCGGACATAACGTCTGACAGAGGACCCCAATTTGTTTCCGAGCTCTGGTCATCCACGGCACTCAGCCTGGGGGTGAAAATTCATCGCACAACTGCATATAACTCCCAGGCCAACGGTTTGTGCGAACGCTTTCACCGGTCATTGAAAGCAGCCCTCAGAGCGGCTCTCACGGACACAAATTGGGTTGATAAACTTCCATGGGTTTTATTAGGGTTGCGTTCAGCACCTAAGGAAGATTTGCAAGCCTCTCCGGCCAAGCTAGTCTTCGCCCAACCTCTCCGGCTACCGGGAGAATTCCTTTCTGAGAACCCCGCACCAGATCGCCCCCCCGCTCAGCTGCTGCAGAGCGACGTGGGATCAAACACCCTCCCCGGCCCAATTCATCACAGTTTCCCACGCGTTTTCGTGCCTAAAGCCTTAAAGAATGCAGAATTCGTCTTTGTTAGACACGACGCACAGAGGTTAGGTTTAAGACCACCTTATGATGGACCGTTCAGAGTGTTAGAAACTGGGGAAAAGCATTTTTTACTCGATTTGGGAGACAGGAGGGAATTAGTCTGCATTAACAGACTCAAACCCGCTTTTGTGCTAGCTGATGAACAAGTGCAGTTGGCCAGGGCCCCGGGGAGACACTCTGCTAAGCTATCACAAGGATGTGCTAACGACTCTAATTCACAGATGCAAGAAGCGGCTACTGGAAGGTCGAAACCGGCTTACAGCAGATATGGCAGGCGATTGAAGCCCAAGCAGCCGGAAGTGTGATGTGTTGTGCCCTTTTTTGATGTTCTGTGTATTATGTTATGATGCTATGCATATTGGGGTGCACTTTGTCCTTATTTAGACGTTTTGGGGGGGGGGGTTATATGGCGCATATTTAAGGCGCATATATTGTATTCATATCCCCCGCATTCACCTAGTAGGAATGACGGTGCATATTCCAGAAGCTTCACGTCTTAAGGACCAAAGAGGCCCTGACCCTGCGAGGACATACGGGAGGTGTGAAGTTGGCCTTGCAGGAGAGGTGAAGCTGGAGAGAATGCCCCAGCAGGAGCCCCAGACGCAAGAGGGTCAGAGGACAATGGAGACGCCAAGGAGCCTCAGGCGCTGGATGTTTACCTAAGACTGTGGGTTGGGGGTGTGTGATTTGATGTGGGAGGATTTGTGTCTGGTGAGACTATAAGAGCTGTGTTGGATGATTGCTCTGCCTCTTTTCCTGAGATCCTGTTCTTGTTACAGGATGTGACCTTGCAATAAACCAACCCTGAGAAATAAACTCAGTCTCGTTTGTGAAAGTCATCCTCTACAACGTGTTTATTATTAAGAAGGAAAAAATCCAATCCTACATGGCCCTGTGTGAAAAAGTGACACCCCCCTAGTTAACATAGATTAACTGTGGTTTATCACATCTTTGGAAAACTGAGTTCAATTTCTCTAGCCACACACAGGCCTGATTACTACCACACCTGTTTTCAATCAAGAAATCACTTAACCCCTTGCACTCCGGTCAATTTCCCTAAAAACGCCAAAAAATAATGTGCCCAAAGTAAATTGAAAGCTGTTCTTCAACCCTTTGCAGCATCTTCATGGGGTTGGTCTCATTTAAAAGAAAACACTTTGAATTTTTTGGCAAAACAGTCATAATCTCTCTAAGTGCTCCGGCCACTGAGTTACAGTCATCTAAACATACTGAACTTGAAGAAAATAAATTTGGCCTGGGTGTCTTTTTGGATACAAATGCTTGCAAACAACACACAGCTTCAGATCCGGGCTGGAAAATGCAACAGAAATGTAGAACGCAAGTGTTACCCAGCTGAGGTCAAAATTTGGTAACAATACCACAAAAAATGAATATATTACACAGCTTTTTCCTCAGGTAGTTCCCAGGCGTTTTGGAACTGTGCCAAATTGTGCCAAATGGCACAGTTTGGAAAAACGTCTATAACTTTTGAATGATTCAATATAGAAGCTTCATCTTGGGCTCTAATGAAAGGTGACAATCAGGGCTGTGTGTGTGTGTGTGTGCGGGGGGGTTGCCCCCCCCTCGCTACAAAGGACGGACATCGGCCATCGCTACATGACGGAATAGTCATGTGGCGACAGATGCGCAGTCACCGCGGCTTCCACCCCCCCTCGCTACAGAAGAGTAGCGGGGGGGGGGAGCGGCATTCACGGTCTGGACGCGGCGCACGACCCATGTACCACGGCGCACAAACTTCGGACTTCATGCGCCGCACAGTTGTAATTTACCGATCGGTCATTTTTGATTACAATTTTCAGGGATAAAGAATAATTTAGTTTATTAACACCTTACCTCTTCACAGCAGCAGTGTCCTGGCGAACTTCTCTTCCTCACTGTCAGACGAACGCGACGCTGGTCCGCTCGTGGTTCTGGTCTCGCGACCCGGTCAAAACATAATTCCATGATTGCGGTTTTGGCGAATGATTTACGACCTTCGTCGTCGACCTCCGCCGGTCTATGATGACCATGGAAGAGAATCCTAAATGTCTATTCTGCTCGAATAAAAAAAAAAAAGAAAAAAAGCACCGCCTGTGACTGAAGAGGCCGATGCGCGAATGGCTGTCCCTGTCACACAGGTAGCACTTGTGGGTGGTCTCCGTGCTGCTGGGTCTGTGACGGTTCTTCCTGCGGGTCCTTTTTTTATCTGCTGCAGCAGTCTGTCTTCACCCAGCCTTACAAAAAACAGCTCGCAAACTTCTCTGCTTCAATTGGCTCGCTGCATTCACAGCGTTGGTAGGCGGGTCCTTCTTGCTAGGTTTTCAGTCATTGGTTCTTCAAGGTTTCAGAAACCCAATTTAAGGCTCTTATTAGTCAAATGAGAGGTCAATCAGATGAACTAATCTGTTCACGGCTGTGTCTGCAGTGGAAGAAGGGAAATGCAGCTTTTATTTTCAGTGCGCGCTTGAACGCAGCTCCATCGTGCGTCCTAGAGCGCACGAGGGTGCACGAGAGCGCCCTCGTGCGCTCTGGGACGCAGAGACTTGCCCGCCCGCGGTACAACGGAGTGCAAGAGGTTAAATAGGACCTGACTGACAAAGTGAAGTAGACCAAAAGATCCTCAAAATCTAGACATCATGCTGGGATCCAAAGAAATTCAGGAACAAATGAGAAACAAAGTAATTGAGATCTGTCAGTCTGGAAAAGGTTATTAAAGCCATTTCTAAAGCTTTGTGACTCCAGTGAACCACAGTGAGAGCCATTATCCACAAATGGTGAAAACATGGAACAGTGGTGAACCTTCCCAAGAGTGGCCGGCTGACCAAAATTACTCCAACAGCGCAGCGACGACTCATCCAAGAGGTCACAAAAGACCCCACAACAACATCCAAAGAACTGTAGGCCTTACTTGCCTCAGTTAAGGTCAGTGTTCATGACTCCACAATAAGAAAGAGACTGGGCAAAAATGACCTGCATGGCAGAGTTCCAAGACGAAAACCACTGCTGAGCAAAAAGAACATAAAGGCTCATTTCAGTTTTGCCAGAAAATATCTTGATGATCCCCAAGACTTTTGGGAAAATAGTCTGTGGACTAATGAGACAAAAGTTAAACTTTTTGGAAGGTGTGTCTCCCATGACATCTGGCGTAAAAGTAACACAGCATTTCAGAAAAGGAACACCATACCAACAGTAAAATATGGTGGTGGTAGTGTGACGGTCTGGGGCTGTTTTGCTGCTTCAGGACTTGGAAGACTTGCTGTGGTAAACGGAATCATGAATTCTGCTGTCTACCAAAAAATCCTGAAGGAGAATGTCCAGCCATCTGTTAGTGACCTCAAGCTGAAGCGCACTTGGGTTCTGCAGCAGTACAATGATCCAAAACATACCAGCAAGTCCACCTCTGAATACCTTAAGTAAAACAAAATGAAGACTTTGGAGTGTCCTAGTCAAAGTCCTGACCTGAATCCGATTGAGATGCTGTGGCATGACCTTAAAAAGGTGGTTCATGCTTGAAAACCCTCCAGTGTGGCTGAATTACAACAATTCTGCAAAGATAAGTGGGCCAAAACCTCTCCACAGCGCTGTAAGACCCATTGCCAGTTATCACAAACACTTGATTGCAGTTGTTGCTGCTAAGGGTGGCCCACCCAGTTATTAGGTTTAGGGGGCAATTATTTTTTCACACAGGGCCATGCAGGCTTGGATTTTTTTCCCCTTAATAATAAACACCTTCATTTAAAAACTGCATTTTGTGTTTACTTGTGTTATCTTTGTCTAATATTTAAATTTGTTTGATGACCTGAAACATTTAAGTGTGACAAACATACAAAAAAATGAGAAATCAGGAAGGGGGCAAACACTTTTTCACACCACTGTAGTTCTAGTTTACACACAATTGCTTCCACAAAAAAACCTGCTGGATCATTTACTACAGCTTGTAGGAAGAAAAGAAAAATTATGAAAAGAAAAAGAAAAAATATAATTTTGTTGAGTATTAAAAATATGTATAACAAAATAAAGCAACACTATCAAACTATAGCACATAAAATGCTCATAAGATTTGTCCCAAATTTGAACAATGTCCCCTGTTTCATCACGCTTTTTTGTGTTGACATTTTAATTTATTGCTACAGTAGTAAAATGAATTAGAGAAAAAAATACCTGGAAAACATCTTTATTTTCTTACCCAAGTACATGCATTCAGTTGCCTTACTCTTCTCAATATTTGCCATGATCATATTTTATCGTACTTTTTCCATCAGTGTTGCATGAGCTTATGCAAATACAATATGAGTGACACCTACCTCAACTTAAATGTTATCAGATAACTTGCTGATTTTCATAGGGTCATATGACACATCCACTGTTAAACCACACTTGGGTGCTTAGCCTGTCTTTGCCATTCTTGGACAGAGGAGAGTGTGCAGCTTCCTTTTTTCTTGTTCATCTTTTAATAGATCATAAGCAAAAGGATTTACAATGTCCCTATTCAGCGCCAAGGGTGTCTTCAACTTCTTTAACACAATTTTCTTGGTAAGGAAAATGTGCCATTCAATTTTTGATGAAGGATTACAGGGATTATATTTGACTTGATGTTACCACAAACTGTTACATGAAAATTGAAGGAAAATATATATCACTGTCTTGAAAATCCACATCAGAAGGAACACGGGAAGCCTGCAGAAATCCTGCTGTTTCTGTAATGACACTTTCGTCTGACATTGTGCAGAGGAGAAGCAGGGGAGTGAAAACTATCTGAGGCATCAGGAGAATTCATTTTTCCTTCCAAGTGTGTTGGTTATATCCATATTAGGAAATCCTGTGAGTTTTCATAGTAAAGCGGAGATGGAGGAAATCAAATTTTGGAAATAATCTACATCTGCAAGGGGTGATCTGAAAGCACTCCCAGCTAAAGTATTTCAGAATGTGTGACCCTTTTAAATATTCATACGAAGACGTAACACTGGTTTGTTGAACCTTATCAAAAATGTGATATAGTCTTGCTATGTTTTAATTACATACTTTAGCTCATAAATTCCGTATCACTAGCCTGCTATGTTTGCTTTTATCTTTATTTAGTCCCTGCTATTAATTTTCTGTTGTCCGACCTCTTTTTCAGCTGTCTGGGATTACTCTCATTGTCATCGGAGCGCTGCAACATAACCCTTACAAACGCATTGACGATTTTGGAGGGGGCTGCCTCTCTAAATATTCTATGGTCCTCATTGTAATAGGAGTCTGCATAATCCTCACATCCATCTGGGGCATGGTGGCAGCCTCCCTTAATGATTCTACTAAGGTGACTTGTGTAAGTGCAACAAAAGTTCAGCACCTCTGTGGAATATACGCACAAATGTACAAGTTGATGGCACAGCACAAGAATAAAATTAAAATGAAGAATACAGCCTCTGTGTTTTGAAATTTTGTTTGCTCTAACATTGCTCACTCTCTTTAGTTCACCTGTTTCTTGGCAGTGATCATCACTGCGGAGATTTTCCTTGGAGTTGACTTTTACTTGTCTCGCAAACATGTAAGACACTTGAGAATGTAAAGAATCATTGTTAGATCAAGGCGGAAACATACACAAGACACAACAGTGACATTATTTTAACCAACAATGTTCTAGTGCCATTGTGACAATATAATTTGAGTCTCCTTTTTTTGCAGATTGCCACGTCAGATATGGCATACGCTGACAAAATGAGAAAAGAGGTCTCTGAATACAGCCTGGACAAGAGGCGTGCCATCAACAAAATTCAGGAGAAGGTGACATGCACATTCTAATGTGTTTTGCGCTTTGATACACTGCAAGGAGAGGGATGATAATAATGCACCCAGGGCAGATCTAGGTAGGCTATAATACAGGGATTTGGGGGTCGAATCTTCCAAAGATTAGGAACATTTCCCTACAGTGCTTTTGACATGTGATACAAGTATAATTGTTAATTTTTTTGCACACCAGCCACTGTGGCTAGTAGTGGCCAGCTAGTAGGGAACAGCAACCTTTGGAAAGACCCTTTATGATCATCCCCCCGCCCCCGTTCTCTTTTTTTTGGGCCAAAGAAAATCAGCATTGAACAGATTTTAAGCAGCACTATGCAACTTTCCTGTTCTGGTAGAAACACTGAAAAGACTACAACTATGGTGGCTATGACCTCAGTCTCAACAGCCAATGATAGGATGGGGCACAACTGTAGCCACCAACAATTAAGTACCCTGTGACTGGCTGTTGGGATTAAGGTCATAGTCACCATAGTTGTAGTCCTTTCCGTGTTCTCATCAAGAACAGAGGTATCGCAGGCAATGCGGGTCCACTCAGGCAATAGGGGAAGTGACATTCACCAGGGCAAAGGTTGCTGTACCATCAAAATAATTTTGGAAACACTGACCCCGTTCACATGGTCATGAGTAAACTGATTATAATCAACTTTCTGCAGTTACCTGATTATTCAAACTGTCATGTAAACAGAGTAATCTGATTACCTTTATCAGTTAAAGGCCATTATCGGTTTATGAGAAAACGGATTAAGACACCTAGATTATTTGCCCAATAAACCGTTTACTCTGTGAATGTAAACACCATAAGCCATTTATTACCTTTATCGATTTACTCCAGTAATCGGTTTACTCGTGACCATGTAAACAGGGTCAATATTTTAATGTAAAATCTTACATAGTGTTGCTTTAAGATCAAAAACTGCTTTACTGGATATATAAAGATTATTCTATTCTTGCAAACTAAAAAAGGATGTACCTCTCCTCTAAAATGAGATACTGAAAGATTTGTTTTAGCATTACACAATAAATATACACTACCGTTCAAAAGTTTGGGGTCACTTAGAAATGTCCTTATTTTTGAAAGAAAAACACTTTTTTTCAATGAAGATAACTAAACTAATCAGAAATACACTCTATACATTGCTAATGTGGTAAATGACTATTCTAGCTGCAAATGTCTGGTTTTTGGTGCAATATCTACATAGGTGTATAGAGGCCCATTTCCAGCAACTATCACTCCAGTGTTCTAATGGTACGATATGTTTGCTCATTGCGTCAGAAGGCTAATGGATGATTAGAAAACCCTTGTGCAATCATGTTAGGTCTGCAATGCTGTAATTGCTGCAAATGGAGGATTATTTGACGAAAGCAAATTTTGAAGGAAAAAATTATTATTTCAAATAAAAATCATTATTCCTTGTCAATGTCTTGACTACTGTATATTTTCTATTCATTTTACAACTCATGGTGGTAAATAAGTGTGACTTTTCATGGAAAACACAAAATAATTGTCTGGGTGACCCCAAACTTTTGAACGGTAGTGTACACTATATTGCCAAAAGTATGGGATGAATTAGAGCGCATTTAGACGGCCACTGCTTGGTCTGGACCAAAGGACCAAACAGTGGATTCAGCTGATAGTTCGGTTCATTTGGTGCAGTCTGTGTCATGAACCGAGCCGGTGCTTTCCTTCAGGCTCGGTTCTGGCCGTTCTCTGTGGCTCAGGTATCGGGTTATTTATGTATTGTGTTATCTTTTGAGTTCTTGTTGTTTTTATGTCTTTGCCCTTTTCTTTTCCATGCCTGTAGTCATCGTTCTGGCCAGCGGCTGTTAGGCAGCTTCTTTGACCTACATTCGTGTGGGCATTGTCTAACACTCGCAGGTCCGACCACGCCCCCTTTCTCTCTTGACAGCCAGCTGATTCCTCCTCGGTAATTGTCTTTCCCACACCTCGCCCAGGTCTCCTCAATTTGTGGTGCCAGCAGTGGTTGTACTTAGGTGGCCTTTGCCAGCCAAGCACCGCTGGACCATTGAGCTTGTCATACGGATGTTAATCGCTGTATGGACTGTAATGTCTATGAAGGGTTGTGTGTGCTCGCTGGAGACTTGGACTACTTGGACTGCTCCTGTTTTGTGAGTAAAACTGTTCGCGTTTCCTCGTGCAGTATTGCTGCTATGCTTAGGCTCTATTGCCCAGTTTCTTCCTTCTTTGCCAGTTGAGCCTCCTACAGGACTCCCAAGTTCTCCCAAGCGTAAACGTTATTTGTATTATTTGTCTGTGGCCACAGTACACAGTGGTCTGCCCGCTGCACGCTTGTTGCGTCAGCCATTTTTGTGTACACTGTTACCTTTTTGTTAGTCCTTATTTTGGAACTGTCAGCCTTTGTGTTAATGAATGTGTTGTGGTGAATTCCTGCGCGCAAATCCATTCTTCCTTCTCCTCCTCTGTGCGCTGTGTAAAGTGCACGAGGAGGTTCATGACAGAATGGTCCAGCCAGCGAGGACTTAGCGGGTTCACCCACACATCTGTTTTTTCTTTTGAACTGTTTTTTCTTTTTTTTCCCCCACTCATCTGTGTTGGAGTTGGCTATGGAGGTGGCAGGTCGTAGTTATCCCATGAGCCTAGGATGGGAATGCTGCCGAGCTCTGATGAACATTGACGGGCTCATCTCCTCGGCAAGTGAATATTCCACTCTGGAGGACGCCTTGTGGTACGTGGGTCTGGCGGAGGCACAGGTCCGGCGATGCCCTCAGCTCTCTGAACACGCTGAGGGAGTTGAGAGGATAGCCCTGCTAGCAGCGCTGCAGCGTGAGAACGGCGAAGGGGTGAGGAAGTCCCCTAAGAAGACTGGCCTCACACCGAAAGGAGAGCACTCCCAGGGCTCCGGTTTCCCCGCTCCATGCCAGAGTGCTACACCCACTCCCGTGCCACCTAAACCAGCACCAGCACTCCACAAACGATGTCTTCCTGCGGGGAAAAGACAGGAGAAGCCCTCTTCGTCCTTGGCAGCCATTTCCCCTCCTGCTGCTGTGAGATCTTCCAGGGTTATTCCGCCAACACCCACCTCCACGTCATTGGGGCCGGCTCCCTTGTCATCCTCTGAAGGGGCCGAAAGCACCATAGACACGGAGAGGGATGACTGTCAACCTACTACAGCTGTCACCAACACGCATCGGGATGGCAGGCAAGTGTTTTTTCATTCTACTCAGTGAAATTATGACAAACCTTGTCTGTCTCCCAAGGGAGAGGCCCAGTCTCTGCAGTCTGCTGGGTCCTCTCCTCCAGCAACAAATATTAATTCTCTTTCTATTCTCTCTGTGTCTCCCCCAATTTTCCCTGAGTGTCCACCGGCCTTGCAACCTGGCCACCGGACAATGGAGGAGCCTGAGGCCCTGGAGGATCCTGCTCCAGAGCGTGCACAGAGCCAGTCCTCAGCCCCCTTTGCTGGATCCATCTCCAGCAGGGGGATACTTCACCTGAGGACATAAGGACTGTTATTACCATCTTGCCAGCTGCAGAGGAGACCACAGCGGATTGGGAGCCTGAGCTCAACCTCCTGGAGGCACGGCCTGAGTCTTCATCGTTGGGATCAATGGAGTCCTGGACGGTGGTAGAGCTCGAGCTCAGGCAAGTTTTCTCTCTTGTTTTTCTAATGTCAGTATTAGAGAGAGCTTGTCTGGCTCTAGGTGAGGAGAGTCAGGTGCAGCACGCAGCTGCACCTGAACTTCCTTCGCCGGGCTCCACCGCTGCCGGTGACCCTAATAACCTCGCTTCTTCTCCCGCTCCTGAGTTTCCTTCCAGGGTCATTGGAGAGGAGCCACCATCACCAGGGGTCTCCGTGGACCCGGTTTTGCCACCTGACGATGTCGTGGGTCCAGCTCCCCTGCTGCCTGAGGCCATCGTCTGGGTCCCACCGCAGGCTGTATCTCTGTGGGTGCAGCATGCTGGCTTTGGACCCTCGTGGGGGCTATGCCCCAGGATCAGCCTGACATGAGCGCTGTGCTCCTGTACGGACCTGTCATGGCCACCACGTTCTAGGATGGGGTCCACTGAGGGTGCAGCATCGGTCCGGTCAGGGTCCACCGCGGGTGCTGCGGAGCTCCAGCCGGGAGCCACCGCGGGTGCTGCAGAGCTCCAGCCGGGAGCCACCGCGGGTGCTGCTGAACTCCAGCTGGAGTCCACCGCTGGTGCTGCTGAACTCCAGCCGGGAGTCACCGTGGGGGCTGCAGAGCTCCAGTCGGGAGCCACCACAGGTGCAGCGTTGGCCCGGTCGGGGTCCACCACAGGAGCAGCGTTGGCCCGGTCGGGGTCCACCGTGGGTGCAGCTGTATTCCAAGCTGGGACCACAGAGGGCGCTACAGGGCAGCCTGAGGACGCCATAGCCTCTTTCTCCTCCCTGTCCAACGCCATGGGGGTTTCCCTCTTTCGGTCCATTCACCCACCAGTGAGCCTTCTGGTGGGGAGGCCGCCTCCTGCTTCACCCCTCCGGTCCTGGTGGCTCTACAACATTGGCCGACTGCCAGAGGGACTGAGTCTCTGGGCCAGATGGCCCGTGTTTTCCAGCAGGCCACCGGAATCTGTTCACTGAATTGTCTGCTGGGCCTGGGACTCTGGGCGGCCTCCCGAGCCTTCACACCCTTGGACTTGGGGGGGTTAATTGTGGGCCCTGGGCAGGGTGGATTGTGTTCCCTCCTTTGCTGTTCCCCCTACCTCCCACCCGGGTTCGTGTTATTATTCCTGTTGGGGGGGGCAGGGGTTTCCTTTCTATGATGTTGCTGTGGGTGTCTGGAATCCACCCCTAGAAGGGGGGGGGCACTGTCATGAACCGAGCCAGTGTTTTCCTTCAGGCTCGGTTCTCTGTGGCTCAGGTATTGGGTTATTTACTGTATGTATTGTGTTATCTTTTGAGTACTTGTTGTTTTTATGTCTCAGTCCTTTTCTTGTCCGTGCCTGTAGCCGCCGTTCTGGCTGGTGGCTGTTAGGCAGCCTCTTTGACCTACATTCGTGTGGGCATTGTCTAACACTCGCAGGTCCGACCACTCCCCCTCTCTCCCTTGACAGCCAGCTGATTCCTCCTCGGTATTTGTCTTTCATGCGTCTCACCCAGGTCTGCCCAATTTATGGTGCCAGCAGTGTTTGTACTTAGGCGGCCTTTGCCAGTCAAGGACTGCTAGACCTTTGAGCTTTTCATACGGATGTTTATCGCCGTATGGACTGTAATGCCTATGAAGGGTTGTGTGTGCTCGCTGGAGACTTGGACTACTTGGACTGCTCCTGTTTTGTGAGTAAAACCGTTCGTGCTTCCTTGTGCAGTATTGCTGCTATGCTTAGGCTCTATTGCCCAGTTTCTTCCTCCTTTGCCAGTTGAGCCTCCTAAAGCACTCCCAAGTTCTCCCAAGCTTAAATGTTATTTGTATTATTTGTCTGTGGCCACGGTACACAGTGGTCTGCCCGCTGCATGGTCGTTGTGTCAGCCATTTTTGTGTACACTGTTACCTTTTTGTTAGTCTTTATTTTGGAACTGTCAGCCTTTGTGTTAATAAATGTGTTGTGGTGAATTCCTGTGCGCAAATCCATTTTTCCTTCTCCTCCTCTGTGCGCTGCGTAAAAGTGCACGAGGAGGTTCATGACAGTCTGAATGCGCATTCGAACTCTAGTACACACCAAACAAGCCAAGTCTGGTCCATCTGAAGACGGGGGTCTTGGTTCACTTGCAAACGAAGTCTGGTGTGCTCCGCTTGCAGTGTGAATCCAAATGCACTATCCAGTGGACCAAAGCGGACCCCTCGGCGTTTGTGTAACCATAGCAACACGTAGTCTGAGAAGAGGAAGTGGCATTTACCATAGTACATTTTGGACAGAAAATAACAATAAAGACAACTGCACAAATCCGAGAAATCCTTTTACTGGAAAAAGCCGAGGAGAAAAGTTAAAAAAATGTCTCGTTTGTGGCGAACAGACAACCCAGCTGAAGAGAACAAATTTCAGTTTTCAGTCCTGGCCAGTGGATGAGCCTGATTTTTCTTCTTCGCCGAGATTTGTAGACTGGTCACACAATACTGATGCACTCTACAAGAAGGGACAGCGCAGGCTGTTCCTGCTGAGGAGACTCAGGTCTTTTGGTGTACAAGGCGCGCTGCTGAAGACATTCTATGACACGGTGGTGGCATCAGCCATCACTTTTGGAGTGGTCTGCTGGGGCAGTGGCATTACTGCAGCCGATAGGAAGAGACTGAACAAACTGATCAAGAAAGCTAGCTCTGTCCTGGGGCAGTGGCATTACTGCAGCCGATAGGAAGAGACTGAACAAACTGATCAGGAAAGCTAGCTCTGTCCTGGGGCAGCGCCTTGATCCGGTGGAGGAGATAGGAGAGAGAAGGACGGTGGCTAAACTGTCATCTCTGCTGGAGTCCGAGTTCCACCCTATGCAGGACATACTGAATGCACTGAGGAGCTCATTTAGCAGCAGACTACATCATCCCAGGTGCACAACCGAGAGGTTTCGCAGGTCCTTCCTACCAACGGCTGTCAGACTGTACAACCTAAGCAGGGCTGCTCGCAGAGATAGCAAAAAGACGTAACAAACTAATAGTTTTTTGAATGCAAAAGATGCAATAGACTTACACAATGATCCCCCTCCGGCATACAACTAGGAAAATACCGGTCGCTATGGAGAGTGAGAATATGTATGGGCACATAATCATACCATGTAGGATAACTAAGTAGACGGTTGTGCGGTTTCATCCCATCTAGCAACAATGCTCTGCACTGTGTGTGTTTATCCATCCATCCTTCCATCTTCTACCGCTTAATCCTTTCGGGTCGCAGGGGGGCTGGAGCCTATCCCAGCATCTTTGGGCGAGAGGCAGGGTACACCCAGGACAGATCGCCAGTCCATTGCAAGGCCAACACAAAGAGACAGACAACCATTCACTCTCACATCCATACCTAAGGACAATTTAGAATCCCCAGTTTTGATGCCAATTAACCTAACTTGCATGTTTTTGGCATGTGGGAGGAAACCGGAGTGCCCGGAGTAAACCCACGCAGACACGGGGAGAACATGCAAACTCCACACAGAAGGGTCACCGATGGTCTGGGGGTGGGACCGAACCCACGATGGTCAAGGGTGGAATCGATCCCATGACCTTCTTGCTGTGCTGCCACTGTGCTAACCACTGTGTGTGTTTATATATTTACATATTTATTCCATCTAGCTACAATGCTCCGCACTGGGTGTGTTTATGTTTATATATCTATATATTTATTCCATCTAGCTACAATGCTCCGCACTGTGTGTTTATATATCTACATATTATTCCATCTAGCTACATTGCTCCGCACTGTGTGTTTACATATTCATATATTTATTCCATCCAGCTACAATGCTCTGCACTGTGTGTCTGTGTGTGTGTATATATATATTTTATAGTAATATGTACATATGTATATTAGCTGCTCTTGCTTGCTTGTTTTTTATTCTTGCCTTCTGATTGTTGCTCTGAGTGTTGCTATCCCTGTGCTGTTGCAATCCTGGAATTTCCCTGTTGTGGGACTAATAAAGGCTTATCTTATCTTATTTTTTCTTCCTGGTCAGTGGTGGTTTTGGCTATGTTATGTCTGTAAACCTGGCATGAAGGGAGGCAGACGAGAGGTTGCACTAGAATGGGACTTTATTAAAACACAGGTTGCAATACAGCAGGTGCTATGCAGTGTGGGGTCATCCGGGCAAGAGGAAGCCCAAAATGGTGAACGCTGTGGCTTATATTATTCATATATCCATACCTGCATATGTATAAACTTAAGAGAAATGTTTAGTGATTACATATGTGAAATGACCTCACGTCTCAGGGCAGGACAAGAGGTCTCGACCGCCAGCAAAGATCAAGGAGCAGACGGAGACACAGCGGTGGAGACCTGAATGGACTTCCTGACCCCCCAGGGTCAGGTGGAGGAGAGAGAGGACAATGGAGGAAGATAACATCTTGGGGGATGTCGGCTTTGATATGCAATGTCTTTTGTGATGTGATGTATAAGTAGGAAGGTCTGACTGCGATCAGCCTCTTCATTCTGCTTCTGCATTTGAGATGAGACATGTTAGGGACTGAAAGCTGGCAATAAAACTTGATTCATAAAATCACTTCGCTTCCTTATTTCAAGCTCCCTACATTGGTGACCAGACGTGAGGATGGACCAAAGACGTTCTCCCGCTACAAACTCATCAGAGGCGACCCAGGTAAGCGCCGTCGCCAGCGCAGACAGGGGAACAGATGGAAGACGTTCCCCCACAGCAGAATTGTCAGAGAGGGCTCAACCGAGCACCGTCCCCAGCCCCGCCGCGAGAATGGAAGAAAGGCATTCTCGCCCGGCGGACTCTTCGGAGGCGTTTCAGGCAAACGCCGTCACCGTCAAACTGCCAGAGTTCTGGCAAAACGACCCGAGCTCGTGGTTCCAGCAGGCTGAGGCTCAGTTTGCACTGGCGGGAATTACGGCGGATGAAACCAAATTTTATCACATCGTTGCCAGACTCGATGCCGCCACATCAAGATGCGCGCGGAGCGTGATTCAACAACCGCCCGCCCACGACAAATACAAAGAACTGAAGGCGACCCTCATCGAGAGCTTCGTCCCCTCGGCCGAGGAAAGGGCCGGGAGGATTCTGGCGATCTACGGCCACGGAGGACGCAGACCGATGGCCCTCATGGAGGACATGCTGCAGCTGAGTGAAGCAGACAATGACAACTTCCTTGTTCAGCATATTTTCCTCAGCACTCTGCGGTCACACATGAGAGGGACCCTCGCCAACATGCGGTGCAGCACCCAGCAGGACTTCCGCGCGCTGGCCCGAGAAGCGCAGCGGCTCATCAACTCCTGCGGCGAACAGATGGCCACAGCAGCATCTGCAGATCTCGGCGCGGAAGCCCAGAGCAGCGGAGAATCGCAGACGACGGATCAGATTCCGCCCACCATGGCAGCGACGCGACCAAGGCGCAACAAGCGGAATGACCTCTGCTATTATCATCAGCGTTTCGCCGAGAGGGCATACAAATCAAATCAAATCACCCTTTATTGTCATTCAACTGTACAACCAATCATGTACAGTAGAACGAGATTGTGTTTTACCTATCTACTGTGTTAATCACACACACCCCAAGTGTAGAATCAGAGGGCCATGAAGGCGCCGCCACAAATTTCCCTCCTCCATTCCATTATTGCTGAGCACCAAGCTGGACGGCAGGAAGTTCCAATTTTATATGGTCTTTGGCATGACCCGGCCGTGTGCCCCCCTGCAATTTCAAGAAACAATTAGCAGCTACGGCTCTCGGCGAGACTAACAAGCTGCTCTACGTCACTGACGGGCGCTCCGGGAGACAGTTCCTCATCGACACCGGAGCTCAAGTGAGCTTCATCACCCCGTCCCACGCAGACCGGGCAACTGGACCACGAGGAAATGGAGCGATGGCAGCTAACGGCTCAATCATCGACACTTTCGGTGAAAGAAACCTGCCTCTGTCCCTCCATGGCCGCAACTATAGGTGGACATTTATTATAGCTGCGGTGAGTTTTAACTTGTTGGGAGCTGATTTCTTATGTGCACATGGGTTGTTAGTTGATCTTGCAAATAGACGCTTGGTTAATGCACTATCCTTTTCTTCTATCCCCTGCTCAGCTCGAGTCTCTCCACCACCCGTGCAGGCCAGCATCACCACAGCAGGAGGTAAGTTTGACCAACTCCTCACCCAATTTCCAGCACTCACAGTTCCCAAATTCTCAGCAACAGTAGCGAAACACGGGGTTGAACACTTCATTCCCACAACAGGCCCACCTGTTTTTGCCAAAGCTCGGCGCTTAGACGCGACCAAGCTCGCCATAGCACGCGACAAGTTTGCCAGCCTAGAAAAACTGGGCATTATTCGGCGCTCGAAAAGCCCTTGGGCATCGCCACTACATATGGTCCCGAAAACCGACGGTTCTTGGAGACCTTGCGGTGATTACCGCAGATTAAACAATGCGACAGCGCACGACCGCTACCCAATCCCTCACATCCAGGATTTTTCACTACATTTGGCGGGTGCGTGCATTTTTTCTAAAATAGACCTGGTCCGCGGCTACCACCAAGTCCCGGTTCGAGCGGAAGACGTTCCTAAAACGGCGGTAATAACCCCTTTTGGTCTTTTTGAATTTTTGCGAATGCCGTTTGGCCTCAAAGGCACTGCTCAAACTTTTCAGCGTATGATAGACGCGGTATTACGCGACCTCCCCTTCGTGTTCGTCTACCTCAACGATATTCTGGCAGCCAGCTCGTCAGAGGAAGAACACGAACAACACCTCACTACAGTTTTTCAGAGACTAGAAGAGCACGGGTTAATAATCAACCCAGCCAAATGCCGGTTCGGCGTGTCACAAATTGATTTTTTGTTACACAGAGTTTCACCAGAGGGGGCAATCCCATTGCTGGACAAAGTGCGCGCGGTAGCAGATTTCCCACGACCACAAATGGTCAGATCGCTACAAGAATTTTTAGGAATGGTGAATTTTTACAACCGTTTCCTCCCCCGCGCAGCTCAACTCATGCAGCCCCTGTATGGCGCGCTCAGAAAACAAAAGCCCTCCAACGCGGTCGAATGGACCCCGGAGCGCGAACGCGCCTTTGCGGAAGTAAAAAGTGCACTAGCGAACGCCACATTATTGGTTCATCCCGATCCCTCGGCCCGCATAGCGTTAACTACAGACGCTTCAGACCTGGCCATAGGGGCAGTCGTAGAACAATACGTGGGCGGAACCTGGCAACCGTTAGCATTTTTTAGCAAATCTTTAAACCAAACCGAGCGCAAATACAGCACTTTTGACAGGGAGCTGCTAGCGCTTCATTTATCCATCCGCCACTTCCAGTTCTGGCTGGAAGGGCGGCGTTTCACGGCTTTTGTAGACCACAAGCCACTCACTTTTGCGATGGCTAAAATTTCAGAACCATGGTCAGGCAGGCAACAAAGACAACTAGCTGCAATTTCAGAGTTCACCACAGATATTCGACATGTGGCAGGCAAGCTTAATGTGGTAGCAGACTGCCTCTCCCGCGCTGTGACATTGTCAGAGCGCGAGGAAGCAGATTATACTACCGCAGCCGCAGAGCTCATGGCCAACGCGGACGCGTACGCGGCCCCAATCCACGTAGGGATAGATTACGCGGCCATGGCTGCGGAACAAAGCAGCGACGCGGACGTGCGCGCGCTCCAGTCTGGACCAACAGGGTTAAGACTGGAGGAAAGGGGTTTGCGTGACGGTGTTCCCCCCCTAATCTGCGACGTGTCAACCGGCCGACCTCGCCCGGTAGTTCCAGCTGCGTGGCGCCGCCGCATTTTTGACGCGGTTCACTCCCTCGCGCCCTCGGTTAAAATGGTTGCGGAGAAGTTTGTTTGGCCAGGCCTGCATAAAAATGTAAAGGAATGGGCAAGGACTTGCATGTCTTGCCAACGCGCCAAAATTCACAAACACACAAAAGCTCCTCTAGAACCTTTCAGAATCCCAGCTAGGAGATTTGACCACTTACACGTCGACCTCGTGGGCCCACTGCCGCCGTCACAAGGGTTCACACACCTTTTAACAATGGTAGACCGTACCACACGCTGGCCAGAAGCGGTCCCGCTGGCGTCAACCACAGCCGCGGAAGTCGCTCGCGTTTTTTTAACAACCTGGGTGGCGTGCTTCGGTGTCCCATCGGACATCACATCCGATAGGGGGCCTCAATTTGTCTCAGAGCTGTGGTCAGCCATGGCCGGCAGCTTAGGGGCGACAATTCATCGCACCACCGCGTATCACCCTCAGGCTAACGGGTTATGCGAGCGTTTTCATAGGTCTTTAAAGGCCGCCCTCAGGGCCTCACTGACGGATACAGATTGGGTCAATAAACTTCCCTGGGTTTTATTAGGGTTGCGTTCTGCGCCTAAGGAGGATCTAGACGCCTCGCCGGCAGAATTAGTTTTCGCACAACCCCTCAGGCTCCCGGGTGAGTTCTTACCAGAACATCCAGAGCCCGGACACCTACCAGCCATGAGGCCCCTAAACAGCACGGGACCGGACACGCTCCCCGGACACGTACACCACTCTTTCCCGCGGGTTTTTGTCCCCCAAGCCTTAAAACACGCCGAGTTCGTTTTTGTTAGGCACGAAGCTTTAAAACCAACCCTCCGCCCACCATATGATGGACCATACAGAGTGCTGGAACCTGGTGATAAGCATTTTGTGCTTGATTTAGGGGACAGAAAAGCAACAGTCAGCATTGACAGACTTAAACCTGCATTCATGTTGAGAGACGAACCTGCACGGGTGGCGAGAGCACCTCGACGGGGTAGACCCCCCAAGAGACACAACTCAGCCCCCCCGCAGGGATCAAATAACCACTCTTCTCCCCCAGCTGCAAATCCCTTACAGGACAACCCCGCCAAGACGCCAAAGCGGGCCTACAGCAGATTTGGGAGAAGATTGAAACCCAGACGACACATAGACTGATGCAAAATTGACAAAGGGTTGTTAACTATGCTGTCGGATGGTACCGTTGCAGCTTTAGGGCTGACTTATGACATAAACTATACTGTTGTTGTTACCACTGAATTTTCAACATGTGCATGCTGTATAGCTTGTAGGTAGCATAGCTGCTGGAGATATTTTTCCTTTTTCATGTTGAAGTGAATAATGGTATAATATGTCATGAAGGTTATCTTAAGCTGTAAACTTAAGCTTATTGTCCTTTTCTTAGATGTTTGGGGGGGGCTGTGGCTTATATTATTCATATATCCATACCTGCATATGTATAAACTTAAGAGGAATGTTTAGTGATTACATATGTGAAATGACCTCACGTCTCAGGGCAGGACAAAAGGTCTCGACCGCCAGCAAAGATCAAAGAGCAGACGGAGACACAGCGGTGGAGACCTGAATGGACTTCCTGACCCCCCAGGGTCAGGTGGAGGAGAGAGAGGACAATGGAGGAAGATAACATCTTGGGGGATGTCGGCTTTGATATGCAATGTCTTTTGTGATGTGATGTATAAGTAGGAAGGTCTGACTGCGATCAGCCTCTTCATTCTGCTTCTGCATTTGAGATGAGACATGTTAGGGACTGGAAGCTGGCAATAAAACTTGATTCATAAAATCACTTCGCTTCCTTATTTCAAGCTCCCTACAAACGCCCCTATTAATAGGGTGGTGTGGTGGCGCACCCGGAAGGGGGCATCATCACACCGTACTTCACAAGAAAACCCACCATCACCCCCCCCCCCTCTTCAGAAAGCAGAAAAAACACACCGAATTAAACCTGCCCAAATTTCGTAGATAAAGCCATCAATAAACACAGTAACCAACACCATGTAACACTAGAACTAGGGCCGGTGGGTGGACTGCCACATGGCCCCCATGGCCAAGTGGTTTATTCTGCCACTTACCTGCTATACCGGCTGTGCTCCTACCTAGAGTGTCCATAGTCTCTTCTTCACAGTTTCTCATGGCAAGGGAGGGTCTGCCGGGGGATCCTGCGGTAGCCCTATGGTGGACACGTCCCTGAAGCCAACAGGCCCCCAGGACCACGGCCAATTGTCAAAACACAGGAGAGCAGGTCTCCCATCACCTTTGCCGACTCCTGCGTAGTTCCATCAGTCAAAACATCCACCTGGACACGACGCAGCTGGTTTGCATGTCGGATCGAGCCGTCTGCCAGCTGGAAACACACCGCTCCCACTTTTGCCACAATCTTCAGCGGCACCTCATGTCCCACCAGCTGCGATCCAGCCAGTCGTCACCCCGGTTTCTCCTCAGCATGAACCCAAACCCAGTCCATGACCCAGAGCAGTTCTTTGCTTGGTTTGATGCGCTGCTGCAGTTCTGGTAGCTCCATGTTCTCCACCCATGTCGTGTCGTGATGACACTGCGGCGGCACAGCAGCCACCGCCGTCGCAGCGGACCCCTCATCCGTCGTCATCTGAAGCTCGACGTTGGCACCAAAAACGTCCAATGTCTCCCTGGTGACACCCGTCGGAACGGACCCTCTGCTCGCTAACTCAGTCGCTCCCAAAATAGCTGATGAGCGCAGGCACTGGAGTCGTCCGGTTCCTCCACTGAGCAGTTGTCTTCCTGGGTGTCCTGGGTGTTATAACCTTGGCTTCCACAAGGTTTAGGAGTGTGTTTATGGGAATGTTTGATCATTCTTCCAGAAGCGCATTTGTGAGGTCAGGCACTGATGTTGTACGTGAAGGCTGGCTAACAGTCTCCGGTCTAATTCATCCCAAAGGTGTTCTATTGGGTTAAGGTCGGGGCTCTGTGCATTCCAGTCAAGTTCCCCTACACCTAACACCTTACTTTGT
Organism: Pholidichthys leucotaenia; assembly: GCA_020510985.1. NCBI lineage: Eukaryota > Metazoa > Chordata > Actinopteri > Cichliformes > Pholidichthyidae > Pholidichthys > Pholidichthys leucotaenia. The sequence goes on along the minus strand of CM035836.1, from coordinate 392,723,368 downwards.
GCATTGGTGCCTAGTTATTTGGTGGGGTGTCCCAATACTTTTGGCAATATAGTGTAGTGTTATTATTATTTTTGTTGCAGTTTAAGTGTTGTGGTGCAGATAGCCCCCAGGACTGGGCCAACAGTACGGGTTGGGCGAACCCCAACACTGTGCCTGATTCCTGCTGCATTAAATGGAGTGATGGTTGTGGGAAGACCAAGGAGAAGATACACAAACAGGTCTGATGGGAAACCCTTTAAACAAGCCAAATCTTCAATCTAAACTTTGTGACCAAATATTGTAGTTTACGATACATGTGTGCTCCTCTACAGGGCTGCATCGAGGGAGTTAAATCCTTTCTGCTGAACAATATGAAGTGGGTCAGCGCTGTCTGCATTGCTTTTGGAATCGCTAATGTAATATGTGCACACTTTTCAATGACCATTTTCAACGTCTTGTAGTCTATATGAGAATGTCCCCACCTAAAAACAAGAGAAATGCCATAGCCTGCATGTCTAAATGTATCTAAAAATTTATATCCTGAAGTGATTTGGTAATTTAGTTCTTTTTTTAATTTGCAATTCCTACAAATTTGCACCTACAGTGGTGTGAAAAAGTGTTTGCCCCTTCCTGATTTCTCATTTTTTTGTATGTTTGTCACACTTAAATGTTTCAGATCATCAAACAAATTCAAATATTAGACAAAGACAACACAAGTAAACACAAAATGCATTTTTTTTTTTTAAAATGAAGGTATTAATTGTTAAGGGTAAAAAAATCCAAACCTACATGGCCCTGTGTGAAAAAGTGATTGCCCCCTAAATCAAATAACTGGGTGGGCCACCCTTAGCAGCAACAACTGCAATCAAGCGCTTGCGATAACTGGCAATGAGTCTTTTGGCCCACCCATCTTTGCAGAATTATTGTAATTCAGCCACATTGGAGGGTTTTCAAGCATGAACCACCTTTTTAAGGTCATGCCACAGCATCTCAATTGGATTCAGGTTAGGACTTTGACTAGTCCACTCCAAGGTCTTCATGTTGTTTTTCTTAAGCCATTCAGAGGTGGACTTGCTGGTGTGTTTTGGATCATTGTCCTGCTGCAGAACCCAAGTGTCCTTCAGCTTGAGGTTACGAACAGATGCCCGGACATTCTCCTTAAGGATTTTTTGGTAGACAGCAGGATTTATGGTTCCATTTACCAAAGCAAGTCTTCCAGGTCCTGAAGCAGCAAAACAGCCCCAGACCGTCACACTACCACCACCATATTTTACTGCTGGTATGATGTTCCTTTTCTGAAATGCTGTGTTACTTCTATGCCAGATGTAATGGGACAAACACCTTCCAAAAAGTTCAACTTTTGTCTCGCCAGTCCACAGAGTATTTTCCCAAAAGTATTGGGGATCATAAAGATGTTTTCTGGCAAAACTGAGATGAGCCTTTATGTTCTTTTTGCTCAGCAGTGGTTTTTGTCTTAGAACTCTGCCATGCAGACCATTTTTGCCCTGTCTCTTTCTTATGGTGGAGTCATGAACACTGACCTTAACTAAGGCAAGTGAGGGCTGCAGTTCTTTGGATGTTGTTGTGGGGTCTTTTGTGACCTCTTGGATGAGTTGTTGCTGCACTCTTGGGGTAATTTTGGTCAGCCGGCCACTCCTGGGAAGGTTCACCACTGTTCAATATTTTCGCCATTTGTGGATAATGGCTCTCACTGTGGTTCACTGGAGTCACAAAGCTTTATAAATGGCTTTATAACCTTTTCCAGACTGACAGATCTCAATTACTTTGTTTCTCATTTGTAATTGAATTTCTTTGGATTGCAGCATGATGTCTAGCTTTTGAAGATCTTTTGGTCTACTTCACTTCGTCAGGCAAGTCCTATTTAAGTGATTTCTTGATTGAGAACAGGTGTGGCAGTAATCAGACCTCGGTGTGACTAGAGAAATTGAACTCAGCTTCCCAAAGATGTGATAAACCACAGTTAATTTATGTTTTAACAAGGGGGGAGGAACAATCACTTTTTCCACACAGGGCCATGTAGGTTTGGATTTTTTTTTTACCCTTAATAATAAACACCTTCATTTAAAAACTGCATTTTGTGTTTACTTGTGTTTTCTTTGTCTAATGTTTAAATTTGCTTGATGATCTGAAACATTTAAGTGTGACAAACATACAAAAAAATGAGAAATCAGGAAGGGGGCAAACACTTTTTCACACCACTGTAGCAAATGCACAACCGATAAAGCAGACATTTAAACAGCTGAGTGGCATGAATAATAATAAAGCATATCTTGGCCTGTTTGCCTCAGGTGCTGAAAAGCAGAATTAATTAATTTTTTATGCACTGGAAAATAACCTTTTGGTCGTGCCTATGAGTTCATTTGCTGCCAGTAACTCGTGGCCTTTCATCTGTTGCAGGTTTTGGGAGATCTTGCTGCATGGCGCTTCCATTTGAATATTAAGAAGAACTATGAGACCATCAGCTAACTGATTATTACAGCCATCCTCCCACATCACTAACAGATTAAATCTGCTTAATTTTATTTAATAATTTGTCATTTCCAGAATGCTACTTTAGCTATTTCAAAAGGTTTCTAACAGACAAGATAGCTTTGATCTATAGCAATGAAAACACATTTAAATTTTCTTCTTACTATGCACACAAATAAATGGGAGATAAACTGTGGGGGTTGTGTGGTTTTATTTGTTTGCTTTAACAACTCAGGACTTTCGAAAAGTCAGAAATTACCTTGGTTTGTGAGCCTCACTGCAGACACAAGAAGAAAAATGTTCTGCTGAACACACCAAGATTTTTGTTCTTTTTCTTTTACTTTGTAAGACAATATTTGTTCAAACAGAAAAGGTTCACTGATTCTTTGAATTGAGCTGCAGCTTGATTCAGAAATCTGTTTATTAGTCTACATTAATTGGTGAGAGCAACAAACGACAAGACTGTTGAATCCTCTGAATCTGGTACAAGTGACCCCGGGTGTCAAATAAACATATACACTTTTCATTGAAAAAGAATAAGATATAAAGTGTTCAATACTAATGGAAAGTTTTTTCCTCTTAAAAATCCCACTTTTCTCTCAAATGTGACTTTTCATGTGAAACTGCATTTTTTTTCTCATATTTGCAACTTTCTCACAAATTAGATTTTTTTCTTTTGAATGTTTTCTTAATTTTGAATATTTTTTATGTAAATTTGCTACTTTTCAGTTAAATTTGTGACTTTTTCCATAAAATTTTAGACTTTTTAAAAAATTCCAACTTTTTAAAATTTGTAATCTATTTATTTATTACATTTGCAAATTAAATATTTCCCGAGTCCGAATGATCTCACCAATGATTATATTGAAATATTTATACATTTGCAAAAATGAATAAACGAGTAGTGTGGAAGATGAAAGCGGATGAGACAGCGAGCTGGATGGCACGCAAACATTATTCACCTCCCAACATAAAACACAGAAAACTTCTCTCATCTGAGTGCCTGAGTGAACTCCTTTATACACTTTAATTCCCGCCTCTAGCACACAGGGTAAACACATTAACATTCAGACTGAAAGACATGTACACACATAAACATAACATTGACACACACATCACAGAGCAGGTCTTGCTACCATACATTCACACCCCTGCTTCCTCAGGTGTCAACCTGGCGTGGCGGGGGGTGAAAGGCACATCTTTGTTTGGTTGGCTCCTCTCACCTTTCTCCATTAGCATCTCTAACTATCTTCTCCCCCACCAACCCCCTCGTCCTGGGTGGAGTGCCATGTGTATTGTGTCCATCACACAGCCCCCACCCCCTTCGAACACCCTGAAGGGGCTCTAACCCTCTGGCACCTTGGGCTTGAGCTGGCGCCCGTAACGGCTGTAACGTGGAGTTGCCAGACCAGCCGAAGTGTCTTGCTGTTGAGGTGGGCAGGAGACAAACTCGGTCTCCGGTGTGCAGTCCTGTGGAGGGGGAACGGGTGGGGAGGGGAAAGACCTAGTCTGCTGCCAACAGTTCTCTGCAGGGGGAACACCAACTTGCGGAGCCACTGTAGGTGGGTGTCCGCACCGGGGAGCTTAAGTCAACACCACCTGTTCATCTGCCAACACATAAGCAGGCTTAAGCCTGTCAATGCAGACGGTTTCCTTATGCCCCCCCATGTCTAACACAAAATGCTTTGCCCCGGTTTCCAGCACTCTGAACGGTCCATCACATGGTGGGTGCAGCGGAGTTCTGTGTGCGTCGTGCCTAACAAAAACGAACTTGGCGCGCTGTAAGCTCTCTGGGACAAAGGTGTGGGGAAAACAATGGTGCGCCAGGCCCGGCACATTAGCGGCCCCTGTACTGTAAAATAATTTTGCGGGCGAGTCGGTCCCAGGTGCGGGGTTTTCCAGTAACAATCCATAGCGGCTGAGAAAAAATGAGTTCTGCCGGGGAGGCTGCCAGATCCTCCTTAGGCACACAGCGTAACCCCAATAGGACCCAGGGCAGGTGGTCGACCCAATCTGCATCCATGAGTGAGGCTCTGAGCGCTGCTTTAAGCGACCTATGAAAGCATTCGCATAACCTGTTAGCCTGGGGGTTATAAGCGGTGGTGCGGTAGATTTTGACCCCCAGGCTCTGGACCATCGCGGACCAGAGTTCCGAAATGAATTGCGGACCCTTATCAGGAGTGATATCCGATGGGCATCCGAACCGTGCAACCCAAGCCAACAAAAAAGTGCAAGCCACTTCCATGGACATGGTGGAAGCCAGTGGGACCACTTCAGGCCAATGTGTGGTGTGGTCCACGATTGTCAAAAGGTGCGTGAACCCTTGTGACGGCGGGAGGGGGCCCACCAAATCCACGTGGACATGGTTGAACCTCCTGGCCAGAATTTAAACAGCTCGAGGGGGGCTTTGGTATGCTTGTGTACTTTGGCCCGCTGGCACGTGATGCACACTGCAACCCATTCCTTCACATCCCTGCGCAGGTGAGGTCAGACAAATTTCGCCCCCACCAGCTTAACCACGGCATGCATGCCGGGATGTGAACTGGAGTGGACTGACTCAAAAATGTGGCGGTGCCAAGAGCTCGGAACCACCGGGTGCCCACGCCCGGTGGAGACATCGCAGAGCAAGGGGGCGGCACCCTTCTTGTACCACCCTGCTCTCTAGTTTTAACCCAGTAGGCGTGGACTGGAGTGTGCCAATGTCTGCATCCCCGGTTTGTTCCGCGGCCATGGCGGGTAAATCTATTCCCATGTAGACCAGGGAGACTAAAGCGCGAGACAGGCAGTCAGTCACGACATTAAGCTTACCGGCTACGTGCTGAATATCGGTCGTGAACTCTGAGATTGCGGCCAAATATCATTGCTGCTGGGCCAACCACGGCTCCGAGACTTTGGCCATTGTGTACATTAGCAGCTTTTGATCAATGAACGCGGTGAACTTATGCCCTTCCAGCCCAAACTGGAAGCAGCGCGTCGCCAGGTGGAGGGCCAGCAGCTCTTTGTCAAACATACTGTATTTGCGTTAGTTGTCATGCAAAGTATGGCTGAAAAATGCGAGTGGCTGCCACGAACTGGAGATGTACTGCTCCACCACTGCCCCTATGGCAATGTCAGACGCATCAGTGGTGAGTGCTATTCGCGTTGACGGGGTGGGGGGCTAGCAAAGCGGCATTAGTGAGCACTGTTCTGGCATTTGCGAACGCCTGGAATCGCTCGGGGGTCCAGTTGATGTTTTCCGTGGGCTTCTTTTTTTTGAGCGTGCTGCACAACGATTGCTCGGGGGAGGAAACGGTTGTAAAAATTGACCATGCCCAAAAATTCCTGAAGGGCCCTCACGGTCTGCAGACGCGGAAAATCCGACACGGCGCACACTTTATCAGGCAGCAGAATAGCGCCCTCCGGCAAAATGCAGTGACCCATAAAAAAAATCAATTACTGGCACTTCACCAGGTTAACAATAAGCCCGTGTGCTTCCAACCTCTGGAAAACTAGTTTGAGATGGGCGAGGTGCTCCTCCTCCGACGCGCTAGCCACCAAAATGTCGTCTAAGTAGACAAAAATGAAAAGCAAGTCACGGAGCACCGTGTCCAATCATTCTTTGGAACATTTGCGCTGCACCCTTTAACCCAAACGGCATGCGTAAAAACTCAAAAAGGCCAAAAGGAGTTATTACTGCTGTTTTGGGAATGTCCTCCATGCATACCAGGACCTGGTGGTAACTGCAGAAAGTCCACCTTTGAAAAAAACACGCATCCTGACCAGATGCATGGAAAAACCCTGGATGTGTGGGATGGTATACCGGTTGTGTTCCATGGCGTTGTTCAAGTGCCGGAAATTGCCGCACGGTCACCACAACCCATCGGCCTTGGGCACCATGTGTAACGGAGATGCCCATGGGCTGTTGGAGTGCCTAACGATGCCCAGTTGCTTTAAGTTAGCAAACTCCTCGTGCCTGCTGGATAGCTTAACCATGTCCAGGCGCCAAGGGCGCATGAACACTGGCGGACCTTTTATTGTTATGAAATGCTCAACCCCGTGTTTGGTTACTGTAGCAGAAAAAGTCGGAACCGTGAGTGCTGGGAACTCTGAAAGTAAATGCTGGTACTTACCCCCTGAAGCTATAACGTTAGCATGTGTTGTTAGCCCAACTCCCCGAGCTGTGCAGGGCAAGGAGGAAAAAGAAACAGCATCCACTAAAGGTCTGTTGGCAACATCGACTAACAATCTGTAAGCACATAAAAAAATCAGTCCCTAAAATGGGGATAGAACATGCAGCTACCACAAAGTCCCACTGGTAATTAAGTTCGTGTAAGCATACTGTCAACGTTCGTTCGCCAAACGTCCTGATGTTGGATCTGTTGGCGGCTGTAAGCTTGGGGCCGCAGCCTTCTGTCGACCTGTCCACACTGACCGGCAGAATGAGCCTCTTCTGGGAGCTGGAGTCCACCAAGAAACGTCTCCCCGAACGTGTATCTGTGATAAAAGCAGCTTGCTCCTGTTGCCAGCGGTCACAGCTGCTACTGACTGCTGGCTGTGCCGTTTCCCTGGCTTCTTAAATTGGCACGGTGGCAGACAGCGTTGAGCATTCAAGCCAAATCGGTGGTGATAGAAACAGAGTGTCTCGTTCCTGCATCTCTTGGCATCCATCCCAGCCACCCGCAATGGCTCCTCAACCTCGCTGGAGTCCTTCATGGCTGCTGGTGTTGTTGCGTGCACGCTGAGAGCTCTGTTTGCCAGGATGATGCGGTCCGCTTCTTGTGCCAGGGTGCAGTAGTTCTTGGCTACCAGCAGCGATGAGTTAGCCAGGATCGCCCTCGCTGTAGCTGGTAGGTTACTAAGGAAGAGGTGGGCGAACAGGAAGGGTTCGTTGTTCTTCCCCCTCAGCACAAACATGCTCTCCATCAGCTCCACAGCTGACCTGTCACCCAACTGTGAGCACGTGAGGAGTTTCTCTGCTTTCTCACTGTCCGACAGGATATAACATTGAAGCAGGATCTGCTTGAGCGTGTCATATTTCCCCTGGGTTGGCGGCTCCTGGAGCACGCTTGTTACTTGCTGTGTGGCGTGCACATCCAATGACCACATGATAATATATGGTATCGTCCGTGGAGATCTCGCAGAGTGCGAACTGGGCTTCCACATGTAGAAACCAAGTGGTCGGATTGTGGAGCCAGAAGTCCTGGAGCTTGACTGTGACAGCGCATGCTGCACTGGTGTTCTCCCTCTGGGTTGTCTCCGGGGTGGTGCTCAGCTCGTTCTCCATTGCACGTCTTAGGGTCGCCAGTGTGGAAGATGAAAGCAGATGAGACAGCGAGCTGGACGACACGCAAACTTTATTCACCTCCCAACATAAAACTTCTCTCATCTGAGTGTCTGAGCGAACTCCTTTATACACTTTAATTCCCGCCTCTGGCACACTGGGTAAATACATTAACATTCAGACTGAAAGACATGTACACACATTAACATACAGACGTGGACAAAATTGTTGGTACCCCTCTGTTAATGAAAGAAAAACCCACAATGGTCACAGAAATAACTTGAATCTGACAAAAGTGGTAATAAATAAAAATTCTATGAAAATTAACCAATGAAAATCAGACAATGTTTTTGAATTGTGGTTCAACAGAATTATTTTAAAAACAAACTCATGAAACAGGCCTGGACAAAAATGATGGTACCCCTAGAAAACATTGAAAATAATGTGACCATAGGGACATGTTCAACCAAGATGTGTCCTCTAATTAACATCACAGGTGTCTACAAACTTGTAATCAGTCAGTCGGCCTATTTAAAGGGTGACAAGTAGTCACTGTGCTGTTTGGTGACCTGGTGTGTACCACACTAAACATGGACCAGAAGAAGCAAAGGAGAGAGAGCTGTCTCAGGAAATTAGAAAGAAAATTAAATTAAATCACCCTTTACTGTCATTCAATTGTACAACCAATCATGTACAGTAGAACGAGATTGTGTTTTACCTATCTACTGTGTTAATCACACACACCCCAAGTGTAGAATCAGAGGGCCGCTGCCATGCAAGGCGCCGCCACAAATTTCCCTCCTCCATTCGATTTTTGCTGAGCACCAAGCTGGACGGCAGGAAGTTCCACCTTTATATGGTCTTCGGCATGACCCGGCTGGGATTTGAACCCCTGCCTCCCGGGTGTGGGGCGGATGCTCTACCAATTGAGCCACCACTCTGGTCTTATAGAATTATATACAAATTATAGACAAGCATGTTAAAGGTAAAGACTATAAGACCATCTCCAAGCAGCTTGATGTTCCTGTGACTACAGTTGCACATATTATTCAGAAATTTAAGATCCACGGGACTGTAGCCAACCTCCCTGGACATGGCCGCAGGAGGAAACTTGATGAAAAATGGAAGAGACGGATAATACGAATGATAACAAAAGAGCCCAGAACAACCTCTAAACACATTCATGGTGAACTCCAAGGTCAAGGTACATCAGTGTCAGATCGCACCATCCGTCGTTGTTTGAGCCAAAGTGGACTTCATGGGAGACGACCAAGGAGGACACCACTGTTGAAAACAAATCATAAAAAAAGCCAGACTGGAATTTGCCAAACTGCATGTTGACAAGCCACAAAGCTTCTGGGAGAATGTCCTATGGACAGATGAGACAAAACTGGAACTTTTTGGCAAGGCACATCAGCTGAATGTTCACAGACGCAAAAATGAAGCATACCAAGAAAAGAACAGTCCCTACTGTGAAACATGAAGGAGGTTCTGTTATGTTCTGGGGCTGCTTTGCTACATCTGGCACAGGGTGTCTTGAACCTGTGCGGGGTACAATGAAATCTCAAGACTATCAAGGTATTCTAGAGAGAAATGTGCTGCCCAGTGTCAGACAGCTTGGTCTCAGTCGCAGGTCATGGGTCTTGCAATAGGATAATGACCCAAAACACACAGCTAAACACTCAAGAATGGCTAAGAGCGAAACATTGGACTATTCTAAAGTGGCCTTCTAAGAGCCCTGATCTAAATCCTATTGAACATCTGTGGAAGGAGCTGAAACATGCCGTCTGGAGAAGGCACCCTTCAAACCTGAGACAACTGGAGCAGTTTGCTCATGAGGAGTGGGCCAAAATACCTGCTGAGAGGTGCAGAAGTCTCATTGACAGTTACAGAAATCATTTGATTGCAGTGATTGCCTCAAAAGGTTGTACAACAAAATATTAAGTTAAGGGTACCATCATTTTTGTCCAGGCCTGTTTCATGAGTTTGTTTTTTTAAAATAATTCTCTTGAACCACAATTCAAAAGCATTGTCTGATTTTCATTGGTTAATTTTCATAGACTTTTTATTTATTACCACTTTTGTCAGATTCAAGTTATTTCTGTGACCATTGTGGGTTTTTCTTTCATTAACAGAGGGGTACCAACAATTTTGTCCACGTCTGTAACATGGACACACATGTCACAGAGCAGATCTTGCTACCATACATTCACACCCCTGCGTCCTCAGGTGTCAACCTGGTGCGGCAGGGGGCGAAAGGCACATCTTTGTTTGGTTGGCTCCTCTCACCTTTCTCCATTAGCATCTCTGTCTTCTCCCCCACCAACCCCCTTGTGCTGGGTGGAGTGCCATGTGTATTGTGTCCACCACACATTGTTTTTTTACTGCACAAACAAGTATGGTGGCCGGGAAGTGCCAAACACATTTACAAACTTCGACACAAATTTGCAATTTGGAAATTGTACAATTTGCCCTGTTCTCACCGGTATTTAAATAAGTTAATCCAAAAATAAAGCAAAGAGGACGACCAATATTTGAGTTTACTTGGATTTTCTTTTCATAAACATCAAAGTATCCAGCAATAATAAAACTACTCACTTTCACAACTACTGTAGGTCCCACAGTAATTATAAACAACTATACTGTCTACAATGATGACTCTCTAACACATGATCAACCTGACAAAAACATATTTTAGAAGGATAAAATAACATATCTGTGATGGAACTAAAGTCTGAGCAGCATTCATCGCCAAAGGCAATAACTGTAATAACTGGGTGCAAGAGCTCCCTCTTCTGAGATAAAGAAAAGCAGAGATTCGGATTTACCTTTAGGTCCTGACCATATCTTTCAGTCTGGAATCCATTTGTTTCTGTGTTATAAATATGCACAGCTCTCTGGCTTCAGTGGTGTTCCTATGGATCCTGCAGGTAGCCTGATACTTTAAAACTGCAGTATTTGATAACTTGCAGGAAACGTCCCCGAGCTGTCTCATTAACTGGTCTGGCAATTTAAGCACATTTGTACCAGCAAGATCAAGTAGGGGATGTTTTAAAGCAATTTTGGAGATTAAAAACACCAGGCGTTTTAACCGTGATTTCAGTGTTGCAGTAGGCCACATCGGCCTGAAGAGGAGGGGGGGATTTTTTTTTTTTAAGTACACGGGCGCAGTGTTAGCAGTGTTGTCATAATTTCTGCCCTTTAACTGTATCAGTGTATAAAAGCAAAGCTTATTATGCAGTAGTGTAATAAAAACTGTTTTCAAAAGCATTTATTAAATTGAGAAATTTCTCACTCATAGAAAATAGTTGACGTTTTGAACAATAAACTACATTTCCCAGAAATCCCCTAAAAGGAAACGCGTCCGCCTGCAAAATACGTCCGACTCTCAGATGCCATATCCTGCACTGGTAGCAGCATGCGTGTCCAAGTAACCATGACGAGTCACTGAAAAGCAGAAGTTTGTCAATATTATTGGGACTAGAAGAAAAGGTAAAGAAACATATGTGTAGAGACAATAACTTTGACTTAACTAATCTTAATGAATCTCATTTATTATTAATACGCTGCCTGTAGCTAAGGTTTAGCACGTCAGCAGAAGTACAGTAATTGGGACAATCAACGTTTAACTCCGGAATAGGTACTTGTAATTAATGTACCAGTGTGCAGTTTGATTTAAGTACCGGTGGAAGAGACATGAAGCTAAGTTGGTATTTAACAGCAGGCCTAGTCCTTCCTTCTTCTTCTTCTTCTCTCGGTTACTGGCGGATAGCAAACAACTGAAAGGTGCATGCTGAGATGGTTGTTTCAGTAAAGGCAGTGGCTATGGATACGGAAGCTGTATCCCTATCCACCTTATTCCTAGGCCCCATGATGCCTTACGTGAATTATGGTAGCAGCTTCCGGTACTAGTTTAGAACATATGGTTGTCACTGAAACGGGACACTTTCCTTGTTAAAAAAACAATGACTTTGGCATCAGAAATGCGGGAACACGGCCTCTTGCACCTCAAAAAACAGTAACATAATCATACCACTTCCCACGACTATCGAGGGATGGGAAGATGACCCTAAAAAGTGGCCTCGTACACAGTAGCTTCGTTAGTTAGCGCCACTGCTAAGATGCTAACGATGTAAACAAATGACCCGTGCTGGTAAAATGAGGCACTCTGAGGACATTTTCAAAACTGATGTAACATTATTTCCAGAATCTGTATTGAAAGACCTTCAAAATGATATTTTAATTTGTAGGTAGTGTGTGCAAAAACTGACCCAGAAAAGGACGATTTGTTTATATTTTAGCTAGGTTGAAAACTCGCGTTTGATCGGTCTGGAGTTATGTCTTCCACAAAAGCATAGGTATTTTTAGAAAGTACAATTTTCTAAGCTTTAGAATGATACCAGACACTCATGGGGGAGGAGGGGTTACTGGGACTTTGCTGCTACCAAACAAAGAAAGAGCCATGATTTATGACTTCTCGTTGCCAGTACTCATAATGACGCGGTGCACATTCTGACTAATTTTACCAGCACGGGTCACAATATCAGTGTCTCCACCGCAATAAAGTCGGCTGCGTTTTGTTATAATATGTTGGACGTAATCAGATTTACCTCAGAGCAGACGTAGAAACTAGTCAGAGCCACAAAGAAGCCTGCATTTATGCAGTCTATGGCACAACCACAAACACCAGCAAGTGCCAGAACGACGCCAAAACATTCAAAAAATACAAAAACCAGAAGAGCTGAAATTAGCTGCCACTTGAGTGCAAAACACGTATGTGGACTATACATTAAAATGAATTTGAAAAACTTTTAAAAACACTATTTTTAATGCCCCTGCTACTCCACTCAAACTGACTGATTTAACACTACGTCAGCCGAAACCGGAAGTTCCATCCATAATCGTTTCTACAGTGGCACCCCCAGGAATAAGGTGGATACGAAATGTTTATTGCTACAGAAGAGTTGACAGTCCATCCACCTTCAACTGCTTAATCTTTTTCGGGTCGCGGTGGGGCTGGAGCCTATCCCAGCATCTTTGGGTGAGAGGCAGGGTACACCCTGGACAGATCACCAGTCCATCACAGGGCCAACACAGAGAGTCAGACAACCATTCACTCTCACATTCTCACCTAAGGACAATTTTGAATCCCCAGTTGATGCCAGTTAACCTAACGTGCATGTCTTTGGCATGTGGGAGGAAACTGGAGTACCTGGGGAAAACCCATGCAGACACGGGGAGAACATGCAAACTCCACACAGAACGGTCACCAATGCTCAGGGGTGGGATTGAACCCATGACCTTCTTACTGTGCTACCACAGTGCTAACCACTGTTCCACCGTGGCCGAGAGGTAGAGCATCCACCCCACATCCGGGAGGTCGTGGGTTCAAGTCCTGGCCCGATCATACCAAAAACCATATAAAAATGTTACTTCCTTCAAAAAAAAACAAAACAACAAAACCCAGCCACAAGTGGGTCCCATCTGAGTCAGTCCCAAGCCCAGATAAACGGGCATGGTTGTGTCAGGAAGGGCATCTGGCGTAAAAATCCTTGTAGAGTTAATATGCAAATCATTGCAATATAAGGTGGTGACATGCTGTGGCGACCCCGAAAGGGAACAGCTGAAAGAGTTGACAATCCGACAAAGCCTTTTCAGATCAACTCCAAACCAGCTGCCACTGGGGCTTAGGTAGATAGTATGGTGGGCCTGTGATCGGAAGGTTGCTGGTTCGCGTCCTACTATCGGCACTTTGCTCACACCATTTTACTTGATATGAGATGAAATTTAGAATTAAGAGGTTAGCCTTAGGATTTGGGAGTGGGTAAGGTTAAAAAGATAGTAAATAGATATTGATTAAAATTTTGAAACAAATAAATTCCTCAGATTTCCATACCTGTAGCCTGCTTCTTTTAAGATATGCATTAATAGAACCTACTGGCCAATCAGATTCGAGCCGTATCTGTAGCAAGAATTCTATGGGTACGGTTCTGTATCTATAGCCACTGCCTAAAGTAAATGTTCTTTATTCACTCCTTTCTAGAAGTAACATGTCAGATGCTTTAATTCAACGCATAAAGGAGCTGGAGGCAGAGCTGGAGAAACTCAGGTCGCAGCTGAAGGAGAGCAGTGGCGCTCCAGATGAAGCGATGTCCACTGAAACCACAGAGAGCCGATCTGATTGGGATGCCAGCAGCAGCAAAAAGGAGCGAAGGAAAGCAGGCAAAGAGCGTCCCTTTGACTTCACTGCACACCCTCGGCGCCATGTGGCCCTGCGTCTGGCTTACCTAGGATGGGCCTACCAGGGTTTTGCAGTTCAGGAGAACACAGACAACACGGTGGAGGCCAGGCTCTTTGAAGCTCTGCAAAAGACTCGGCTGATCCAGGACCGGCAGAGCTCCAATTACCACCGCTGTGGCCGCACTGATAAAGGAGTCAGTGCTTTCTCACAAGTGAGCTATTCAAGATTCAGATTTTTTTTCCTCCTGTCAGCCTATGAGCAGTTTCTAAATTTGGGGACTGCAACCAGGGACTGTGGATCCACATGTGGCTCTTTTTTCACTGAACCAGGAACTTCACTGAACCAGGCAATGACCAAAAGTCGTAACTAATTTAAAAGAAAAAAAACTTGCAAGTTTTGAGTCAAGGAACTGAGTTTAAGGGTAAACAAAATGCAAATTTATGAAAAAAGAATACATATTTATGAGTAAAAATATGCTAATTTTTGAGTAAGAGTTTTTTTTTAATTTACCAATAACATTGTAATTTACAGGTAAAGCCTTCCAAATTTGCTAGTAATGTCATAGCATCATAAAATTGCAAATCTGAGTCAAAAAGTTGCAGATTTATGTGGTTAAAAAAATCACAGACTTACACAAGTCATCAATTTATGAGAAACGTCTCAGATTATGAGGGAAAAAGTCTTAAAGTTAGGAGAAAATGTTGCAAATTAAGTTGCAAATTTACAAATAAACCATTGCAAATGTAGTGGTAGATCTACCAATAAATGGTTGCAAATGTTTGAGAATAAAATTTAAGAAAAACAACAAAAATTTGCAAATTTAAGAGGTGAAAAGCTAACATCTCACATTGTTATTAAACAGGGATCTGTTTGGTTCAGCATTGTGTTCTTTAATCACATGATAACACACTAATAATAAATAATAAAATGCTGAGTTTCTCCCCACAGGTCATAACCATCGACCTGCGCTCCACTCAGTTTTGTAGAGGATTGGGTGCCATTCTCCCTGAAAATGTCAGTGTCGCCGTCAAGACTAAAGCTGCTGTGTTAGAGCTTCCATACGTAAAGATGCTGAACAGAGTCCTGCCGCAGGATATCAGGGTCTTGGACTGGGCCCCTGTGGCAGAGGGTTTCAGCGCACGCTTTGACTGCCAGTCCCGCACGTACCGGTACTACTTCCCCAGAGGGATCTTGGACGTGGAGCTGATGGCAGAAGCAGCAAAAAGGTGGGTGGAGGACAAGTAATAACAGCACAGCCGTTGATGTCACTTTCTGAAATCACAGTTCTGATTTGGTGACATCGTCTCACCTGGCAGATATGAGGGAACGCACGACTTTCGCAACTTGTGCAAAATGGATGTGGGCAACGGTGTGCTGCAGTTTGAGAGGACCATTTTGTCGGCCACAGTGAAGCCCGTGGTGCCTCAGCACGCCTCCGCCACAAACCAGTGTGACCTGTTTGTGTTTGAGATCAAAGGACTGGCCTTCCTTTACCACCAGGTACCAGGAGACAGTGATGCTGTGTGCACATTGTTGAATTATGTTATTCTGAACAAGCAACAGCGAGACTGTTTTAGATGTTTGCATATCAGATACAACCTAAAGGGGAGGGAATGTGTGTAGGGCTGTCTGCAAGACCAGATTTGGGACTCTGAATATTCACTAGTAATCCAGAGCAAATATCCAAATATTCTATACAGTCTTTCTTCACCCTCAGTGGTCTGCAACAGCATCAGTATCTCATCAGAAATTTGTGACTTTTCTTATATATGTTGAACTATTTTATTGATTTTTTTTTCTTGTAAAATTATATAAATTTGTGACTTTGACTTGCAAATGTACAACTTTGCCTCTCTTTAAAATGCACAGTAAGAAAAAAAAAAGGCTAAATGGCCGAATATCAAATTTGTAAACTGAATATCAATGTAGCAAACAAATATTCAGTAATGAAATATTTGGGTGCAGCCCTAAATCTATTTGATCATTGAATGCCTCTTTGTATAGGTACGCTGCATGATGGCAGTGCTTCTCCTGATCGGTCAGAAGCTGGAAAAACCCGAGGTAATCAATCAGCTCCTGGACATTGAGAATAACCCCAGGAAGCCCCAGTACAGGTGAACTGACCACTGCTGAAGTTGGTCTTTTCATTCACAACAATAATGTTGATGTTGAGCAAACCACACTGGACATGTTGTGAATGTGTTGTCTTTAGCATGGCAGTGGACTACCCTTTGGTGCTGTATGACTGCCACTTTGAAGGTCTGAGATGGACCCAGGAGAGTGAAGAGGTGAACCACGTGCTGTCCTCGCTGCAGCAACACTGGACCCAGAGTGTGGTCAGGGCCCACGTCCTCCTGGGAATGATCCAGGGTTTGGAAGATAGGGGTGAGAAGCTGAAAGAGGTGGAAAGATTGGTATCACAAGGCATCGGTAGATCATTACACAAATGTGATTTGTTGTGATCCTGTTTTTTTTTTTGGGGGGGGGGGGCATTTTATCTCTGCTGAGATAAATAATACAAATCCCAATTCCACTGAAGTTGGGACATTGTGTAAAAGACGTGAACAAAAACAGAATTCAGTGATTTGCAAATCCTTTTCAACCTATATTCAATTGAGTACACTACAAATACAAGCTATTTAATGTTCAAACTAAAAGTTTTTTTTGCAAATATCGCTCATTTTGAATTTGATGCTTGCAACATGTTCCAAAAAAGCTGGGACAGGGGCAACAAAAGACTGGGAAAGTTGATGAAGGCTCAAAAAACCCCAAAAAACCCAACACCTTTTTTTTTGGAATATTCCACTGGTGAACAGGTTAATTGGAAACAGTTGAGTGTCATAATTGGGGATCAAAGGAGTATCCCCTAAAGGCTCAGTCGTTCACAAGATAGGATGGGGTGAGGTTCGCCACTTTGTGAACGACCCCATGGGCAAATAATCCAGCTGTAGTGTTCATTTGGCCAGTCCTAGTGGACACTGTCAGCTGCTGACGTGCAGACGTGCTAACAGGTCTGTGGACGACGCAGTCAACCTGGCCCTCCACTCCATCCTGCAGCACCTGGACTCCCCGGGAACCTACGCCAGGATTCTGTTTGTGGACTTCAGCTCCGCATTCAACACCATCTGCCCCGATCTGCTCCAGGACAAGCTGTCCCTGCTCAACGTGCCTGACTCCCTCTGCAGGTGGATCACCGACTTCCTGACGGACCGGAGACAGCATGTGCGGCTGGGGAAGTCTGTCTCAGACTCTGTTAGCATCAGCATTGGATCACCCCAGGGCTGTGTACTTTCCCCCCTACTCTTCTCCCTTTATACCAACTCCTGCACCTCCTCCCACCAGTCTGTTAAGCTGATTAAATTTGCGGACGACACCACCCTCATCGGGCTCATCTCCAACGGTGACGAGTCTGCCTACAGGGAAGAGGTGGCCCAGCTGGTGTCCTGGTGCAGCCACAACAACCTGCAGCTGAATGCTCTGAAGACAGCGGAGATGATTGTGGACTTCAGGAAAGTCACATCCCCCCTGCCCCCCTCACCATCACAGGCTCTCCCATCACCTTTGCAGATTCCTTCCGCTTCTTGGGCACCACCATCACCCGAGACCTCAAATGGGAGCTGACCATCAGCTCCCTCATCAAAAAGGCCCAGCAGAGGATGTTCTTTCTGCGGCAGCTGAGGAAGCTCAAGCTACCCACCAAGATGTTAGTGCAGTTCTACACAGCCATCATCGAGTCCATCCTCACCTCCTCCATAACTGTGTGGTACGCAGGAGCCACTGCCAGGGACAGACTAAGGCTGCAGCGCGTCGTGCGCACTGCTGAGAAGGTGATAGGCTGCAAGCTCCCATCTCTCCAGGACCTGTACATCTCCAGGACCCGGAGGCGTGCTGGCCGGATCATAGCCGATCCTTCACATCCTGGTCACGTGCTGTTTGCCCCCCTCCCCTCAGGTAGAAGGCTTCGGTCCATTCGGACTAAAACCTCCCGGCACATGAACAGCTTTTTCCCCTCTGCCATCAGACTGCTGAACACTAAGTGACTTTTGACTCTCGTGCACTATGTACAGCAGCTCAACCAGACTCATGTCAATCATCACTGTTTTTCTGTTGCATTATTGACTGCACTATGTGGTACTTCACATTATCTGCTACATGCTAATTTTTTAAAACTGCCTTGACTAGTGCTACTCATTATTACTAGTATTATTATTATTATTACTTATTATTACTTATTTTTCTACACTTATTGCACGTTTCTAGTCCTTTAGTTTTTTAGTTTATCCCTTTTTCTCATTATGTTTTTAATGTTGCAGCATGGCACCGAGACAAATTCCTAGTTTGTGTATCACATGAACAATGGCAATAAACCTGATTCTGATTCTGATTCTGATCTGATTCTGCTGTAGACAGTTTTGACGTGTGCAAAGGCAGGAGAACCAAGCTTGAAATGTCCAACTTTCCACGCATTAAAGAAATCAAACTCTCCAAAACCCTCCAAAATACGAACTGATGTTACTTGCCCTCACATGCTTTCACGGTCAATAAAACTTTTGCCTCCATAATTAGCAGCATCTGTGTATGCTGCAACAGTTTAAATAACAAGTAATTAAACATTCCACCTGCTGGCTGGAGGTAGAAAAAAATAAATACAATTGAAAACAGCTCCAACTCTGCAACAGTTTAAGAACAACATTTCGTACAGTACAATTGCAAGGAATTTATGGATTTCATCATCTACAGTCCATACAGTGCATTTGGAAAGTATTCACAGCGCTTCACTTTTTCTACATTTTGTTATGTTATAGCCTTATTCCAAAAGGGAATAAATTAATTTTTATCTCAAAATTCTACACACAATACCCCATAATGCCAATATGAAAAGTTTTTTTGAAATTTTTGCAAATTTATTAAAAATAAAAAAACTAAGAAATCACATGTGCATAAGTATTCACAGCCTTTGCTCAATACTTTGTTGATGCACCTTTGGCAGCAATTACAGCCTCAAGTCTTTTTGAATATGATGCCACAAGCTTGACACACCTATCTTTGGGCAGTTTGGCCCATTCCTCTTTGCAGCACCCAGCACCTCTCAAGCTCCATCAGGTTGGATGGGAAGCGTTGGTGCACAGCCATTTTCAGATCTCTCCAGAGATGTTCAATTGGATTCAAGTCTGGGCTCTGACTGGGCCACTCAAGGACATTCACAGAGTTGTCCTGAAGCCACTCTTTTTTTTTTTTTTTTTTTTTGTTGTTGTTACTTATTTGTACCTGTAGGTAGACTTGGTTTGCAGTCTGGTGACAAGCCACCGGCTGCTGGTCGCTGCGTGCACGAGCGCCCTAAACCTACATGTTTTTGGTGTGCGGGAGGAAACCGGAGAAATCCCGGAGTAAACCCGCGCAACACGGGGAGAACATGCAAACTCCACACAGCTCACTGTTGGTCGGGGGCTGGGATCGAACCCACGATCTCATGATCCCCGCGATCCCCCGGCCGAGGGTAAAACTGTGCTGCCACAGTGCTAAACCACTGCGCCACCGTGCAGCTCCTTTGATATCTTGGCTGTGTGCTTAGGGTCGTTGTTCTGCTGAAAGATGAACCGTCGTCCCAGTCTGAGGTCAAGAGCTCTCTGGAGCAGGTTTTCATCCAGGATGTCTCTGTACATTGCTGCATTCATCTTTCCCTCTATCCTGACTAGTCTCCCAGTTCCTGCCACTGAAAAGCATCCCAACAGTATCATGCTGCCACCACCTTTGGTGTGGTTATGAACAGTGCCTGGTTTCCTCCAAACATGACACCTGGCATTCACGCCAAAGAGTTCAATCTTTGTCTCATTAAACCAGAGAATTTTGTTTCTCATGGTCCGAGAGTCCTCCAGGTGCCTTTTGACAAACTCCAGGCGAGCTGCCATGTGCCTTTTACTAAGGAGTGGCTTCCATCTGGCCACTCTACCGTACAGGCCTGATTGGTGGATTGCTGCAGAGATGGTTGTCCTTCTGGAAGGTTCTCTCTCCACAGAGGAATGCTGGAGCTCTGACAGAGTGACCATCGGGTTCTTGGTCACCTCCCTGACTAAGGCTCTTCTCCCCCGATCGCTCAGTTTAGACAGCCAGCCAGCTCTAAGAAGAGTCCTGGTGGTTCCGAACTTCTTCCATTTACAAATGATAGAAGCCATTGTGCTCATTGGTACTTTCAAAGCAGCAGAAATTTTTCTGTACCCTTCCTCAGATTTGTGCCTTGAGCCAAACCTGTCTCGGAGGTCTACAGACAATTCCTTTGACTTCTTGCTTGGTTTGTGCTCTAACGTGCACTGTCAACTGTGGGACCTTATATAGACAGGTGTGTGCCTTTCCAAATCATGTCCAATTAACTGAATTTACCACAGGTGGACTCCAATTAAGCTGTAGAAACATCTCAAGGAGGATCAGTGAAAACAGGATGCACCTGAGCTCAATTTTGAGCTTCATGACAAAGGTTGTGAATACTTACGTACATGTGATTTCTTAGTTTTTTATTTTCAATAAATTTGCAAACATCTCAAAAAAACTTTTTTCACGTTGTCATTAGGGGGTATTGTGTGTAGAATTTTGAGGAAAAAAAATGAATTTAATCCCTTTTGGAATAAGGCTGTAGCATAACAATGTGGAAAACTGAAGCGCTGTGAATACTTTCTGGATGCACTGTAATATCATCAAAAGATTAAGAGAATCTGGAGAAATTTCTGCACATAAGCGTTGAGCTTGAAAATGTTGATTGGATGCCTGTGACCTTTGATCCCTCAGGCAGCAACATTCTGTAAAGGATATTACCACGTGGGCTCAGGAACACTTCAGAAAACCATTGTCAGTTAACAGTTCATCGCTACATTTACAAGTACAAGTTAAAACTCTACCATGAAAAGCAAAAGCCATATATCAACATTAGCACTGAGAAACGCCACCAGTTGCTCTGGACCCGAGCTCATCTGAGATGGACTGACGTAAAGTGGAAAAATGTGATGTGGTCTGACGAGTCCACATGCCAAATTGTTATTAGAAATCATGGATATTGTGTCCTCTGGGCTAAAGAGGAAAAGGACTATCCAGATTGTTATCAGCACAAAGTTCAAAAGTTGGCATCTGTGATGGCATGGGGGTGTGTTAGTGCCCATAGCATGGGTAACTTGCACATCTGTGAAGGCACCATTAAAGCTGAACGGAACATACAGGTACTTCTCTGCTTGAACTGCTGCCTCCACGACCCGAACCTCCGGAAAAGCGGTAGAAAATGGATGGATGGATGGTAGGTACATACAGGTTTTGGACCACATATGCTGCCATCCAAGGAACGTCTTTTTCAGCGACGTCCTGCTTATTTCACCAAGACGATGCCAAGCCACATTCTGCACCCGTTACAACAGTGTGGCCTCGTAGTAAAAGAGTGCGGGTACTAGACTGGCCTTCCCTGCAGTTGAGACCTGTCCCCATTGAAAGTGCGTGGCACATTGTGAAGCGCAAAATACGACAACCCGGACTGAGCAACTGAAGTTGTACATCAAGCAAGAATGGGAAAGAATTCCACCCACAAAGCTTCAACAATTAGGATCCTCAGTTCCTAAATGCTTATTGAGTGTTAAACGGAAAGGTGATGTAACACAGTGGTAAACACGCCCCTGTCCCAGCTTTTTTGGAACGTGTTGCAGACATCAAATTCAAAATGGGTGAATATTTGCATAAAACAAAGTTTATCAGTTTGAACATTAAATACTGTATCTTTGTGGTGTATTCAACTGCATATGGTTTGAAAAGGATTTTCAAATCATTGTATTGTGTTTTTATTTACATTTTACACAGTGTCCCAGCTTCATTAGAATTGGAGTTTGTACTTATCCGATAATGGTGTGGGTTGCCTGTGAATAAGTGGTTTCACTGCTCTGCATCCACAGGAGGTGTGTTTTCCAATCATTGTTGGCTCGTGGAAGGCACCAGGCAGAAAAACTACCGTCCACTGCTGGAGCGTCCGTGCTGCGAGAGCCTGGAGTCCAGGATAAACCATTTTGTGAAAAGAGGCAGACTGGAGCGGGATGAAGGGGAGAACGGATGTGAGACGGTCCACAGAGGGAAAAGGTCCAAACATTTCCACACGTCTTCCAGTCTGCCCGATTCTTCAGAAACACAAGAACAAAGTGACCATCAGAGAGAGGGAAATTAATTTTTTTACCCCTCACTGCAGAAGGAACTTGCTTCATTTAATTTGTAAAAGAAAGTACACTGAGTTTTTATGTATTGATTTAAAGTTGTGTTTCTCTGTATTGGTATTTCCAGTATTATTTTTTTTTTCTTGGAAATAAATATGTTTCAGGGAAGCTTGGTGGTTTAATGGGAAATTTGATTTGACCAGACCAGGGGTTTGTAACCTGCAGTTCCCTTCGGGTATAATTAATTTTGATGGGGATTTTTTTTTTTTTTGGTAATTCTAGTCATTTTATGAGAAAAGTTAAAAAAAAAAAAAGAAAAAGTCAAATTCAGGAGTAAGGGCGCTCAGAGAGCGCATACCTCTCGCAGTGTTAAAGAAAGTGCAAAGGTGATCCAGAATCCCCATCCTGGCCGGATCTCCTGCAAAATGTAATGGGTTCTCCCTTGGCCCAAGGGCCACCTCTGGTGAAAAAATCATCAAAATCCATACAGCAGTTTTTGCGTAATCCTGCTAACAACCCGAAGCACAAACCACCATGAAAACATTAACTCCTTGGTGGAGGTAACAACTGCTGACTTTACAAGTAAAAGCAGAAAAAAAAATGTTGGTTTATTAGAAAAAGCTAAAAATTTTAAGTTATTTTTACTTAAAAAAGGCTTAAAATCCACAATTTTTCAAGAAAGGTGCAAATTTACAAGTATAAGGCCTTTCAATCATTGCTATTATACTCTTGGGGCCATGAAAATTCCGGAGTGATCCAGAGCGAATATCTAAACGTTGTGTATTGTCTTTCTTCTCCCTCAGCAAATTGTCAGCATCAGGGCTTTTTCACAAATATGATTTTTGTTATACATTTGTTGAGATGACAATGTATCTCATGTAGTGGTCGGAGAGGCCGTTGGCGCAGATTGGCAGCCATGTTTCCGTCAGTCTGCCCCAGGGCAGCTGTGGCTACAGCAGTAGCTTACCACTATCAGTGTCTGTCTGGAGTGAATGAATAATGGACTCACTGTAAGCGCTTTAAGATGTCACTTGACATGTAAAGCACCATATAAATCTAATCCATTATTATCATTATTATAACAGTATGATACGGATATGGTACAGTATATATGAAATAGCAACTTTTTTCATCAATGTTTTGCTTTTCTTGTAAATTTTAGATCTTTTAAATGTATATAAATATGGAATCCTCCACCCCCAAATTTGTAGCTTTTCTTGTAAATTTAGCATTTTTTTTCATGCAAATCCAGTAATTTTCTTATATATTTAAAGAATGAGTCATGTATTTTTTTTTATTTTTTTTTTAAAAACATTTTCGGTTCATTTTCTAACTATTCTTTCTGACTTTTTTTTTCTTATGAATTAGTGAGAATTTAATTTTGCTCCTTTTTGGTAATTTGATATTGTATTTGACATTTGTGGCTTACCTCTGTTAAAATAAAATTGTTATGGGGACAAAAACAAATATAAAAAACTAAAAAAAAAACTAAGAACCTCATATTAATGTTGTCCAGATGATAATGGAATCTTTGGGTACAGCTCTCTTTTGAGGCTGCAAATTTCTGAAAGAAAAAATAGCAAACAGGAAAAAAACTACAGGTCATTTTATACTTATATAAACATACTAGACTGCTTTCCCTTCATTTTCAAACACAACTGTATTTTGCGGCTCCACGCAGATTTTTCCCCCTAAAATTTCTCTCCATTGCTCCTCCCACTGTAGGAGTTGGCGACCAATGATTTACGCGGAACTAATGTCTGTAGGTGAACAGAAGTCGAGAGATGATTGAGGTAGCGCTTGTCAGGCTGAGCAGCTAGGTTGCTAGCAGTTGGTTGTGTACAAGCCGTTGTACTAAGCATCGATATCCAGCAGTATAGCTGTTTCTGATCGATTTATTTACTCTGATGTGTTACTGTGTTTAGTGAAGATGCAGAACTTTTTTCTGTTCGCGGCCGTTTGGACCTGATTAGCACTTGTGCTAACTGTTAGCGTCCCTGCTTGTTTATCAGCTTCGGATTCGCACTGCACTTCATTGAAGGACTCTCGCTCTTCCACGAGGTAATGTAGAAATACAAAAAAATCATATTCCATCATATTGTTGATAGGTTACTCTCTCTCCTACTAAGTTACTTTAAACTCCATGTAGCTCTAAATCCCCTTTAAGGTTTTAATGTCCAGAATAAATTCAAACGTGACCTCACAGCCTCCAACCATTCAAAATAGTTTGGCTTTTGACACATCTGGAGCATACAGTATATTACATAGTTTGTGGAAGCTTTCAATATATATGGTGTTGACAGTATACCGCTGGGGACTAGTGTGGCTTTTTTGTGCTGTTTCTGTCTTGCAGTATGTTATTTTTCAGTTATTATGAACGATTTCAACCTGCATTACTGTTCAGGGTGTTGGCGGATCCTTAAAGTTTGAAAAATTAATTTAGCCAAAGTTAAGGCCTTGAATTATCTTTAAATGATGGTCTTTAAATTCGACTTTCAAATGTCCTAAAATGTCAGTTATGATAAACACAACTGTTTATAACTGGTTTAAAGAGTGAAATACTCAAAGTTCATAAATTTGGAGGTACTCTTTTTGCATTTTAACATAATTTGAAAATAGGGCAACAAACAAGTCATTTGTCATAAATGTACAAGTTTTTCACATTCATTTGTAGCTTTTTCCACATAAATTGGCAAAATTTGTAAATTTGCAACTCTATTATAAATGTGACGTTTTTCTGTAAATCTGGGACTTTTTCACGTAAAATTTAAACCTTTTTTCTTGTAAATTTGCAACGTTTTTCCTCATGAATTTGTCTTTTTTTCAACAAAAATTTGGGACTTTCTCCTTTTTTTGTAACAAATTGCCATTTTTTTTTTTTCTGGTGAATTTTGACTTCTTTCATATTATATTGCCAGTTTTTTAGGATTTGGTTTCAAGTATTTTGAATAGCTTATTGGCAGCAGAAGGTGAAGGACAGAGCTGTGTGGAGGAATCTGATCAGACCTAAATGAAACAGTCATTGTCGCCCCTGACAGACTGCTATGATGATGAGGAGCTATGGATACGGAACAATATCCACAGAATTCTTGTTACAGATATGGCTCGAATCTGATTGGCCAGTACGTTCTATTAATGTGTATCTTAAAAGCAGCAGGCTACAGGTATGGAAATCTGAGGTATTTGTTTCAAAATTTGAATTAATATCTATTTACATCTGTTTACTTTTAACCTTATCCACTCCCAAATCCTAAGGCTAACCTCTTAATTTTAAATGTAAATTTCATCTCATATTGAGTATAAAATGGTTTGGACAAGGTGCCAATAGCAGGACGCAAACCTGCAACTTTCTGATTACGGGTCCAACATACTATCTACCTAAGCCACAGTAGCAGCTGGCCTGGAGTTGATCTGAAAGGGTTTTGTCAGATTGTCAACTCTTCTGGACCAATCAAAATTTTGTATAGGGATACAACTTCCGTATCCATAGCCACTGCCTAACTTATTTGGTAACATGGATCCCAGGAAAGTCCCACTTAAATATGAGTAGGATTCATGACCCTAAATTTGCAGTAATTTCAGTGTTCATAAATTTTTGATCAAGGCTAACTATAATGTGGTCAATTATCATTTTCCAAATATTGAGGTCTTAAAGATGCCCTCCAGTGGATATGCCATTTCACTGTACAATAACTCACTCTAATGTTGAATTATGATCATAACTATGCTGCCATACTGCACCTTGCAGTCGAACTGACAGTGCACCCTGCACCTGATAGTTCTGCATTGTACAGCAAGTGCAATTCATGTATCTATACAGGTCATCATCTATTCATCTACAATGTATATACAGTGGGGCAAAAAAGTATTTAGTTAGCCACCAATTGTGCAAGTTCTACCACTTAAAAGATGAGAGAGGTCTCCAATTTTCATCATAGGTACAGTATACCTCAACTATGAGAGACAAAATGACAAAAAAAAAAAATCCAGAAAATCACATTGTCTGATTTTTAAAGAATTTATTTGCAAATTATGGTGGAAAATAAGTATTTGGTCACCTACAAACAAGCAAGATTTCTGGCTCTCACAAACCTGTAACTTCTTCTTTAAGAGGCTCCTCTGTCCTCCACTCGTTACCTGTATTAATGGCACCTGTTTGAACTCGTTATCAGTATAAAAGACACCTGTCCACAACCTCAAACAGTCTAGACTCCAAACTCCACTATGGCCAGGACCAAAGAGCTGTCAAAGGACACCAGAAACAAAATTGTAGACCTGCACCAGGCTGGGAAGACTGAATCTGCAATAGGTAAGCAGCTTGGTGTGAAGAAATCAACTGTGGGAGCAATTATTAGAAAATGGAAGACATACAAGACCACTGATAATCTCCCTCGATCTGGGGCTCCACGCAAGCTCTCACCCCGTGGGGTCAAAATGATCACGAGAAGGGTGAGCAAAAATCCCAGAACCACACGGGGGGACCTAGTGAATGACCTGCAGAGAGCTGGGACCAAAGTAACAAAGGCTACATCAGTAACACACTACGCCGCCAGGGACTCAAATCCTGCAGTGCCAGACGTGTCCCCCTGCTTAAGCCAGTACATGTCCAGGCCCGTCTGAAGTTTGCTAGAGAGCATTTGGATGATCCAGAAGAGGATTGGGAGACTGTCATATGGTCAGATGAAACCAAAATAGAACTTTTTGGTAAAAACTCAACTTGTCGTGTTTGGAGGAGAAAGAACACCATACCTACTGTGAAGCATGGGGGTGGAAACATCATGCTTTGGGGCTGTTTTTCTGCAGAGGGACCAGGACGGCTGATCTGTGTAAAGGAAAGAATGAATGGGACCATGTATCATGAGATTTTGAGTGAAAACCTCCTTCCATCAGCAAGGGCATTGAAGATGAAACGGGGCTGGGTCTTTGAGCATGACAATGTTCCCAAACACACCGCACGGGCAACGAAGGAGTGGCTTTGTAAGAAGCATTTCAAGGTCCTGGAGTGACCTAGCCAGTCTCCAGATCTCAACCCCATCGAAAATCTTTGGAGGGAGTTGAAAGTCTGTGTTGCCCAGCGACAGCCCCAAAACATCACTGCTCGAGAGGAGATCTGCATGGAGGAATGGGCCAAAATACCAGCAACTGTGTGTGAAAACCTTGTGAAGACTTACAGAAAACGTTTGACCTCTGTCATTGCCAACAAAGGGTATATAACAAAGTATTGAGATGAACTTTTGTTATTGACCAAATACTTATTTTACCGAGGAATTTACCAATTAATTCATTAAAAATCCTTCAATGTGATTTTCTGGATTTTTTTTTCCTCATTTTGTCTCTCATAGTTGAGGTATACCTATGATGAAAATTGGAGACCTCTCTCATCTTTTAAGTGGGAGAACTTGCACAATTGGTGGCTGACTAAATACTTTTTTGCCCCACTGTATATATACAACTTGTAAATGGAATGTCCTTTGCACTACCAGGGATTCTGGAATGTGTTACTGTTGAGATTGACCAAGATAAAACAAAAAATCTAATTATAAGTTTACACCTATACAGTTCATCAATATACAGTGCAACACCACCACCCTTTTTTTGAGATCTGTTAATATGAAACATCTAATATCCCTCTATTGCCATCAAAGAAGCCTGCTCTTCGTTGAGCCAAGTTTCAGAGACTGCGATAGCTGTAAATTTTCTATCCAGCTGTTTTAAATAGTCCTGAATCTGTGGAAAGTTTTTAAGACTTCTGTTGTTAAAGTGTATTATTGATAGTTTACCATCTACTTGCACTTGACTTTTGAATTGCTTTTCAGTGTAATATTCACAGTGATTATGAATATTATTGAAGAAGTGGTTATCAGGATCAATATCATTCTCCATCTCTTGTAGTTTATGTTCAGCATAATGAAATATTTCCAGAGTCTGAATTTCCTCTCTCTCTCTGTCAGATGACTTCCTCCAATTGGGGATGATTGATGTCTACTAAAGTCAGTCATGAGTTTTTTTTTTGTTTGTTTTTTAAAAGTACATTATCATGTTATGTCACAAAAGGATTGTTCTTGCCGTGTGTGTGGATATGGATTATCGTAGTCTCTTAATTTTCTTAATCAGTGTTCATCTGTATTTATTTAAGTTAGTGAGAGCTCTTATTATTATGGCCTTTGCTTCCTCAGGTGTTCCATTTAGTTTAATCCAGACTCTACAGTTTCTTGTCCATGTTGCCTGTATCTTGTTTTGTCTTTTCAACATCTGTGCTTGCCGTGCTATTTCAGCATTAGTCTTTGTTAAATGTTCATTTAGGTAAACTTCTGTTCCCTGTAGCTTTCTGGCCTGCCTCAGTATCATTTTTTACTCTTTTGTTCACAAAGCGCATCACAATTGATTTCTTTGTTTTATTTTCCTTTCTGGGTAGTGTATGGCAGGCTGAAATTGCATTTACTTCAACCTTTATGTTTCTACTTTCAAGGAACTGAAGCACCTGGTTTTCCAAGGAGACTGATTCACTTGGGGGAGCCTCCTCACCTCTCATTCCTGCTGTAGCATGAGCATATGATTGATATTTAAATTCTAGTCCACTAATTATTAAATCATCTATACGAGTATATTGTTCAAGATCCTCGATGC
The DNA here is from genome assembly GCA_020510985.1 of Pholidichthys leucotaenia. Lineage (NCBI taxonomy): Eukaryota > Metazoa > Chordata > Actinopteri > Cichliformes > Pholidichthyidae > Pholidichthys > Pholidichthys leucotaenia. The sequence continues at coordinate 392,694,597 of CM035836.1, read as the reverse complement.
GTCACTCCAAGTTTGCAGTTTTTTTGTCTCTTTCCTTAATTGTTAATTTCAGCTCTCGGACTTCCTCCATTAGCCCTAATAATTTGGACTGTTGATTGGCCACTTTGGTAAGTTCTTCTGACATGAAGTTCAGAGATTTTTTTAATCTCTTCCATTTCCTCTTTCTTTGGTGGCATTTTTTACTGATCTGATGATGGCAGGATAATTTCTGCTGGTGTTGCCGGTATCTGGTCCAGCTGACCTCGGATCCGTCTGGGGCCTCAGCTAGCCCCTCCGCTGCTTGCCCTGCCGCTTACCGCCGCTGTAATTGAGCTCCTATCCAGCTGGGGCCTTGGTTAGCTCCTCCGCCGAGCCCCGCTGCCCACCGCCACTGTAGTTGAGCTCCGATCTGGCTCCTATCCAGCTGGGGCCTCGGTTAGCTCCTCCGCCGAGCCCCGCCACTTACCGCTGCTGCAGTTGACCTCCGATCCGGCTGGGGCCTCAGTTAGTTCCTCCACTGAGCTCCGCTGCCTACCGCCGCTGTAGTTGAGCTCCGATCCGTCTCCTATCCAGCTCTATCTAGCTCCTCCGCCGAGCCCCAGTCACAAGATTCTAAGAATCTGTGCGGGAGGCTCAGCCGTCATCTACTGGACCGATGCCGGGTGGGTGAGACAAACCAGGGACAGAGTCGCTCCTTTGTGTCGGTGTTAGCTACGACTAGCTGTAGCATTAGCTCTGAGGCTAGTTAGCAGTTAGCATGCTAACTAGCCTCAGAGAACCCTGATTGCATCTGGCAGTGAAGAAGAGGCCTCGGTGTCCTCTTCGTTAGCTTTGTTAGCTATTAGCAGTTAGCTAACTGCTTATAGTTGCCCACAGCAGAGTAAACAAGTTTGGTGGACACGCCCCCTAATACTTTTTCTGCAGTGTTTGACTTCCGGGTTGCCGAGGCGCGTAGCCCTATGGCATGACTACACACGTAACTGAGTGGACACGTCTTAAAGGGGCAGTACATGAAAAATGTCAGATTAATATATGAAATGATATTCAAAAAATTCCTGCATCCACACCGTGATCTGAATCACCACCAAGATCTAGTCATCTGTTCCCCCTGCCACTACACACCTTTCCTGAAAATGTCATCAAAATCTGTTCATAGCTTTTTAAGTTATGTTACTAACAGGCAAACCAACCACCGCCACTAAAAACATTACCTCCGTCCTCCTTTGGCGGAGGTAATAATTTGGAACACAGTGTAGTTCTTGGACACCGTGCAAGAAAAAAGTTCTGCCACACTGATGTGTTAAGAACAAGCTGCAAGAACTTCCAAACCAGGGCTACAAGAACAAAATTATGTCATTTTGTTCTTGCAGCCCTGGGAAAGAGAACAAGTTTCTCTGTTCTTGCCGAGTATTATAGGCCTTTATGAGGAGGATGCCCCATCGTATGACATAGTCAAGCACTGGCATTGACAGTTCAAGTGTGGTCGGACATTGGTGGAAATGGCGCCCATTCCCGGGTGACCACCATATGCCATTGATGAAGACACCATATGGCAAGTGGAGGATCGCTGCATAACCACTTGCAAACTAGCCCAGGATGTCAAGATCAGTGTAGGGTCTGTGGAAAAAAATCGTCCATCCAAACATTTGCACATACAGAAGTTGTCTGCATGATGGATTCCCTGGTTGCTCACACCTTTCCAGAAGCAAGAATGAGTCACATGCTCTCAAGCTCTTTTGACCATGTGCCAAGAAAATGAGGAGGACTTCTTCGACACACAAGTCACACAGGATGAAACATGGGTCCATCACTATGATCTAAAGACTAAAGCCCAATGGAAGTAATGGAAGCATTATGACACCACTGTCGAAGAAGACACATGTCCAACCCTCAGTGGGCACAGTCATGCTCATGGTCTTTTCGGACCAGGATATGGAGTATTGATGATGGATTTCCTGTCAAAGGGTACCACAATTTCTGGGACTTGCTACATTTCACTGCTGCAGAAATTGTAGAAGGCCATCAAAACTGAGAGGCATGGCATGCTGACCAAAGGTGCTGAAGGGCAAGCACTTCCAAGACACGTTGATTTCTGAGGTCAAATCGTGGCTTCTGACACAACCTGCAGACTTCTGTAGGCGAGGCCTCCACAGCTGCATAAAGTGATGGGAGAAGTGTGTAACCCTTGGTGGTACCTACTGTATGTAGAGAAAGACTAATAACTGTGCCAAGTTTCATTCCTGTCTATGGGAAATGAGGGGAAATCTTTAATGAACAACCCTCATTGAAGGCAGTGCAGCGTTTCTTTGACCTACAGATGTTTTTATTTAATTTTGTGTCATTTCTGTTTTAATTCATTTTTTTTAATTAGGGATTCTGGGTTGACATTAGCTCTTCAGTGTCATTTTTGTTTGCTTATACAACAGAAACAAAGTTGTCTTCATTATGCATGCACCTTTTTGTCTCTTTGCGTTCAGATGTTTCTGGTGGGCCTGACGGGAGGTATTGCCTCAGGGAAAAGCACTGTGTCATCGATGCTGCGGGAGCTCGGCTGCCCCATTATTGATGCTGATATTGTGGCCAGGAAAGGTGGGTGGATACGCAGCTGATATGTCTCTTCTACAAAACAATTTATATTTACATAGAGTGTACAAATTCAAACTGAAGCTCTGGTCAAAAGTGTCATCCCGCTTAAGTCTTCTTCAGGCGACAGGCTCTCAGATAAACCGAGTTCATTAAGACGAATGCTTGTAGAGCATGGATGAATCATGAAGGCTGTCTCTGCTGACTGCAGGGAGAATGTTTTAGTTATGCAGCAAAAATAAAAAAGGTCACAGAAGTAGGTGAAGAGTGCACAGCTGCACAGTGGAGAAATTGTAAGGCATTATTTAGCAAATTAGTTAATTATGCTCAGTTAGTGAGTTATTTACAAAAACTGCTTCATATTTCTTCTCCCTCTTTCCCCTCTAGTCTTATTTTTTCCATCTTGTACAGTGAATACGGTACTGCACTACTGACCCGAATTTAATATTTTAACAATCTTTTTTTTTTATACATGTGCTCCTGAAGCAGTTCTAGGATAATTAATTCATAACATAGCATATAAACAACAAATGTTACAACTTTTTCTTGACACCAGTTGTGGAGCCGAACACTTCTGCCTATTCCCGCATCGTCTACCACTTTGGCTCAGAGATTCTGCTTGAAGATGGGAAGATCGACAGGCAGAAGTTGGGTGAAATAATCTTTGCCAGTGAGGAGAAGAGGAAGCTGCTGAACTCCATCACTCACCCAGAGATTCATAAAGCAATGCTCAAAGACATCCTCTTCTACTTTCTTAAAGGTGAGGAGGGTGGGGTCACTTCAGATTAATAACAGGAGAATTAAAGGAAAGCAGCACAAGACTGATTTGCAATGGAAGACTGTGATTTATTTTTTTTTTTTAATTTACAAGATTTCACAAGAAATGTTTTGAATATCTTTTTTATTTTCATGGTCTTCAGGTTTTGTGTTTTTTTTCCCCATATTTACTAATCAAATTTAACATTTTCTTAAAAGAGCTCAGCATAACACTGGACTAAACATTGAGCGTAAGCAGTAGTGACACAAATGTGTTAACAACAGAGAATTACGGAGACAAAAATTCAACTGACTAAGAGCCATAATAAGTCAGTGGTCCACATTCAGACAAGGATGATGCCTTATAATATTGGGGCCACTGTAGTTTGAAGAAAACTGAAGATACGGTGTCCATATTCCATGAATTGTCTCACTGAAGAATGAAGTAGACAAGTCAGACATTCCAGAGCAAAGCAGTCCATAATTATCCTATGCCAACTTGCTGAAGTAGAAGGTTTATTAATTATCCATGGTATGAAAATGTTTTTCCTTGCAGTATATGTAAATGTATCAATAATTTACCAAATCTAATAATATTAACCTCTTGTTTTGGATGGCGCAGTAACAAAGACAGTGGGTTCATATGCAAAGTCACACCAAATATTTTCTTCATGTCTTGCAAAACATCAATCCAGTATGCTTGTGTTTTAGGGCAGGACCAGATACGGCGAGTACATGTCCCCACTGAGCTAGTTTTTAAAAAAAAAAAAAAAATATTAAAATGTAATCTACATAGTGTTATTCCTCCCATGCTACTACTGGATAGCACACTTTTTGCTTTATGTACACACAACATACATATACACTACCGTTCAAAAGTTTGGGGTCACCCAGACAATTATTTTGTGTTTTCCATGAAAAGTCACACTTATTTACCACCATGAGTTGTAAAATGAATAGAAAATATAGTCAAGACATTGACAAGGTTAGAAATAATGATTTGTATTTGAAATAATAATTTTTTCCAAATACTCAACCTGCTCAAAGGAAGGTCAGTTTTATAGCTTCTCTAACCAGCTAAACTGTTTTCAGCTGTGCTAACATGATTGCACAAGGGTTTTCTAATCATCCATTAGCCTTCTGACGTAATGAGCAAACACATTGTACCATTAGAACACTGGAGTGATAGTTGCTGGAAATGGGCCTCTATACACCTATGTAGATATTGCACCAAAAACCAGACATTTGCAGCTAATAGTCATTTACCACATTAGCAATGTATATTAGATATTAGAGTGTATTTCTGATTAGTTTAAAGTTATCTTCATTAAAAAAACAGTGCTTTTCTTTCAAAAATAAGGAAATTTCTAAGTGACCCCAAACTTTTGAACGGTAGTGTATGTAATATACACTGTTCCGAATTATTATGCAAATAGGATTTTAGTGTCATAAACATTCAGTTGTTTGTTTTTCAATTAAACTCATGGATGGTATTGTGTCTTGGGGCTCTTTGGATCACTGATATCAATCTCAGACACCTGTCATAATTAGTTTGCCAGGTGAGCCCAATTAAAGGAAAACTGCTTAACCCTCTGAGTGTGTGAATTTGCGTGCCCCTAGTGGCAGAGCGCGGCGCTGCGCCTGTCATCTCACTCTGACATGATTGGCTCCATTCAGGATTTGTACTGATCTGCCAGTTTCAGAAGGTGGCAGACAACTGTTGGAGGACTCAATGGATGACACGTAATACACCAAAGAAGAAGAACTCCTCATTTCCTTTTCCTGTTTTTAGCATTTTAGCCCAGAAAGCTAATATGATCGCGATGGGTCATCGTCACTGTCACTTTGTACGTGGAAAATAGCTGTGGGATACAAGTGAAATTTATGTGGGATAATCATAAGACTTTGTAGATGTGGTAGAGACCGTGAATGACCGACAGAATGCAAAATAGCGACCACAAAGGGTGAAAACGCAGCGACCACGCCAGCCAGCCAGCCCCCCTTTGTCAAAAGTAAGTGAGGAATTTCTGTTTTTGTTTTTGTTTTTTTCTTAATGTACTGATTTCTTGCTCATATATTTTGAAGATAAGATGATGAGGTACCTCTGTACAAAAAACGGTGTCAAAAGACTGAACCATTCTTTGTGTAAATACGTCCAAAGTCCAGTTTTGACCGAGTTATGGAATTTAAAAAGGTGCCTCGACATTATGCAAATTAGATGCGTAAATTTATTCCTAATCTGAAACTTTGGATCATATTTTGCATCTTTCTAATTTACAGTAAGCCATTTTCTCTTACCACTTTCAAGTTATAGCCTTGGAAATCTGAACTATTTCACTGACAAAAAATATTTATCACTCTTGACCACTAGGGGTTATGTTGCAGTTTGGCGACAGACACACTCAAAAGGTTAAGGCAAGGCAAGTTTATCTGTATAGCACATTTTGTGTACAAGACAATTCAGTGCGCTTTACATAAAGCATTACAGCAAGTTGCAAAAGGAATACATCAGAATTTAAAAGCAAACTAAAAAGTAAATTAAAGAGAAACAAAAACAAGCTAAAATAGTGATATGTGAGGGGCATAAAAACTAAACGTAAGAAGGATGTTCCACATAATTAAACATGCCACAGGTTTTAATAGGGAAAAGGAAAAGGATCTCTCTGCTGCAAAAAGCGTCAAATAGTGCAATGCCTTGGACAAGGTATGAAAACATTAGATATTTCATGAAAACTTAAGTGTGATCATCGTACTGTGAAGAAATTTGTGGCTGATTCAGAGCACAGATGGGTTTGTGCAGATAAATTTAACCCCAGATCTAATCCTGCGGTCCAGGGATCAAACCTGTGACCTTCCGCTCACCAGTCCACATCCCTAACCATTAGGCCACCACTGCCCACCAAGGCCCATAAAAGCGTAATGAGGAAGGTTTCTGCCAGACAAATTAATCAGATTAAGAGAGCAGCTGTTAAAATGCCATTACAAAGCAGCAAACAGGTATTTGAAGCTGCTGGTGCCTCTGGAGTCCCACAAACCTCAAGGTGTAGGATCCTCCAGAGGCTTGCACTTCTGCATAAACTATTCGGCCACCCCTAACCAATTCTCACAAGCAGAAACTGTTGCAGTGGCCCCAGAAATACATGAAGACTAATTTTCAAACAGTCTTTGTTTACTGATGAGTGTCGTGCAACCCTGGACGGCCCAGATGGATGGAGTAGTGGATGGTCACCATGTCCCAACAAGGCTGCAACGTCAGCAAAGAGGTGGCAGAGTCATGTTTTGGTCCGGAATCATGGGGAGAGAGCTGGTAGACCCCTTTAGGGTCCCTGAAGGTATGAAAATGACCTCGGCAAAGTATATGGAGTTTGTGACTGACCACTTTCTTCCATGTTACAAAAAGAATTGTGCCTTCCATAGCAAAATTATCATCATGCATGACAATGCATCATCTCATGCTGCAACGAATACCAAGGATACGAAGGAGCCATGTCATCTGCTGGTGTTTGTCCACCGTGTTTTATCAAGACCAAAGTCAGTGCAGTCGTCTACCAGGAAATTTTAGAGCACTTCATGCTTACCTCTGCTGACAAGCTTTATGGAGAACCTGATTTCATTTTCCAGCAGGATTTAGAACCCCCCCTCACTGCCAAAAGTATCAAAACCTGGCTTAATGACCATGGCATCACTGTGTTTGATTGGCCACCAAACTCTCCTGACCTAAACCCCATAGAGAATCTATGGAATATTGTCAAGAGGAAGATGAGAGACACCAGACCCAACAATGCAGACGAGCTGAAGGTCACTATCAAAGCAACCTGGACCTTCATAACACCTCAGCAGTGCCACAGGCTGATCACCTCCATGCCACGCCACATTGATACAGTAATTAATCCAAAAGGAGCCCCGACCAAGTATGGAGTGTGTACATGGACATACTTTTCAGTCGGCCAACATTTTTATTAAAATTTAAAAAAAAAAAATAATTTTATGTAATATTCTAATTTTTTGAGAAACTGAATTTGGGTTTTTCATGGGCTGTAAGCCATAATCATCAAAATTAAAATAAACACTTGAAATATATCACTCTCTGTGTAATGAATCTATATAATATATGGGTTTCAGTTTCTGAAATGAGTGACAAAAAAAATTGAACTTTTTCATGATATTCTAATTTTTTGAGATGTATCTGTAAAGAACACTGGTGTTGGAGAAACAGCGGGCGTAACGCAGTCCTTTGCAGGGAAGCAAGCCCAGCCCGCTCGATCAGCGGTAGATGGGAGTCCCTTTGCAGGACCACGACTCAACATCATAGATGGCGCTCCTCTCGGTGTGCTCGCACGACTATCTAAAAATTTAAAGTTGATAATAATACCACCATGATTGTGGAGCAGAATGCCCAGATCAACTGGATATCATATGCGGCCATATGCACGGTTTGACTAAACGACGACTGTCACCAAACTGGTCACAAAAACGCACAAAATAAATGATTCTAACACACACTTTACGGTGCTGCCTAGACACATCATCAGTGATGTAACCTGTGGTCATTGGGTGTTTTGGGTCATTATACATCATACACCCTCTCACAGGCGACCCAGCCAGGGTTGATCAAACCCCGACTTGTGTCTAGGTGGCTCGAGACGTCCACGGATCACTCCTTCTGATCCACAGCCATCGTGATGCTCTTTCAGCAGCATCAGTGATGTTCTTGATGGCTTTCTTGTTGAGTCTCCCTCTGATCCCCAACTGCTTGAGGGCCCTGCAGAGTGACTGACCGGCAAAACCTTGGCAGCCAACCTCTGTGGGGTAGAGCCAGGTCTTCCATCCCCTACTACGGCAATCACCAACAAGCTCCCCATACTTGGCCCTCTTCCTTTCAAAGGCCTCTTCCATCCGGTCTTCCCAGGGCACAGTCAGTTCCAACAAGATCACCTGCTTGGAAGATTCTGACACAAGATCCATGTCTGGTCTAAGTGTGGTCATTATGATGTTATCAGGGAATCTCAGCTGTCTTCCCAGGTCAACCTTCAGTTGCCAGTCTCGTGCAGTTGCCAGAAGTCCCCCTCCCCCCCAATGGGTTTGTGCAATGCTATGGCTTCTCACCAGCTTTGATGAAGGGTATGGCATGCTTTGCTGGGTGTTGCTGCCTGCTGAAAGAGATCCCTGCACTGATTGACTCTGCTACAGCCTTCAGTACCTGGTCATGCCTTCACCGATGGCGCCCCTCACTGAGGGCTCTCGGGCAGCTACTTAGGATGTGTTCCAGGGAACCTCTTTGCTGGCATAGAGAGCATGAATGGGCTTCTATCAGGCCCAAAGTGAAGAGGTTGGTTGGGCCTGGAAGAACATCGTACACCGACTGGATCAAGAATTTGATCTGGTGTGGCTCCGCTCTCCAGAGCTCTGACCAGGAGACTTTAGGTTCCATTGCCTCCTCCCACCTGGTCTATGCCCCTGCTGGCACATTCCAACTATGCTGCTGGTTCGTGTTTCCTCCACTCCCACTCTGATTTCATCCTGAACCAACTGACGTCTTTCCTTTCCCTGGACCTTGCTGTACTGAGGTCTTGGGTTGCTCCCAAGGCCTGCCCGCCCTGCTGCAACTGTCCCCACCAGCTATTTAAACTGCAGCCGTGCCTCAGCCTGTTCAACGACTTCATGGGCTTTAAATTTCCTGCCCGTCTTCACCTGAATACCAGCCAATGAGACTTTGATGTCACTAGAGTCTGTGTACAGCGTCACTTCTCTTGCCTGGGAAACTATGAATTCCTCTGACAGACTACTGAATGGGAGTTGAAGCTTGTTGTTTCTCCCATATAAGGCGATGCTGCTGAGGCTGTGAGGCAGGCCCAGCTACCTACGCAAGAAGTGGCTGATCTTCTTCTCAAAACCTTCAACGGTGCTCAGTGGAACGTCATAGATAAGCAGTGGCCAGAGGAGTCGTGGTAGGATGCCATGCTGGTAAATCCAAGCCTTGAATTTTCCTGGCAACCCAGACTTGTCTGTCTCTCCAAGCCAGGTTCCTAGTTGATTGCTGGTCTCTTGGAGAGTGGCTGTGTCCCTTAGCGTACTGTTGAAAACCTTTCCCAGGCTCTTGACTGGTTTCTCAGTAATTGATGGAATCTGGACTCCTCTGATGAAAAATCTAAACTTATCAGACACCTTTCCCTTCTTCACAACTAGGGCTCGGGACTTTGATGGTTTAAAGTCCATTCATCCCCAGCTAATGAGACGTTCAAGGCCTTGAAGGATCCACCTGCAGCCCAGGACTGATGTTGTAGTCACCGTCAGATCATCCATAAATGCTCTAATGGGGGGCTGTCGCACACCTGATCTAGTGAGTGGACCTCTGCACTCCACTTCTGCTGATTTTACAAGCATATTCATGGCCAGGGCAAATAAAATCACTGAGACAGTGCAGCCGGTGATGATTCCCTTCTCTAGCCTAGGAATAATTTTTATTTAAATATTTACTGACAAATGGGCAACACTAATGCAACAGTTGCAGCCAAACGGGTCATTCTGCTGCGTGTAATATTGGTGTTTTGTACTTATAAAAGGATGCACTAGAATGGGTCTCAAATATTTGTAAATGTGTCCCGTTATAGTAGTGTGAGTTCATTGATGATACACTATAAATTACACATATAAACTAAAACAGTTATAATGATGACTGAACAACTCCCATTCCCCAAAGTGCAAGATACAACACCTATGAATATAAGTCATAAAAGATCACAGAAATAAGTAATCTGGCAAAAAAATAAACAAGGGTTTATTTATTTATTATACCATTATATTGCCATGATTGCATAGGTTTAAAGGATAATTTGGCATATGTGGAGAACACGAGGTGTGCAAGTACACTGGGACACACAACAGCGGGGACTCGGGGATCTAGCTAAGAACACTGGTGGATCCAACACAGGACAGAAGCAGCAGTCGGACCGTGGTCCTTTGCTGGAAGGCAAGCCCAGTCTGCGTATTAGGTCAGTGGCTGCTCCTTCGTGTGCTATGCTCCTCCCGAAGTGCTTGCGTGAGTGTCTAAAAATTAAAACTTAATAATAATACCGCTATGATTATGGAGCGGAATGGCCAGATCAATTGCATATCATATGCGGCCACATATGCACGCTTTGACTAAAGGATAACCGTCACCAAACAGGACACAAAAATGCCCAGATAACGAAATAAATAATTTTTAGTTAAAGGGGAACACTGATTCAGTGGTTGCAGGAAAACTGGTCTTTCTACTGTGTTTCTTTCTGTTAACCCCTCAACACCTGAATTTATTTCCAATTATGAAAAAAAAAAAAAAAAAAAAAAATTCACTTGTGTTTTTGCTTTCAAGTAGATGCTAAATTAAGTTGAGAAAGTTAATTTGACTATAGCACATAAAATAGATATAATTTTAGGTATGATGCAAATTAGCGACAACAGACATCTATGGTTAAAAAAAATGGAAAAAAAGCACCTGTTCCAATCTCAAGTATGAAGAGTCTGTTTATTTATGCAGCAAAGTTATTTTCAGCTCTCATGACTGCCAAACTATAACCCTAACCATAACCCTAACCCTAACCCTAGCAATCAGGAAATGGATGGTGCTCCGTCTCTGACTGTTCCTACGAGAAACTAATGCTTGCAAAAGGTTCCTAGGTATGTGTTGGAAGTGCTCCAACCGGAAGTGGAGGAATACAGACGGTATTTTGGTTGCATTTGGAGCGGAAGCGGTTTGATGCGAATTCGCGACAACAGGCGTCAAGGGGTTAAGTATTTTGTTTATGTGGTGTCTAAGCTGAAAGAACCTGTAAAGGTCTTGATTTATTAGACCTTGTTTTTTCAAATCTTCAAAACTTCTTAAAGTTTGCCCTTTAAAAAAATCGTAATATTTTATCAGTCCGTTCTCTTTCCACTTTTTAAATCTAGTGTCTATTTTATTAGGAGTAAAGTCTTGATCATAGGCAATCCATTGTAGTAAACGATAGGGTTCTTTAGTTTGATTCTCTCTGACTATCTTAAACCAAATTTTTAACGGGGTCTCTATCCACGGGTTAGTGTTATTCAAAAGTTTAGGTAAGGCATTGTTCCCTGTTATCGCCTGTAGGGGAATGTCACTTGTTATTTGGCATTCCATCTCCTTCCATTGTGCAGTGTAGACTGGGTTGCATATCTCTACTAAAGTTTTAATTTGTGCGGCTTTAAAATAGTCCCTGATATTTGGCAGCGCGAGCCCACCTTTGTCTTTGTTTAGCTGTAGGGTTCTAGATCTGATTCTAGGTCTCTTGACCTGCCATATGAATCTTGAGATCCTTCTGTCCAGTTCTTGCCATGTTTTTTTGGGAGGTTCTACGGTATTGTTTGGAAAAGGTATAGAAGATGTGGAAGTATATTCATTTTGACTGCTTCAATTCTTTGTGCAGTACCCAGGAATGGTATCATATTCCATCTTGCTAGATCAGATTTTATTTTTGCCATCAGTGGATCATAGTTTAGTGTTATAATTTTGTTGAGTTGTTTCGGGATATTGACCCCCAGATATTTCATAGATTCCATCTCCCAGTTAGTTTTGAGTTTGCTTAGTAAATATTGATTTGGGTCATAGTTGAATGTTAAAATTTGGGTTTTATGCATGTTTAATTCGTACCCCGATAAATCTCCATACTCTGAAAAAACTGAGACTAGTTCTGGAAAAGAGGTGTCCGGCTGCCCCGGATATATTAAAAATGTCATCAGCAAAGGGTGCTATTTTATGTTCCTTCTGATCAAGTGTAATACCTTGAATTTTTTGATTCTGTCTTATCCATTGGCTCAGAGGTTCTATGAAGATTGCAAAGAGCAGTGGAGACAAGGGGCAGCCCTGACAACATCCTCTTTCCAGTTCAAAAGATGATGATAATTTACTGTTAATCCTTATTTTAGCTGTTGGTTTTTTATATAATGCCTGGATAGTTCTAATGAAGTTATGAAAATTGAAACTGGATAAGATTCTATATAGGAAAGACCAGTCAACCGAATCAAACGCTTTTTCAGCATCTAATCCCAATATGGCTGCATTTAAGTTATATTTTTTTATATGATGAATTATGTGTAAGGTGCGTCTAATGTTATCTTGTGTCTGTCTTTGTCTTATAAAACCTGTTTGGTCTAAGTGAATTAAGTCTGTCAGTATATTTTCTAACCTTTTGGCAAGGATAGTGGTAAAAAGCTTATAGTCCTGATTTAACACACTGATTGGTCTGTAGTTGGAGCAGTCTAGTTTATCCTTTTCAGGTTTAGGTATGACTGCAATGACCCCTTCTCTCCAGGAGGGGGGGGTTTCCCCTTTGTGGAGGACATAGTTAAATGTTTTCAGGAGGAGAGGAGATAGTTGCTGTTTAAAGGTTTTGTACCACTCTGCTGTATAGCCATCTGCTCCTGGGGATTTGTTAGCATTAAGTTTCATAATTGCTTTTTCTAATTCTTTAGGTTGTATTTCTGACAATAGTGTTTTATTTTGTGACTCAGTAAGTTGGGGAAGGTTTAATGTATTTAGGAAGGCTTCGGATGCATTTTTATGTTTTTTGAGGGAGTACAAGTTCTTGTAGTAGTTCTCGAAGCTTTTAAGAATTTCCTGAATTCTAAATTTAATTTCCTTTGATACTGGGTCTCAGATTTTGTAGATTGCTCTCTCCGTTTGTTGTTTCCTCAATTTATAGGCTAGTAATTTTGCCGATCTGCTACCTGTTTCATAGTATTTTTGTTTCAGAAATGTTAGTTTCTTCTGGATTTCTATTGTGTAGATCTCATTTATTTGTTTTTTAATTTAAGATAAGATAAGATAAGCCTTTATTAGTCCCACAACGGGGAAATTCCAGGATTGCAACAGCACAGGGATAGCAACACTCAGAGCAACAATCAGAAGGCAAGAAAACAAAACAAGCAAGCAAGAGCAGCTAATATACATATGTACATATTACTATAAAATATATATATATACACACACACACACACACACAGACACACAGTGCAGAGCATTGTAGCTGGATGGAATAAATATATGAATATATGAACACACAGTACAGAGCATTGTAGCTAGATGGAATAAATATGTAAATATATAAACACCCACAGTACGGAGCATTGCAGCTAGGTGGAATAAATATGCAAGTATATAAACACACACAGTGCGGAGCAATGTAGCTAGATGGAATAATATGTAGATATATAAAAACACAGTGCGGAGCATTGTAGCTAGATGGAATAAATATGTAAATATATAAACACACACAGTGCAGAGCATTGTTGCTAGATGGGATGAAACAGCATAACCGTCTAGTTATCCTACATGGTATGATTATGTGCCCATACATATTCTCACCCTCCATAGCGACCGGTATGTTCCTAGTTGTATGCCGGAGAGGACCATTGTGTAAGTCTATTGCATCTTTTGCATTCAAAAAACTATTAGTTTGTTACGTCTTTTTGCTATCTCTGCGAGCAGCCCTGCTTAGGTTGTACAGTCTGACAGCCATTGGTAGGAAGGACCTACGAAACCTCTCGGTTGTGCACCTGGGATGATGTAGTCTGCTGCTAAATGAGCTCCTCAGTGCATCCAGTATGTCCTGCATAGGGTGGAACTCGGACTCCAGCAGAGATGACAGTTTAGCCACCGTCCTTCTCTCTCCTATCTCCTCCATCGGATCAAGGCGCTGCCCCAGGACAGAGCTAGCTTTCTTAATCAGTTTGTTCAGTCTCTTCCTATCGGCTGCAGTAATGCCACTGCCCCAGCAGACCACTCCAAAAGTGATGGCTGATGCCACCACCGTGTCATAGAATGACTTCAGCAGCGCCCCTTGTACACCAAAAGACCTGAGTCTCCTCAGCAGGAACAGCCTGCGCTGTCCCTTCTTGTAGAGTGCGTCAGTATTGTGTGACCAGTCTAGTTTATTGTTCAGATGAACACCCAGGTACTTATAGGATGTCACCATCTCGATGTCTGTTCCCTGTATATTTACTGGTGCTGTGAGGGGCTGCCCATGCCTGCGGCAGTCCACCACCAGCTCCTTAGTTTTCCTCGCGTTGATCTGGAGGCAGTTCCGATGGCACCAGTCCACGAAGTCCTGGATAAGCCCTCTGTACTCAGCTTCATCTCCGTTGGAGATGAGACCAACGATCGCAGAGTCATCAGAGAACTTCTGTAGATGGCAATGTGTTGTGTTGTGTGAGAAGTCCGCAGTATAAAGAGTGAACAGGAAGGGAGCCAGCACCGTTCCCTGGGGGGCCCCCGTGCTACTGATGATCGTGTCGGAAACACAGTCCCGGGTTCTCACAAACTGAGGCCGGTTTGTGAGGTAGTCCAGGATCCATGATGACAGGTGCTGGTCCACCCCTGCGCGCAGCAGCTTGTCCTTCAGGATCATCGGTTGGATGGTGTTGAAAGCACTGGAGAAGTCAAAGAACATGATCCTCACCATATTCCCGGGCTTCTCCAGGTGGGACAGAGAACGGTGAAGGAGGAAGATCACCGCATCCTCCACCCCAATGCCATGCTGGTAGGCGAACTGGAGTGGATCCATCGCTGGTTCCACCAGGGGGCGGAGATGAGCAAGGAGCAGTCTCTCCAGGGTCTTCATCAAGTGGGACGTCAAGGCCACCGGTCTGTAGCTGTTCAGGTCTTTGGGGTGGGAAGTTTTTGGTACAGGTACCACACAAGATGTTTTCCACAGCTGTGGTACCCTCCCCAGTTTCAGGCTCATGTTGAAGATATACGTCACAATCCCACACAGCTGGTCTGCACAGGACTTGAGGAGCTTTGCGCTGATGCCGTCCGGTCCCGACGCCTTCCTCGCCTTGATCTTCCTCAGCTCCGTCCTCACCTGGGTCTTGGTCAGGGTCAGGATGGGGGGCTGTGTGTTGGGAGTGGGGGGGGGTGTCGGTGGAGTGGGGAGTGGGCAGCAGGACTTGATTTCTTAGAGGCAGCAGTGGTTGTTGTGCAGACAGGGGGGAGGGCGGTTGGTCAAATCTATTGAAAAACAGATTCAGGTTGTTCGCCCACTCCCTGCCCCCCGTGGCCTGGGGGGAGGTATTCTGGAGCCCCGAGATGGTTTTGAGGTTTCTCCAGACCCCGCTGATGTCGCTCTGTTGCAGCTTGTCCTCCTTAATTTCCTTAATTTTGAGCGAGTCATTAGAATGAGTGTTGTCTTTGTGCAGTTTTTCTAGTTTCTTAAGTTCTGACTCTAATGTGACTAGTTTTTCTTGTCTCAGTTTCTTTTGGATTGCCAGTTTTGCGATAATCTTTCCCCTTATTACAGCTTTGCATGCGTCCCACAGTATTAAAGGGGATACTTCTCCATTATCATTTTCTTCCAAATATCTGAGAATATCTGATTCCAATTCATCTTTCAGTGGTCCTTTCAGCACATTTGAATTTAACCTCCAAGAAAATGTATTATTTGTGTATTTTTGGATACTTAAGTCCGTATAGATCGGACTGTGGTCAGAGAGATCCATCAGTCCTCTTTTACATGTTTTTACTCTTCCAATGTCTCTATTAAACATAAAAAAAAAATAGTCAATCCTTGAGTATGATGAATGTGGTGCTGAGTAAAATGTATAATCTTTTACACTGGGGTTGAATTCCCTCCACACGTCACAGATTCCCATTTCTTTTAGTAGCATCCGAGTTTTTCTACTTTGAGTGTTATTTTGATGTGGAGAATTACCTGATGCATCCCAGTATGGATTCAGTCTTAGATTGAAGTCTCCACCACATATCACTAAACCTTGGGCTTTAGTTATCATTAGGTCAAATACATTTTTATAAAATTTCCAGTTAGCCCCTGGAGGTGCATATACATTCAGCAGGGTGATATCTTCTCCCTCCAGCCGACCAAGTACCATGCTAAATCTCTCTTCTTTATCTTTGTGTTCTGATTTTTTTTCCAAATATAATTTTGGTTGAGATCAATGTCGCTACCCCCTTCCTCCTCCCTGACTTATATGAAGATGAAGAGATCATTTTAAACCCTTGTCTATTAAGTTTAGTGTGCTCCACGTCTGTTAGGTGGGTTTCCTGTAAATATATTATTCCTGCTTTGTCTTTTTTCATTTTGCCTAGAATCTTGGATCTTTTAACTGGATTCAGGATCCCTTTTACATTATATGAGATTATTTTGGTTACACCCTGTTTCTCCATTGTGTTGTCTTATTTAGTATAACAGTGTGGTGGCCCTCTTTTATGCTACTCAGAAACTGAAAGAACATTAAGAACATAAAAAACATTAAGAACATAGTATATAAAACTTTAAAACAAAAAACTGACAAAAGATCTTCCTGAGCTGAGGTCTTTTTAGTGACCTTAGAAGAGCCTTGATGGTGTGTTGGCTCTGGGGGAAATTCCTCAAACTCTGTTACGTGTTGAGGGCCCTCTCTTACCCCTGTAAGTTGTCCCATGTTTTTAACGTGAATTTCAGATCCCAATCCGAACTTGTAATGTTTTTTTTTTTTTTTTTTTTTTATCCCTATACCCTATGAAATTGTGCGCAACCTCCCACCACCATCACAGCTAACAGTCACGTTAATACAGTATTTGTTAGTGTGGAGAGGTCATGTGGTTCATTGTCACATTTCTATTTTAACAAGTTTTTGTTTTTTTTCAAGACTTATTTGTTTCTAATATTGTGTCTGTTCCATGAAATGTTTTACCACTTGATACTTGCTGATTCTGCATCTCCTTTAATGTTTGTTACCTTGTAGGAGGAGGGTTGGATGCGCAGATTGACTAAAAATATTGTTTGTTTTTTTTTTTCCACAATATCTTTATTGAACCTTTTTTTTTTTTTTTAACAAACATGATACAAACAATCAAACACTAACACTAAAGTACTACAAAAAAAAAAAATGCACTAAAAACACCAACAACCACCAACAAAATCAAGTCTTCAACAATGCTCCTCTGTTTAGTCTAGACAATCCAATACATAAGTATACATATTATGTTCACCAGTTTGGAATTTACAAGGTCCACACACATCATTCACCTTCTTCTTCAAGAGTTATGTTTAAATTTTTTACATAATCAATAAAAGGTCTCCATATATTCTCAAACACAATTTCCTTTGATTTCAGTATATATGTTATTCTTTCTAATGGAAGGTTTGTTAACATCTGTCTTAACCACTGAGTCACATCTGGTCTATGAGTCTTTTTCCATAATAGTGCAATACATTTTTTGGCATTAAGCAAACTGAGGTCTATGAATGTTCTTTCACTTTTATTAAAATTATGCTTTTCTGGGTACAGACCCAACAAAAACAGTTTAGGATTCAATATGATTTGTTTTGAGATTATTTTTTCAATTGTTACCCTCACCTCTTCCCAAAACATTCTTATTAATCTACATTCCCATAAACAATGAAATAGGGTTCCTTTACTTTCCATGCATTTTGTGCATGTATCTGGTATATTTTTGTTATATCTATTTAACTCCTCCGGTGTAACATACATCCGCATTAACCATTTGAAATGTATCAATTTAAGGCGTGCATTTATTGATTTGGTTTGAGCTTCTGTACAAGCCAATTCCCATTGTTCCTCTGAAATTTCAATTTGCAGATCTTCTTTCCAGTAGTTTAATCTTTTCAGTGAATTTTCACTTGAAGATAGTGTCAATGAGTTATAAAACTCTGAAATAATACCCTTTCTTTTACTATCTTTCATCATCATTTTTTCCAAGGATGAATAAATAGGTCGAGTGAGAGCTTTATTTTGATTTGATCGAATAAAGTTTCTAAGTTGAAGATATTTAAAAAAATGTGTTCTATTGAGATTAAATTTGATCCTCAGCTCTTCAAAAGACATTATGTTGTCTGCACATGGCAAATATAAATCCTGAATCTTTTGTATCCCTTTTAAATTCCATACTTTAAATACAGCGTCCGCTCTCCCTGGTTTAAAATATTGATTACCCCATATTGGACTAAATTGTGACAATAACTGTGGTTCTTTTAAATAGTTTTTAGCTTCACACCATATTTTGATCATATGCTTTACAAATGGATTTTTAACTTGTTTTTGTAATTTTTTTGCCGAATCTGAGTATATGAATATGGGAAGAGGTAAAGGTAAATTGTATGATTCCATTTCAGTCCAGTGAGGGAGATCATTTGATGAAAAATAATATGTCATAGACCTCAGTTGTGCCGACCAATAATACAACATAAAATTTGGACATTTCAGACCTCCACGATCAAATGGTAAATATAATAAAGACAAACGTAATCTAGCCCTCCTGTTGTTCCATATAAATTCCACTAACTTTTTTTTTATTCTTGAGAATAGATCTAAAGGTGGTGATAAGGGAATGTATTGAAATAAATAAAGTATTTTAGGTAAAATATTACTTTTAAGTATATTGATTCTCCCGATCATCGACATCGGTAGTGACATCCATCTCTGAAGTAACTCATTGATATCTGACATTAAGGCTTCATAGTTGACACTGGCGACTGATTCTAGCTTAGGCATAATTTGGATTCCTAAATATTTAAACTGATTTACAACATTGAATTGATTTACCTCAGGGGCTGGGTAATTTCTCTGGGTCTCATTTAGCATTAATATTGAAGATTTAGTTTTATTTATTTTATATCCTGATATTTCCCCAGACTAAAAATATTGTTATTCCCTCCTGTAAACGCTCAGTTTTTCCTTATAGCCCTGGAGCTGGGTTTCCCGCTGCTGGCCCGTGGATTTTGAGGGTCTCTGTGTGGACCATGTTTGAGCCTTGATTCTTTCGATCGGGTCTGCTGCGGGTTTATACACCGTTACCGGGAGCCCTCTTCTCGCCATATCCGTGGTTGCTTCTTCCGCCGAGTTGTAGAGACACGTCTCATCCCCGTAAAAAACTCACAGCTTCGCCGGAAATGGAGTTTGAAAGCGCAGTTTCTTCTCTCGTAGTACCTTTTTAGCGTTGTTGTATTCCCGATGCTTTTTAAGGACCTTCGGGGCGTAGTTGTGCTCCACAAAAACTTTTCTCTCTTGGTGCATTAATCCTTTTTTCTGCCAAGCCAGTCTTACAACCTCTTCTTTTATTCTGGAGTTGGAGAACTTCACCACCACCGATCTTGGCGGCGCTGCCGCCGACTGCCTTGGGGCTAATGTACGGTGCGCCCTTTCTATCTTCAAGTCGGTGGATTGGGGAATTTCCAACTTCTCTCTCAGTATGGATTCCACGCATGCAGCCATTGTGGTGAAACCGTCCTCGACTCCTTCTTTCAGACCATGAATTCTTATGTTGCCTCTTCTTAGTCTTCCTTCTTGGTTGGTTAGCTTAGCCTCCAGTCTTGACTGTCGTTTGAGTAATTCCAACACGGTTTCTTTCAGCCCTTTTATTCTTTCCTCTGCTTCCATGATTCGGTCCTCAGCCTGGTCCACTCTGCTGTTTGTCCTTTTTATTTCGTCTTTAATTTCACGAAATTCGGCCCAACACTCTCGGCGAAATTGTCTTAATTCTTGAAGTACCATTTTTAAGCTAACCGTGTTGCTAGCTTCATTCAGCTCCTCTGCTTCCGAGTGGATGTCCTCCAGGTCAGATTCTCCCGCCGATGCGTGTCTTGGCCTGGTAAATGTCGATCTCTTCTGTTTTCCTTGAGGCATAATGACTTTGTCTTTTGATTTTCACTCTTCCAAAAATCTGTTAAATCTGATTTTCAAGGTATTTTCACGGATCGGGTCTGGGAGCTTCAGCGTTAAGCTGCTATCACCATGGTGTCCAGAAGGGAAGTCCGATTGATTAGTTTTAAAAACCTTTTAACAACCATATATTGCTACAATATAAAATGATGCACTACAATGGGTCTCAAATATTTGTAAACGTGTCTTGTTATAGTACTGCATGAGTTTATTGAAGATACACAGAATAACTTCAATATTACACTTAACTATCACAGAACAGTGATACAGCATAATGATAATGGTGCAAGATACAACACTATTATGAATATAAGTCATAAAAGATCACACAAATAAGTGATCTGACAAACAAATAAGGGCTCCTAAACAGTCGCTAATACTGGATGTCCCATTCATTCTCAACAATTAGGTATTCTGTAAATAATATTTACACAATCAAATAAATCTTAGTGCCGTTCAGTCCTTTTCATACTTGTCAAACTCTAATGTGTGATTGCCTACATATAGGCTGCACCTCTGTGTATTCCACTTTCAAACACACCCTACATTTGGGCCTGTAAAGTCTAATTGGGACACCTGTTTCAGATAGGAATAATTGCATTCTACGGGCAATGCACTAGTATTTAATAAAGTGGAATGATGCAGGGAATACATATTGAACACGCTTGGTAAAATTCATTTAATATTTAATAGAAAAGCCTTTGTTGGTAATAACAACTTCCAGATACCTCCTGTATGGAGAAACTAGGCACAGGCATTGCTCAGGAGTGAGTTAAGCCCATTCTTCCACACAGACTGTCTTCAAATCTTGAAGGTTCCATGGGTGTCTTCTATGAACTCTGATCTTCAGTTCATTCCATAGATTTTCAGTTGGATTCAGGTCAGGTGACTGATTGGGCCATCCTAGCAGCTTTATTTTCCTTCTCTGGAGCCAGTTGAGAGTTTCCTTGGCTGTGTGTTTGGGATCATTGTCTTGCTGAAATGTCCACCCATGTTTCAGCTTCAGCATCTTGGCAGATGGCAACAGGTTCTTATCAAGGATGTCTCTGTACATGTGTCCATTCATCTTTCCTTCAATTATATGAAGTCTGCCTGTACCATGTGCTGAAAAACACCCCCACACCATGATGGGATGTGCAGTGTCATTTCTCCTCCAAACATGCTGTGTTGTGGGCATCTAAAAGGTTCAATTTTGGTCTCATCTGACCAGACTGTAGTCATGTGAAAAAATTAGGACACCCCATTAAATATTCAGTTCTTTATTAAGAAATGTTCACATATCTATGTCTAACCTTGTTTTTGTTTTTATTTGCAATTTTTAACATTTATTTTAGCCATTTTAAGTGGGAATGAATGTGGGAGTGTTCTAAAAAAGATGGGGGCATCCTAATTTATTCCTCACTATTTGTTTAGAATTACATTTTACAGAAAATTTGAAAAGTCTTTAATTTTTAATTGTTTAGTTGTATTGCATGAATCTCCCAGTATTTTTAACATTGATATTAAATATCCATATGTCCAAATATGTTAACAAACCACACAGGCTTATACAGTGTGCCCTAATTTTTTTCACGACTGTATATTCTCCCAATATTTTACTGGCTTGCCCAAATGTTGTGTAGCAAACTTTAAACAAGCTTCACCATGCTCACCACCAGAGTGGTGGGCTAGAGGTAGCGCATCCGCCCCACAACCGGGAGGTTGTGGTTCAAGTCCTGGCCAGGTCATGCCAAAGACCATATAAAAATGGAACTTCCTGCCATCCAGCTTGGTGCTCAGCAAAAATGGAACGGAGGAGGGAAATGTTGGCAGCAGTGGCTCAGGAGGTAGAGTGGGTTGTCCGATAATCAGAGGATTGGTGGTTCAAATCCCGCTCTCCCCAGACATCCTGCTGTTATGTCCCTGGGCAAGACACTTTACCCACCTTGCCTCCAGTATCCATGACACTGGGTATAAGATAAGATAAGCCTTTATTAGTCCCACAATGGGGAAATTCCAGGATTGCAACAGCACAGGGATAGCAACACTCAGAGCAACAATCAGAAGGCAAGAGAAAAACAAGAGCAGCGAGTATACATATGTACATATAAATATATGTATATATAGACACAGTGCGGAGCATTGTAGCTAGATGGAATAAATATGTAAATATATAAACACACACAGTGCGGAGCATTGCAGCTAGATGGAATAAATATATGAATATATAAACACACACAGTGCGGAGCACTGTAGCTAGATGGAATAAATATGTAGATACATAAACACACGGTGCGGAGTATTGTAGCTAGATGGAATAAATATGTAAATATTGTATGTATGTATGTAAGTATGAATGTGTATAAATGTTCAGTAGTGGTCGAAGAGACCGTTGGCGCGGATTGGCAGCCACATCTTTGTCAGTCTGGCTCAGGGCAGCTGTGGCTACAGTAGTAGCTTACCACCACCATGGTCTGTGGAGTGAATGAATAATGTATCCATTGTAAAGCGTCTTTGAGTGTCTATGAAAAAGCGCTGTATAAAGCTGATGCATTATTATTATAATTATGTTTGTGACAATTAAGGTTGCAAAGGTCTAGAGAGAGCTCTTTGCTTCTACCCATCAGGAGTTCTTTGTGGCATGTTCAGTACTTATTCCCTGTGTCATTCCACTTTATTAAATCTAACTTGATGATCATAACTGCACATCAACTTTAGCATGATGTCACACTTGTTACCATGGACACGCCCTCCTCGCCATTCAATCCGTGATCTTGTGGGGAGGGTTGGGAAGGTCCTGGAGTCATGAAATTTGTAGCATAGGTAGAGGTGACTGTCATCTGTAGTCCTATATGGGTCAGCAACACATAACGATTAACTCTTTGCCATGGAACATTGAAAAGTTGCAACTTGGACAAACTTTATCCGATTTTCACCAAATTTTCTGTGATTGATCTTAGTCTGACCCCACACACTCCTACGTAAAAATGGTTGATAAAACTTATAGCACCACCTACTGCTCACAGGAAGTATTGCGCCAAACGGTTTTCTTTATTATTCACACATAGCATGCCGTGACGACGGGAAATTTTTCGTGCCGGCTGGGTCCGACGGGCACCAGGTTCCGCGGGTGCATGGGGGGCGAGGGCCTGCTTACAGCTGCTTGCAGCTTTAATTTTTGTCTTCTTCATCTAAGATCTCATTTTTGGGGTAGTGAATGTGCATGAAAACCCACCATTTTTTGCAGGGACATCAAGACTTGCAAAAAATTTAATATTTTGGAGGAAATATGAATGACCTCACAAAAATGGCTCTACAGCGCCACCTAGCATGTGAAGTCAATGGGGAGTGGCACACGCTTACTTTCGCGTAGAAAGATGAAAATCGGGTGAGATGTTGATCATGTCAAGACATGCAAAAAAAACAAAAAAAACCAAACAACTCCATAGCGGTGATGGTCTGCACCCAACAGGAAGTCAGCCATTTTGGCAGGAAGTGGCAGTGACCTGATTTCCACCTTGCACATTTGATCGAACTCATCCTAGGGTTTTTGTCCCATCAAGCTCATTTGTGGTGACAATCATCTATACCCATGTGCCATTAAAAGTTATTGAAAACTTTTCAAAAAGCTCGACGTTTTGGCCGTAGGGGCGTGGCAAAGTTTGATGCCTCGCCATGATCATTCTGTGACCATTCTGACGTCAGTAACTCTGGTATGCATTGTTGGATTTCAATCAAATTCAGTATTATGGATATCAGTCCAATTCCGAACAGTTCTATAGAACAGTATTCATAGAAATCTACAGCACCACCTATAGAAGGCAAAAAGTTTTGCATCAGAAAGTTTGCATCATGTTGTTTTTTTAATGCCTTGGGAATGGAATGTCGGATTGGCACCAAAATAGGTATGTTGTATATGGGTATGCCGCCGAACAACTGTAGCTATGAATATTCATGAGTAGCCATAGCGCCCTCTCTTGGAGACATGAAGGTTGCACCAAAGGTTTTCTTCAATATCTCTGAAATAAATAGTCTGATTGGTACCATTCATGGTGACAGTCATCGATACCCATGTGCCATCAAAAGCTGTTGAAAACTTTTCCAAATGCCCGACAGTTTGGAAGAAGGGTCGTGGCCAAGTTTGCAGTATCTCCATCACCCTTCCAATGGCTTTTACTCTTACATACATTGACTGATTTCAACCAGATTTTGTGTGGTGAATAGGTAGCCAATACTGATAATTTCTATAATAAAGAATGACACTTAGTGACAGCGCCCGCTACCGCCAATGGACAGGAAGTTGCCATAACTCTCATGCCATACTCACGCGCCACTTGCCAGAATGACGTGCAATTTTCTGAAGTTTATCAGACCATCTGGTTGATCATAACTGCACATCACCTTTAGCATGGTGTCACTGCTGTTATCATGAACACACCCTCCTTGCCATTCAGTCCGTGATCTTGTTGGAATGGTTGGTAACGACCTGGAGTCATGAAATCTGAGACACAGGTTGAGGTGACTGTCTTTTGTAGTCCTATATGGGTGGGCAACACATAACTGACAGGGAAGTGTTGCCATGGTAACATGGCGAAGGTTGACTCCTCACCATGGAACTTCGCAAAGTTGTAACTTGGAGAAACTTTATCCAATTTTCACAAAAGTTTCTTTTTTTTCCCCCCTTGTCCTATCAGGCAGCTAGGCAAGCAGAACAGGGATCTGTCACCCTTATTGTGCCAAAACATTTTTACTTTGCCAAGAGGAGCTTATACAGTACCTAACTGTGCATTGTATATTGTTGTAAACTCCTCCTGTAATAACTTTTAATACTTTATTTTAATTATTTTACCCATGGAAGACCCGACAGGATGGGGAAGAGGGAAAGGAAGTGTGTGGAGGGGGAAAGAAAAGGGAGGGGAACAGACAAAAAACAAACAAACCAACAACTAAAACAAACAAAAGACAAACTGCTTCTTCCACCGAAGATGTCTCCACACGAGTCTGGTTTCCGCACCTGTTAAAGGAGAGACACTTGTGCGTGTACGTCTGCGTGCATATATATGAGAGCGCGCGCAAAATAAGTGTGTGCATGTGAGTGGTTTGTCAGGAAACATATGAAGTGGACGGCCGGTCGCAGAAGCTCTCCCCCCGGGAATCCCGTGCAGGCAAGGCAACGCCACCAACCACCACAGAGTACAAACGTCCGAGGTCAGCAAGCCCCAGGAAAGCCAGGCATCTGCCCTCGGAGGGACGATCGAGGGAGGCCAGGTCGCTCGGTGGCCGGCGCGGCAAGCCTGCACCCCAGGACCCGCCTGACCCCTACCCCCCCCCCCCCCCCCAGCGGGGCCAACGCCCGCCCCCAGGCACTAGGAGGCCAGTGACCCCATCCCCTGGGCCGAAGACCGGCTCGTGCCCCCCCAGGTACCCCCACAGCGGGCCCACCCCAGCGCCACTGCCGCACACCCCAGGGACCCCCATGTCCAAAGAAGTCCCCCCGCCCAGGGGAGCCCACATTGCCGAGAGGCACTACCCCCCCCCCCCCCCTTAATCCAGCACCTCCCGACTCGCAGACACACCCCTCCCCACACCCCTCCCCACACCTTCACACCCACATGCTCCCATGCGCACTCATATGCACTAACTCCCTCTGACTCAACCGGACCAACCCATTCTCTCTCACTCCTGTACCCATTCAAACTCACCCTTCATTCACCCTTGTGTCGTCAGGGGGCTGCGAAGGAGATGCAGTGAGCCTGAACGCGCACCAGTGACCGGGGAGACCTATGGCGCAGGCCACAGAAGGAGACCCCCGGCGTGCGACTGATCAGCAGACCACCGCAGGCGCCCCGAGATGCCACCCGACATGCAAAGCGCCACACAAAACCGACCCACCATCACCACCTCCATTCATCACCCCCTCACTCTCACTTACGCACATATTCAGTCCCTCTCTCACTCCCTTGGTTGTATCTATACATTCAGGGGGATTTTGACAATTTGGATTGGATTTGGACCAGGATTTGACAACATGATGGGTCCCAGGCTCCCCACCGGGCTCCCCACGTCCCCCCAGCAGGAGGAGGGCAACGGGGTGGGGGAAGACCCCCCGCACAAAACATGGTGGATGTATGTCAGTTATATGATGTAATTGTGTGTAAATGTGTGGACTACCAAAGTGCAATTAAAATTGGGGGGCTAGTGATTGGAGCACCGCTAGCCACTGCGATGGGCAGCGGGGCCTCCATCCGCCCAAGCCCTCAGTGTCTAAAATGCAATTAAAATTGAGGTGAGGGGAGGCCCACCGCACAGCAAAGGTATCCCCTTCGCTGACATAGTGTGGCACACCCCCACCCCAAAGCCCTAAATGTATCCAAGAAGATGTATATTCCACCCAGAGTCAGGGGGAGGGGGAGGGCAGGAAATAAGACTGGGAGGGAGGCGGTCTAAAAGCGAGGCCATCCCCCTCAAAAAACCCACAAAAGTGAGTCCACCCCTAAGTGAAAATGTCCACAAATTGTGCCCAAAGTGTCAATTCAATGTCCAGCAGTGTGGCCACCATTATTTTCATCACTGCCTTAACCCTTTAACTGCCAAATTCACCATATGGCACCTGGGGAAACGCAAGGCAACTCAAGGCCCCCCTCCTAGTGGTCAAGAGTGGTAAAAAATTTTGTCAATAAAATAGTTCAGATTTCCAAGGCCATAACTTGAAAGTTACAAGAGATAATGGCTTACTGTCAATTAGAAAGATGTAGAATATGATCCAAAGTTTCGGATAGGAATAAATTTATGCATCTAATTTGCATAATATCGCGGCAGCTATATAAATTACATAACTCAGTCAAAAGTGGACTTTGGACACATTAACATAAAGAATGGTCCAGTTTTTCTGACGCTGATTTGTCTAGAGTGGTATGTTTTTATCTAATCTTCAAAGTATATGAACCAGAAAATCAATAAAATGTCAAAAAAACATATTTCTCTCTTACCTGTTTCTGGGAGGGGGGCTCGCCAGCCCACGTGACCGGTCCGTTTTCGTTTTCATGTACCACATCTACAAACTTTTATGATTACCCCACATGAATTTCGTTTGTATTACGTGGCTATTTTTTCCGTTTGGTGCATTATTCCTGTGGGAATCCATGCCGCCCGTGGGCGCCACCATCTTGGTATGGGGAGCTCAGTTTTTTGTTACATCGACCTCGATGTAACACGTTTACTTAGTAATTTACACACCCGTGTACCACATCTACAAACTCTTATGATTATCCCACACGAATTTTGTTTGTATTACGTGGCTATTTTTCCCGTTTCATGCAGTTTCCGTCATCATCGCTGTCGCGATGACCAAACTCAGCGGCATCCACATTAGTGTGTGAGCTCAAAGCGGAAAAAGGAACAATAATAATGAGGATTTCTCCTTCTTTGCTATATTCCATGTCAGCCATGATTCCTTCGACGCGTGTCTGACACCTTCTAAACTGTCAGATCAATAGAGATTAGTACAAATTCTCAGTATAGCCGGGGGACGTCGATAAGTTGACACGTGCAGTTGCTGTGCTGTGCCACTGGGGGAGCGTGACCCGTCCATTTAATCTGGGCAGTTAAAGGGTTAACTGTCTTGGGCATGAAGTTCACTAGAGCTTTACAGGCTGCCACTGGAATCCTCTTCCACTCCTCCATGATGACATCATGGAGCTGGTGAATGTTAGAGACCTTGTGCTCCTCCACCTTCCATTTGAGGATGCCCCACAGATACCCAATAGGGTTTAGGTCTAGGGAGATGCTGAGCCAGTCCATCACCTTTACCCTCAGTTTCTTTAGCAAGGCAGTGGTCGTGTTGGAGGTGTGTTTGGGGTTATCATGTTGGAATACTGCCCTGCGGCCCAGTTTCTGAAGGGAGGGGATCATGCTCTGCTTCAGTATGTCACAGTACATGTTGGCATTCATGGTTCTCTCAATGAACTGTAGCTCCCCAGTGCCGGCAGCACTCATGTAGCCCCAAACCATGACATTCCCACCACCATGCTTGACTGTAGGAAAGACATACTTGTCTTTGTACGCCTCACCTGGTTGCTGCCACACACGCTTGACTCCGTCTGAATCAAATAAGTTTATCTTGATCTCATCAGACGACAGGACATGGTTCTAATAATCCATGTCCTTAGTCTGCTTGTCTTCAGCAAACTGTTTGCGGGCTTTCTTGTGCATCATCTTTAAAAAGGGGCTTCCTTGTGGGACGACAGCCATGCAGACCAATTTGATGCAGTGTGCGGCATATGGTCTGAACACTGACAGGCTGACCCCCCCCCCCCACCCCACCCCTTCAACCTCTGCAGCAATGCTGGCAGCACTCATACGTCTATTTTCAAAAGACAACCTCTGGATATGATGCTGAGCACCTGCACTCAACTTCTTTGGTCAACCATGGCGAGGCCTGTTCTGAGTGGAACCTGTCCTGTTAAACCGCTTTATGGTCTTGGCCACCGTGCTGCAGCTCAGTTTCAGAGTGTTGGCAATCTTCTTATAGCCTAGGCCATCTTTATGTAGAGCAACAATTCTTTTTTTTTCAGATCCTCAGAGAGTTCTTTGCCATGAGGTGCCATGTTGAACTTCCAGTGACCAGTATGAGAGCGTGTGAGAGTGAAAACACCAAATTTAATACACCTGCCCCCCATTCACACCTGAGACCTTGTAACACTGAGTCACATGACACGGGGGAGGGAAAATGGCTAATTGGGCACAATTTGGACATTTTCACTTGGGGTGTACTCACTTTTGTTGCCAGCGGTTTAGACATTAATGGCTGTGTGTTGAGTTATTTTGAGGGGACCGCAAATTTACACTGTTACACAAGCTGTACACTGACTACTTTACATTGTATCAAAGTGTCATATCTTCAGTGTTGTCCCATAAAAAGATATAATAAAATATTTACAAAAATGTGAGGGGTGTACTCACTTTTGTGAGATACTGTAATTCAATTTAGATTAATTATAAAGAAAAACAAATCTACATTTCAAAACAAATGGAATAGGTTAAGCACAAAACTGATGTTATTTTTTTCCTAAATAAATGTTCTAAAATGACTTAATTCCTCTGGCGTGATCGTGTGGGCTAAGGGGGGCCCGGCACTTCTGTGACACAGGCAGGGGGGGCTCCTGGGAAAAAGGTTGGGAGCCACTGTTTTAATGAACAATGACATATAGCTATAGTGCCACCTAGCAGAAAAAAAAACAAAGCCTTATAACTCTGAAACACTTTGTCCAGATTCAACCAAATTTTGTTTGGTGCATGGTTAACCAATACTGAACCTTTCTATAATGAACAATTACATATAGCTCTAACACCCCCTAGCAGAAAAACAAAGCTTAATAACTCTGGCATACTTTGTCTGAAGTCAATCAAATTTAGCGTCTTGAATAGGCAGCCAGTGGTGAACATTTCTATAATATATAATGAGACGCAGCAGTAGCACCGCCTACTGCCAATGGACAGGAATTTGTCATAACTCACACGTACAACAGCCAAATCTACCCAAACTTGATATACATGGTACTAGTACCAATCAGAACAGAGTTATATGACTATACCACATATAGCTATAGTGCCCCCTAGGTTAAAAAAAAAAAAAAATTGTAGCATTGGCATAGCTTGTCTAAATTCAAACAAATTTCCTGGTCAAATTTTCACCAGAAGTGGCCCTTAGACTCTAGATTAACATACTAGATTTTTGAGGTAATCCATGAGCTTATACAGTACCTCTGCCGACGTGCTCTCTTGCAATGTACAGGTGGACAGATGGACGGACTGATGATGGATGGTGGTATGGACGGGCGAATGGATTGATGGACGAATAGATGGCAGATGGATGGGTGTATGGCGTTATGGAAGGACGGACGGACAAAGAGCGGGAGGGAGAGGGTTGGGGAGGGAGGAATGGAGCCTGCGCAGAGTTATACGGTCTGAGTGGCAAGACCAAGGTCTAGCAAGGATGCGAGGACCCGTTTATTGCTGCTCGCAGCTTTAATTATTATTATTATTTTTTAAAATGAATTATCTGTTGTCTTTGTATTTGTAATATGGATGATTTCTTGGTCTACTTTTGTATTCCTCTTGCCAACCTGGTTGGTGTATTTTTTTTAATTTTTTTTTTTTACCTTAAGTGAAGTTTTGTGAGAAGAAGCTAAATTTAAAAAATGTGAACTGCAGCACCATTTGGTCCATTTATATTCAATTCAACTTTATTTATATAGCGCCATTTCACAACAACAGTCATCTCATAGCACTTTCAACTGTAGGGGGAACCCCCACAGTTGAAGAAAGACCCCAGCAATCAGGCGATCCTCTGTGAGCAAGCACTTGGTGACGGTGGAGAGGAAAAACTCCCTTTTAACAGGAAGAAACCTCCAGCAGAACCAGGCTCAGGGAGGGGCTGTCATCTGCTGTGACTGGCTGGGGGGAGAGGGGATAGAGAAGAAGAAAAGAACAGACATGTAGAGAGCAAACAGCACGATGGGGACTCAATCTATGGGAGAGAACAAACAGATGTTAATGACCAGCAAAAAAAAAAATATTTAATTGAAAGTGAAGAAAGGAGTGAGGCCCAGTGCATTATTGGAGGTGCCCCGGCTGACTAAACCTATTAGCAGCATAACTAAGGGAGGGTTCAGAAACACATGATCCCTCCCTAATTGTAGGCTATATCAAAAAGGAAGGTTTTAACCCTATTCTTAAAAACAGAGCTCGAGTCTGACTCCCGAATCCAGATTGGCAGCTGGTTCCACAGGAGAGGAGCTTGATAACTGAAGGCGCTGCCTCCCATTGTACTTTTGGAGATTCTAGGTATTACAAGTAATCCTGCATTTTGGGAGCATAGTGCTCTGTTAGGATAATACGGTAGTATCAGATCTTTTAAATAAAAAGGGGCCTGATTGTTTAGAGCCGGGGTGTCCAACCATGTGCCATGGAGAGCCAAGACCCTGCAGGTTTTCTCTTCTACCCAGTCTCTTCAGCAGGTGTTTTCACTTATCAGCAATCAGTGGGAAGAAGTTCACAGAAATCTGCTGTTGAAGACACTGGTTGGAGGTAAAACCTGCAGGGTCTTGGCTCTCCATGGCACATGGTTGGACACCCCTGGTTTAGAGCTTTGTAAGTAAGAAGAAGGGTTTTAAACTTAATTCTAAACTCTATGGGAAGCCAATGAAGAGAGGCCAGAACCGGAGAGATATGATCTTTCTTTCTAGTACCTGTTAAAACTCTTGCTGCAGCATTTTGGATCAGCTGAAGACTTTTTAAAGATGTTTTAGGACAACCTGATAATAAAGAATTACAATAATCTAATCTAGAGCTAACAAAAGCGTGGATCAGTTTCTCAGCATCACTCTGAGACAAGATGCTCCTAATCTTGGCAATATTACGCAAATGATAGAAGGCAGTCTTAGAAACAAATTTAATATGTGAATTGAAAGACAGATCTTGATCAAAAATAATTCCAAGGTTCCTCACAGAGCTATTAAGAGAGAGTAACCGCATCCAAACTGAAAGTTTGATTTGGAAAGGTATTTCTAAGGTTTTTTGGACCAACAAGAAGGACTTCAGTCTTATCTGAATTTAATAGCAGGAAATTACAAGTCATCCAAGCTTTGATTTCCTTAAGACAGGCTTCCAACTTGGCTAATTGATTACTATCATCTGGCTTCATTGACAGGTATAATTGTGTCATCTGCATAACAATGAAAATGTATACAGTGCTTTCTAATAATGTTGCCTAACGGAAGCATATATAAACTAAAAAGAGTAGGGCCTAGCACAGATCCCTGTGGAACTCCATGACTGAGCTTTGAGTTGAAAGAAAACTCATTATTGACATGAACAAACTGGAACCTATCAGATAAATAAGATCTAAACCACTGCAACGAGGATCCATTAAGTCCAATATAGTGTTCTAATCTATCACGTAGAATATTATGATCAATAGTATCAAAAGCTGCACTAAGGTCTAAAAGGACAAGTACATAAACAAGTCCATTATCAGATGCGATGAGGAGGTCGTTTTCGCTAAGGCTGTTTCAGTACTATGATGGATTCTAAACCCAGATTGAAACTCTTCAAGTAAACCATTTCCCTGCAGGTGGTCAAATAATTGCGTAGCAACAACTCTTTCTAAGATTTTTGAAATGAAAGGGAGATTAGAGATTGGTCTGTAGTTAGCTAAGGCTCCTGGATCCAGCGTTGGCTTTTTGAGTAAGGGTTTAATTACAGCCGTTTTAAAAGCCTGCGGCACATGGCCTAAAGTTAATGAAGAATTGATTATATGAAGAATAAAGCTACCAATAAGTGGGAAGACTTCTTTAAATAACCTGGTAGGAATAGGGTCTAAAAGACAAGTTGAAGGCTTGGTTGAGGAAATTATTTTGTCTAACTCTAAAAGGTCAATTGGAGTAAACTCATCGAGACAGATATCAACTGAAGGAGTTGTAGTAGTTACTGTATTTAAGTTAACGGTGGGAAGAATCTGATTGATTTTATCTCTGATGGATGAAATTTTATTATTGAAAAAGTTCATAAAGTCCTGACTAGTAAGCTCTAAGGGAATGCTAGGATTGACAGAGTCCTGACTCTTTGTCAACCTGGCTACAGTACTGAAAAGAAACCTGGGATTATTCTTGTTCTCTTCTATTAATGTAGAATAATGACTCGTTCTAGCTTTTCTAAGAGATTTTTTGTAAATTAAAAGATGATTTCTCCAAGCTAAATAGATTTCATCTAAATTAGTGGAGCGCCATTTTCTTTCTAATTGACAAGTCTTCTGTTTTAAGCTACGAGTTTCTGTGTTGAACCAAGGAGGTAGAAATCTCTGATTAGACTTTTTCTTTTTTAAGGGGGCCACCAAGTCTAGAGTCTAATGCAGAGAAGCTGAAACACTATCTACCATGCTATCAATTACAGAAGGAGCAAGCTCTCCATAGCTTATTTCCGTTGTGTTGACACATGGCATAGAGGAAACAATCTGCATAAATGTGGTAACAACATCATCTGAGAGGCATCTACTGTAGTAATATTTTTCTTTAGGAGCCAAATAATCAGAAATAGTAAAATCAAAGGTTAACAGACAATGGTCTGACAGTACAGGGTTATGAGGAGACACTACCAGATTTTCTATTTCTATGCCATATGTCAGAACAAGGTCCAACGTATGGTGGAGATGATGAGTAGAATTTCCTACTTTCTGAGAAAACCCAGTCGAGTCAAATAATGAATTAAATGCCACATTAAGGCAGTTACTATCTACATCTACATGTGTTATAGTCCCCAACTATAATTATTCTATCAGATTTCAGCACTAAATCAGCGAAGAATTCAGCAAATTCTGATAAAAATTCTGAGTAGGTTGATGGAGGATGATAAACTATGGCAAATAAAATTGGGTTTAGCCTAAAATTGCTCCAGTGCCCAATACTGAGGACCAGGCCCTCAAAGGAATTATAACATGTTTTTTGCTTTACATTAACTAGTAATTTGGAATGGTAAATTGTTGCTACTTCTCCTCCATGACCAGAACTTCTGGGATTTTGACAGTTTAAATAACCAGAGGGAGTTGATTCATTTAAACCAACGTAATCCTCTTGCCCTAACCAAGTCTCTGTAAGGGATATTAAATCAATCTGATGATCAATTAACAGATCATGGACTAACAGAGACTTGGGAGTTAGAGACCTAATATTTAATAAACTGCATTTAATTTTTAAATTACCGTATTTTTTGGACTATAAGGCGCACTTAACATCCTTTAATTTTCTCAAAAATTGACAGTGCGCTTTATAATCCGGTGCGCCTTATGTATTAATTCTGGTTGTGCTTACTGACTTCGAACTGATTTTATGTGGTACACGGCGCTCAAAAATCTGTCAAAAATGTTTTAGTACGACTTTGGTAAGCTACGAAGCCGAACTGCTTGATGGATTGTCGGAGCATTACGGTAGTCAGGAGCCTCGTGGAGTAATATGTGCTTCAGCATAATGGCCGGATGGCTTTTTCCACAAATCTCCATCCCTATTGATCTGCCACTCCATGCGCGCCCATCTCACCGATACTGTCAAAA
Organism: Pholidichthys leucotaenia; assembly: GCA_020510985.1. Taxonomy (NCBI): domain Eukaryota; kingdom Metazoa; phylum Chordata; class Actinopteri; order Cichliformes; family Pholidichthyidae; genus Pholidichthys; species Pholidichthys leucotaenia. Next base: position 392,660,522 of record CM035836.1, on the reverse strand, counting down.
CCCAAGTGAAGCAAACTAATTCGGAGCTTGCCATCATTCCGGGTGGATTAACCAAAGAACTCCAACCGCTATATTGGTGTCAACAGGCCGTTCAAAGTTAAATTGCTAGCGAGTTACGTCACTATCTGCCAATGGATCATGGATCAAAACTGCTCCTGTTTAGCTGTAATTGATATTCAAAAATGATATTTTCGGGACGAAAGAATTCAAGCGTCCCGGCATTTGTTTGCATTGTTTACTTCTCGGGGCTGCCGCTGGAGAGCGAGCCGTATCGAGTACCAAGCAAGTACCAAGCGAGTATCCTGGCCACTATGGCGATGTAAACAGCCACGGACCAAAAAATGTACATTTGCTCGTGGAACAGGTCATTCACACTCGCAGACAATCGCACTACAGTGATCCCTCGCTACTTCGCGCTTCACCTTTCGCGCCCTCAGTGCATCGCGGATTTTTCAAAAATATCAAAAATTCAAAATTGAGAAATAATGGGCGGGCGCTAGCAGAAGGCAGGGAGACTACATTAGACCATCAAGTGTCAACACGGAGAGCCGCACAATTCTCTGTTCGCTGTTGTCGTGTTGGCTCGGCTCGGAAATCTCGCAAGCTGATTGGCCGAGACGTTTCACCCACCTCCTCTCCTTGCCGAGCACCCATGAAGGGAAGGAAGACCGCATTCATTGCTTTTTATCGCTCGTGTTACTTAGTCTCGCCGCGTGGAACTTTTTGCTGTTCTCTTGTGCCATTTTGTGCGAAATAGTCTTCCCGTCGAGGCACTACGCCGCCTCCTGCAGCTTCAGCTCTATCGGAAGCTGCCCTCGATGATCCTGCGCCTCCAGCATCTCACGATGAGGCGTCACCTGAGGAGCAGTAAAGCTCTCTTTAACCTGTGCAGTAAATCATTTTCATCTTGAGTTACGTATCTTGTTATAAGAATAAAAGAGTTCTAAAAACATATTTATGTACACTTTATTTACATCTACGTATGTATGTACACGTACACACACACACACACACGTATCATATGAGAGAGTTAGGGGTGACGCTACTTCGCGGTTTTTCACTTTTCGCGGTCGGTTCTGGAACCCATTAACCGCGATAAGTGAGGGATCACTGTATATGTGTCTATAATGACTATACGTAGATAGGATTTTCTTTCCATGCACACAAAAAAAAAAAAAAAAATTCCCAGATCCGACTACCTCGCGAGGTAGTCTATACCCAAAAGCCGATGGTGTATAGAACACGTATATTAGGATTTGTATGTGAAATTTCGGCATCGAAACTGCTCCCGTTTAGCTGTAATTAAATATTCAAAAATGATATTTTTGGGATGAAAGAATTCAAGCGTCCCGGCATATGTTTACTTATCAGGGCTGCCGCTGGAGAGCGAGCCGTATCGAGTACCCAGCGAGTATCCTGGCCAATATGGTGATGAACAGCCACGGACTAAAAACGTTCCGCCTGCTCGTGGAACAGGTCATTCACACTTGCAGACAATCGCGCTATATGTGTCTATAATGACCATAGATAGGATTTTCTTTCCATGCACGCAAAAAAAATTTTTTTTCACGGCTCCAACTACCTCGCTTTAATGCGCCTTATAATCCGGTGCGCCTTATGTATGAAAATAGACCATCAAATAGACCGTTCATTGATAGTGCGCCTTATAATCCGGTGCGCCTTATAGTCCCAAAAATACGGTATGAGGAGGAAGAGAGGCCAAATCATTCAATTTAGAGGCTTCATGTTTGATTTGAGTTTTACCAACTTTTTGTTTAATCACTTTGGGATGCTTATACATTATATTTTTATTTGCTTTGGAGGGAGCAGACAATGATTCTGTGATGGGGAAGATAGGGGCTAAGTTGAGGGGTGGCGGATGAAGAGGAGCTGCAGAGAGGCGTGTAAGACTGTGACTCTGCTTGCTAGTCTCAACTCTTGAGTTGTCAAGGTTTTGGAAATTTGGATTAAAAAAAAAAATATGTGGGACGGCCTCAGCTATTATGGTGGGAAATTGTGTAAAATGAGCTACAGTTTTCTTGGCAACTTAGGTGTCACTAACATCTAGGCTTAGTGAGGTTCCCCGGAGTACCAGATGTTAACCGGGTGTTAATGGCTCCATATGGATATCACAAAGAGATGTATTAATGTTGATTTGTCCCTTGAACAAATGTTAGTTTTCCAATACAAACAGCTTCACAATCCTCTCTGATGTTCCATCTCCACAGGATACCATTATGTGGTGTTGGATGTGCCTCTTCTTTTTGAAACCAGACGTCTCACTCGGTTCCTGAACCACACTGTTGTAGTTTACTGGTAAGACGACAGTTCAGATTTCTCTCTTTACTTGTCTCCTTACAGACTGCCTACATTGTTCATATTTCAAGAATTTGATGGTTTGTTTTTGTCAAAAAAAACTGACTATTAAGTCTTTTTTTAGGATTACTTCCATGTGGTTACAGTGCTGTGAAAAAGTATTTCCCTCCTTCTGATTTCTTATATTTATGACACTTAGCTTCTGGTTCCGGCGTCACACGAGTTGGCTGCCTTTTGCAACAGCGGCTCAATTCTGAGTCTTTTTATCTTCCTTCTTCTTTCTGATCCGGTGATGGCTTTCTGATCCGGCACACCTTTCACTCTGTGTATCACGGACACACAGATCGCGCCCGGGGGTCTCCCGAGTCGGCGGACGGAGCCTCTGTTTACAGCGGGAGACGATGCAGCGGGGAAGAGCTAGCTAGCACTCGGCCGCCACCTGGTGCTAATGGAGAGGCTCGACATACCGGGAGAGCTGAAGCGGGAGCGACGCGGGTGCCGGGCTGGAGTTTGGGCGGCGTGCAGGAAATATAAGACAGAATAATAAAGAGCGATGGCAAGAACCAAGCAGACCGCCCGTAAATCTACTGGAGGAAAAGCCCCCAGGAAGCAGATGGCCACCAAGGCTGCTCGAAAAAGGCGCTCCAGCCGCCAGCGGAGTGAGGAGGCCTCACCGTCGCAGGCCCGGTGCCGTGGCTCTGAGAGAGATCCGTCACTGCCGGAGGTCCACGGAGCTGCTCATCCGTGGGCTGCCCTTCCAGCGCCTGGTGAGGGAGATCGCTCAGGACTTCAAGACCGACCTGCGCTTCCAGAGCTCCGCCGTCATGGCTCTGCAGGAGGCCAGCGTGGCCTACCTGGTGGGTCTCTTCGAGGACACCAACCTGTGCGCCATCCACGCCAAGAGGGTCACCATCATGCCCAAAGACATCCAGCTGGCCCGCCGCATCCGCGGAGAGAGAGCTTAGACTTTCTGCTGCACATCCACCAACCACAATGCTCCGCACTGTGTGTCTATATATACATATATATTTATATTAATATGTACATATGTATACTAGCTGCTCTTGTTTTTTCTTGCCTTCTGATTGTTGCTCTGAGTGTTGCTTTCCCTGTGCTGTTGCAATCCTGGAATTTCCCCATTGTGGGACTAATAAAGGCTTATCTTAAATGTTTCAGGTCATCAAACATATTTTAATATTACACAGAGATAACCCAAGTAAATAAAAAATGCAGTTTTTTATATGATCATTTCATTTATTAAGGTTAGTGAGTTTAGTTAATTCCCTTCCACAGCATGTGGAACACCATTTCTGGTGTATGGGCGGTGCCTATCTCTGTTTCTCTGACCCTAGGCCACACAGCTACTGTTAAGTAGTGAAAGCTACAGTGGGGGGGTCAGTCCTCTGGTAGCTCTGTGCCTAACTTTCCTTTCCCCGTTCTATTATGCTGAGCACCATGCTAGAAGGCGGAAAGTACCATTTTTATATGGTCTTTGGTATGACCCGGCTGGGATTTGAACCCCTGCCTCCTGGGTGTGGGGCGGATGCTCTACCAACTGAGCCACCACTCCGGTATTTATTAAGATAAGGTAAGTTTACTTGTATAGCACATTTCGTGTACAAGACAATTCAAAATGCTTTACATAAAATTATTAAAGCATTCCAGCAAGGTGCAAAAGGAATCTACACATTAGAAGGCCTCGAACCTCCTTTCCTTTCCTTTGATTTTTTTTTTTAAGGGGTAAACACTATCCAGACCTTCCTGGCCCAAAGTGGAAAAAGTAAGACAAGGCAAAAGTTGAACTTTTTGGCACGCGTCCCTTTACATCTGGCGTAAAATTAACACAGCGTTTCATAAAAAGAACAACAGTCAAATGTGGTGGTAGTGTGACGATCTGGGGCTGCTTTGCTGCTTTCGGACCTGGACAAACCATGAATTCTGCTCTCTACCAGGAAATCCTGACAGAGAATATCCAGCCATCAATTCCTGACCTCAAGCTCAAGGCCTTCAATGTGGCTGAATTAAAACAATTCTACAAAGAAGAGTGGGCCATCATTCCTCAACAGCGATGTAAAAGACTCATCACCAGTTATCACTAACTACTGACTGCATTTGTTGCCACCAAGGGTGTCACAATCAGTTAATTAAGTTTGGGGGGACATTACTTTTTCCACATAGGGCCAGGTAGGTTTGGATAGCTGTAGTCCCTTAATAAAAGAAATCATCATTTAAAAAGTGCATTTTGCATTTATTTGGGTTAACTTTGTCAAATATTAAAATTTGTTTGTTGATCTCAAACATTTAAGTGTGACAGAAAAAAAAATAGGAAGGGATAAATACTTCTTCATAGCACTGTATATGTGTCTTATTAAAATGACTCACTGCTTTTTTTTTTTTTTAATTGGCCAAAGTGGCTGCACCATAAATAACCCCTATTGTCTGTTCCCTTTCAGTGACCCCGCCACTCAGCTATCACGCCTGATGCAGAGGAACGGTCTGACCCAGGAGCAGGCTGAGCAGCGTGTGGCTGCTCAAATGCCGCTCAATGAAAAGCGCGGCTTGGCCAATCACGTTATCGAGAATTCAGGCAGCCGCGAGGACACCCACCGGCAGGTCTTGCGGCTCCACACAAAGCTGGAGGACTCCATGGACTTCCTCTTAGTCAGGGTCATTGCCATTGCAGCCACTGCTAGTCTGGGTGGGATACTGCTGTATGCCATGAAGCTGCTTTTGTCCTAACTGAGGAAAGACGGGCTTGCAGTCCAGGATGTGCTGAAATACGAGGAATAGAAATGGGGCAAAAGCAGGTCAGGGGTACCGATGCAGTTTACTGTGAAATTTGATTCACAGCACCCACCACTACTGCACAGCAGTGTGACGTGGTCTGATGATGGTTAACATAGACTTACATTACTGACGTGCACTGACAGACGTGGTAAAGTGTGAAGGGTTTCTCTGTGCAATTTCTGTTGGTTTTGCTCAAACACAAAATTGTGAACACGAGGCTGTACTGCTCCTCCATCTCTGGTCAGTAATGAGTCTCAGTAGTCATACATGATTGGAGCTTGAATGCTTTTTTTTTTAATATTTTGCTTTAGTAGTCACATGACCAACTGAAAATTCAAGAATGATAATTTTTAGAAAACTAAGGCTTTTATTATATTATCCATTTTATAACCAATTCTGTTATAAAAATTTTGGTGATTTGAGCTTAAAAATGTGGATATTTAAAAGATAGAAGACCCTCTTTCTGTATTGTTGTTCAGTTATAGTCATGGGTGTGTTTTAAACTGAACCAAATGGACTTCATAGAAAAGAAATCAGTGCACTAAGAATGATTTGGCACTCCCAAGAATTATAAAGATTGTATAATGAAGAAATGAGAGAATGTATTTGACAATCCATTTTTAATGGGAACAGTAGGAATTTATTATTGTCACTGTATTTTCTTACACTAAATGTGGGGTTTTGTTTTCTTTGCACACTAATACACTACATTTCTAAACTTAAAGTATGTTTAAGTTAAATAAACCTCTGAAACTGTGTCAGATGGTGTCATTGTGTCCATTTAACTTAGTTTGCACTTGTTACAGCAATGTGTAGCATCATCGCTGTTATTTTAGCTACTCAGCAAAAGTTGCAGTGCACTAATTGATATGCTTAAGACACATTATACACGGGCCATTTTAATTGAAACTGAGTGTCTGTACTTTATTCCAATACTGATTATATTACTGGAATCTAAATATATTTCAGCCAACAGCTAAATGTGTCTTTTTGCTCCTGAATTGGTATGAACAACAATTTAACAATTTTGTCATTGCTAACCAAAAATCTGGTTTTATAAGCAGTTTGTGACATTGTAAGCAGACCAAAAACAAATATGTATGAACAGAAAATGGACAAGAAGATGGAATTCTAGTATGAACAGTTTTCATTGTAGGTTGAAAAAGTGAATATTAGAAAGTTATTACTTCAAGAAATTATGCACTATTAAAAATATAAGTTTGTATTATACCCCATGCAGCAACATTACCTTGGACGAGTTAGATTTAGAGATAAATTCAGAGTTAAATCTAATGAGGGGTTACTTGGTTGGGGGGTGGCTTGTACTTTTTTCAGTCAATTTTATGTTGTCAGTATAGCTACTACATTTCCGGTCAGATTGACTTCAAATTTATACAGAAGCTTTAACTCATAAATACCTTGGACGAGTTTAGTTTTGACCTACATCTAATGGGGTGTTAACCAACAACTAAAAGGACTTGAATACACGCTTTTTTATATTGAAAAAGTCACCAATTCCATTGGCCACATGCCAGGCTTATATTTGCATCAGATGAGGGCATGCATTACATTCATACGTTCAACAAGAACTCTGGTATGGCGATGTGTGGGGTACAGTTGTGTTCAAAATAATAGCAGTCCCACATCACTAGCAAGATAAATCACTATTTTTGTTAGAATTTCAACTTCTACACTGCAAGTAAGTTTCTAGAAGGTTTAGTAAAGGTATAGAAAACCAACAGACCCAACAGGCATGACGTGCATGCTGCTGATTCTGTGAAACTGAATCATTAACTGAAAGGGGAATGTTCAGAAAAATAGCAGTGCTGAGTTCACTTAGTGAGGTCATTGATTCTGTGAAGAAAAAAAAAATAGGTGTTAAACAGGTGGCCCTTATTTAAGGATCAAGGCAACTGACGCTGCATATGCTGGCTGTGCATTTGTCCTTGAAAAACAGAGTAAAATGGGTCGTTCAAGACACTGTTCAGAAGAAGAGCGTTCTTTGATTAAGAAATTAATAAAAGAGGGGAAAACCTATAAAGAAGTGCAGAAAATGATAGGCTGTTCAGCTAAAATGATATCAAACGCTTTAAAATGGCAGCCAAAACCAGAAAGGCGAGGAAGGAAAAGAAAAACGACTATTCAAATGGATCGGAGAATAACCAAACTGGCAAAGGCTCAGCCAATGATCAGCTCCAGGAGGATCAAAGAAGATCTAAGGTTGCCTGTGAGTACTGTAACAATCAGACGATGTCTATGTGAAGCCAAGCTACCAGCAAGAAGCCCCTGCAAAGTCCCATTGTTAAAAAAAAGACGTGCTGAAGCGGTTACAATTTGCACTGACTGGCCTAAAAAGAAATGGCGTAATATTTTGTGGACTGATGAGAATAAGATTGTTCTTTTTGGGTCTAAGGGCCACAGACAGTTTGTCAGACGTCCTGCAAACACTGAATTCAAACACCAGTAGTGGTGATCACAGGATCCTTTCCATGGTGAAGAAAAACCCTTTCCCAACATCCACCCAAGTGAAGAATATATCCCCGTACACTTCAGAATTCATCTGGCTGCTTCTCTCTTCTGTCACATCATCAATAAACATTAGTGACCCAGTGCCACCAGAAGCCAGGCATGCGCATGCATCGCACTGCCTCCACCATGTTTTACAGAAGATGTGGTGTGCTTTGGATCATTGGAACACTGACTCAAGCGCTTTGGATCATGAGCCATTTCTAAGCGTTTTCCATTCTTTTTTCCATCATTTTGGTACAGGTTGATCTTGGTTTCATCTGTTCAAAAAAATGCCGTTTCAGAACTGGGCTGACCTCTGATTTTTCATTTTATTTATTTATTTTATTTTTTTTTTTTTTTGAGGCAAAGTCTAATCTGGCCACAGATTACCACCTTACTGTGATGGGAGGGGTTTGAGTGCCCGAATGATCCCAGGAGCTATGTTGTCGGGGACAACTTGCCCCTGATAGGGTCTCCCAAGGCAAACTGGTCCTGGGCCAGATTAAGAGCGATCCAGTGGATCTCCTTGAAAAAAGTTACATTAAAGACCCAGTGTACCCAAAGGAGCCACATAGGTCCACTCTCCAGTGGGCTTACCACCTGCAGGAGTAGTGACATGCTGTCAGGGGAGTCAGGTGAGGTTGAAAATCAGTCAAAGGCTGCGCAGTACCATTGCCCCAACAGAAGGGGGTGTGCTTCAGCACCATAAGCAGTTTTGTTTTTAATTAAAGAAGATGACTCTTTTCAATGAAGAAAGTATCAAATGTGACCAGCTAGCTAATCACATGAGTGATCTGAACATGGTAGAATTCTGGAAACAAATGAAGGCTATGAGCTCCCACCGGTCTGTCAGATCAAACACTATTGATGGTGTGACTGGTGACGTTAACATTGCTGAAAAGTGGAAATGTCAATATGAAGCTATTTTCAGCTCAGTCAAGAATGTTTCAATGAAGGATTCTGCTATGCACGATATTCGTCTGTATAACGACATGTTTGATGCCTCTGATATTTCTGCTGTTACTCCTGTTGAAGTTGCTTCACTGATCAAAGTTCTCAAGAAAGGCAAATCAGCTGGCCCTGACTGTCTCACCAGTGAATGCCTCATCAACGCTGATTTCAATTTGTGTATTCTGTTGTCATTGTGTTTTAACTGTATGTTTGTTCATGGTTACATGCCAGATATGTTGATGGACTCTGTTATTATTCCTTTGGTGAAAAACAAGTGTGCCAGTCTTTCTGATATGAACAACTACAGACCTATAGCTATTGCAAATGTTATATCTAAACTGTTAGAGGGTTTACTCCTGAACAGAATTGAGGATTATCTGTGGACAAACGACAATCAGTTTGGTTTCAAATCAGCTCTTTCAACTGACAAGGCTGTTTATCTACTCCATGAATTTGTTGACTACTTCAGAAGCCATTCCACTAGTGTCTATGCTACATTCCTAGATGCTAGCAAAGCTTTTGACAAGATTAACCACTGGTGTTTGTTCAGAAAATTGATCGATCGAGGTATTCCTATTTACATTGTTAGCATCCTGTTATACTGGTACAGAAGGCAGTCTATGGTTGTTAGATGGGGCAATGTCACCTCATCCAAATTTCATGTGACCAACGGTGTTAAACAAGGTGGTATACTGTCACCCTTGTTGTTTAATGTCTATGTTGATGATCTCAGTGTACTGTTGAACAATACTAATGTGGGCGGCTCCTTTAACGGTGCACTGTTAAATCACATTTTCTACGCTGATGACCTCTGTTTGTTAAGTTTGTCTACTGCAGCGATGCAACATCTCCTTTCGGTATGTGAAAAATTTGGTGAAAAAAATGACATCTTGTTCAACTGTACTAAATCTATGTGTATGGCTTTCAAACCAAAGGGTGTCAATACGTCGAATCCTGTTATGCCACTTTGTGGTAATAGCTTGAACTTTGTTGAAAAAGTCAAATACCTAGGTGTGTGGATTGAATCTGATAAGACCAATGTTGATTGTAACAGGCATCTCAGGAAACTGTACGCTCAAACAAATTTACTGTTGAGAAATTTCCATAGATGTTCCCCTGATGTCAAATGTATGTTGTTCAAGACCTTCTGTACCTCAATGTACTGCTCGCCTTTATGGTTTAATAGCAATGTTGCTGTTAGGAACAAAATCCGCATTGCATATAATAACTCCCTAAGAAGGTTGTTAGATGTACCACGAAGGTCGAGTGCAAGCAAGATGTTTGTGTCTGTGAACATTCCGTCTTTTGGCGAATTGTTACGTAAGAATGTTTACAGTTTTATGAGAAGGTTGCTGGCATGTAACAATCATCTTATATCAGCAACTGGCAACTCGTCACTCACACTTCATTCCAGCATTTGGAAGTGGTGGTGTTCCATTTTATACTGAGCCCATTATTGTATGTTATTGTTGTTATAAGAGCGCCGAGTGTCTGCTGATCTGTATATACTTTTATTTATTTATTTATCTATTTTCTACTCATTTTAGTTTTGCTCTTAATATGAACCCTGAGTTTGAAATAAACATTTGAATTTGAATTTGAATTTGAATTTTTTTTAACAAAGTCACTGATTTTTGTCCAGAAGGACAAATTTGCTTCATTTATAAGTAAAGGTAAGACCGTGCATGCATAGTAGTTGTAAATACTACTAATAATTTGTAATGAGTGTAAATTGTGAAGCTGCAACACATAGCGAGATGCAGCTCTCTGAGCCATGATAATTTACATTATTCCTTGGCCAAAAACAAAGTATAATGAATTTTGTGCCCAAAAACCTGTTTGTAAAATAACGTAATACATTATACTTTTGTAACCGAGGGTGTTTGCACATTGTCTATACTCAAGGAGGGTTTTAAAATGAAAACATGGACTGTTATTACTGCCTTTTCTGTGTATTCCGTTAAGGGGTAATTTAATAAAATATCTTACACTTGTTTTGTTAAAATTATTGATAAAATCCAATTTGTAAATCAGACCCTGAAAGCATCACAGCCTCACTGGAAATGAAACTGGCTGCACGTCACAATGCAGGAGGGATCATGGAGGATCATGAACCTGGTGGAAGCCTGCGCTACTCTGCATAGACTGATGCCCCCTGTTGTGTAGTGTGTGTGTGTGTGTGTGTGTGTGTGTGGCTTTCCGTACCCGCCCTGTGTGTGAAATCAGGTGGGCTATGGCGCCTGTGTATACATTTCTGTGCTTCTCAATAAAGTTCAGTTCGCTGAGTTCGCTGCATGGCATGAGACTGACTCTGACCATTATTTACAGACATGTGGCGGTTCGGTTAATCCCCACAACAGATTAAGGACACTCAGCTCTCTTCTCTTGGTGTTTCCCGCTGCACTACTGAGATGTAATGTGCCATTCATGTATTGTGATGCAATGTGCCACGCATGTATTGTGATGCAATGTGCCACGCATGTATTGTGATGCAGTGTGCCATGCATGTGTTGTGATATAATGTGCCATTCATGTATAGTGTTCATGCGTCCTGTCCTTACTGTGACCTAGAGGCTGAGATCAATATGTAGATGTGCTTTGGTGTAAACCCCACAAACAGACTGGTCAGACACAGCGCTCGGCTAGAGCAAATAACAGAACAGTGAAATGTGTATTAATGTCTACAGGCAGACTCGTTTCGTCTGGCTCACTTCTGTGATGTTAATGTTGCCTTTCATGAATTGTGCTCATGCGTCCTGTCCTCACTGTGACCTAGGGACTGAGATCAATATGTCTCTCAAATGCAAATGTCTTATGCCTGTTCTGTTATCTCTTTGATCATACCAACTGCTGGGGTATGCCCTTTTGATGTATTGTTGTGGTCGAGTATATATGCTGCAACTCTGTAACGCAAACCCTCTCTCACTCTCATTCCCACTTCTGCAACTGCTGCTGCAGGACACAGACTTTGTGTCCCTCTTCTCTGAGAGCCGTTTGGGCTCGCTCCCGGCATGCATGTACGGCGCCGGGAGCGGAGCCCGTGACGGCGGTATGATAATAAACTCTACTTAAAACCTTCAATGACGCTTTAATTTATCTCATGCCACCGCACTGGTGACCCCGACAGTGGGTTGATTCAACCCCCCCACAACACAGAGACAGAACACAGAGACAGTCAGCTCGCACTCCTTGGTTTTTTCCGCTGCACTACTGAGATGTAATGTGCCATTCATGTATCGTGATGCAATGTGCCATGCATGTATTGTGATGTAATGTGCCATTCATGTATAGTGTTCATGCGTTCTGTCCTTGCTGTGACCTGGAGGCTGAGATCAATATGTAGATGTGCTTTGGTGTAACCCCCACAAACAGACTGGTCAAACACAGCGCTCGGCTAGAGCAAATAACAGAACAGTGAAATGTGTATTAATGTCTACAGGCACACTCGTTTCGTCTGGCTCACTTCTGTGATGTTAATGTTGCCTTTCATGAATTGTGCTCATGTGTCCTGTCCTCACTGTGACCTAGGGACTGAGATCAATATGTCTCTCAAATGCAAATGTCTTATGCCTGTTCTGTTATCTCTTTGATCATACCAACTGCTGGGGTATGCCCTTTTGATGTATTGTTGTGGTCGAGTATATATGCTGCAACTCTGTAACGCAAACCCTCTCTCACTCTCATTCCCACTTCTGCAACTGCTGCTGCAGGACACAGACTTTGTGTCCCTCTTCTCTGAGAGCCGTTTGGGCTCGCTCCCGGCATGCATGTACGGCGCCGGGAGCGGAGCCCGTGACGGCGGTATGATAATAAACTCTACTTAAAACCTTCAACGACGCTTTAATTTATCTCATGCCACCGCACTGGTGACCCCGACAGTGGGTTGATTCAACCCCCCCACAACACAGAGACAGAACACAGAGACAGTCAGCTCGCACTCCTTGGTTTTTTCCGCTGCACTACTGAGATGTAATGTGCCATTCATGTATCGTGATGCAATGTGCCATGCATGTATTGTGATGTAATGTGCCATTCATGTATAGTGTTCATGCGTTCTGTCCTTGCTGTGACCTGGAGGCTGAGATCAATATGTAGATGTGCTTTGGTGTAACCCCCACAAACAGACTGGTCAAACACAGCGCTCTGCTAGAGCAAATAACAGAACAGTGAAATGTGTATTAATGTCTACAGGCACACTCGTTTCGTCTGGCTCACTTCTGTGATGTTAATGTTGCCTTTCATGCATTGTGCTCATGCGTCCTGTCCTCACTGCGACCCTGGCCTGAGACGGGACATCGCGGAGCAGCAAACACTTTTGGCGCGACTCAAACGGTTTTCCCGCGCCTGGTCAGCATTTGCTACCCCCTCCCCCTCCTCCTGCACAGAGCTTTTCCCTGCTCGCTGCCCAAACTGCAACATCGAGGCCACGGTACCCTACTGTGCCCTCTGGGGGGGAACAGTGTAGCGGGTTGATTCAACCCCCCACAACACAGAGACAGAACACAGAGACAGTCAGCTCGCACTCCTTGGTTTTTTCCACTGCACTACTGAGATGTAATGTGCCATTCATGTATCGTGATGCAATGTGCCACGCATGTATTGTGATGTAATGTGCCATTCATGTATAGTGTTCATGCGTTCCGTCCTTACTGTGACCTGGAGGCTGAGATCAATATGTAGATGTGCTTTGGTGTAACCCCCACAAACAGACTGGTCAAACACAGCGCTCGGCTAGAGCAAATAACAGAACAGTGAAATGTGTATTAATGTCTACAGGCACACTCGTTTCGTCTGGCTCACTTCTGTGATGTTAATGTTGCCTTTCATGAATTGTGCTCATGTGTCCTGTCCTCACTGTGACCTAGGGACTGAGATCAATATGTCTCTCAAATGCAAATGTCTTATGCCTGTTCTGTTATCTCTTTGATCATACCAACTGCTGGGGTATGCCCTTTTGATGTATTGTTGTGGTCGAGTATATATGCTGCAACTCTGTAACGCAAACCCTCTCTCACTCTCATTCCCACTTCTGCAACTGCTGCTGCAGGACACAGACTTTGTGTCCCTCTTCTCTGAGAGCCGTTTGGGCTCGCTCCCGGCATGCATGTACGGCACCGGGAGCGGAGCCCGTGACGGCGGTATGATAATAAACTCTACTTAAAACCTTCAACGACGCTTTAATTTATCTCATGCCACCGCACTGGTGACCCCGACAGTGGGTTGATTCAACCCCCCCACAACACAGAGACAGAACACAGAGACAGTCAGCTCGCACTCCTTGGTTTTTTCCGCTGCACTACTGAGATGTAATGTGCCATTCATGTATCGTGATGCAATGTGCCATGCATGTATTGTGATGTAATGTGCCATTCATGTATAGTGTTCATGCGTTCTGTCCTTGCTGTGACCTGGAGGCTGAGATCAATATGTAGATGTGCTTTGGTGTAACCCCCACAAACAGACTGGTCAAACACAGCGCTCTGCTAGAGCAAATAACAGAACAGTGAAATGTGTATTAATGTCTACAGGCACACTCGTTTCGTCTGGCTCACTTCTGTGATGTTAATGTTGCCTTTCATGCATTGTGCTCATGCATCCTGTCCTCACTGCGACCCTGGCCTGAGACGGGACATCGCGGAGCAGCAAACACTTTTGGCGCGACTCAAACGGTTTTCCCGCGCCTGGTCAGCATTTGCTACCCCCTCCCCCTCCTCCTGCACAGAGCTTTTCCCTGCTCGCTGCCCAAACTGCAACATCGAGGCCACGGTACCCTACTGTGCCCTCTGGGGGGGAACAGTGTAGCGGGTTGATTCAACCCCCCACAACACAGAGACAGAACACAGAGACAGTCAGCTCGCACTCCTTGGTTTTTTCCACTGCACTACTGAGATGTAATGTGCCATTCATGTATCGTGATGCAATGTGCCACACATGTATTGTGATGTAATGTGCCATTCATGTATAGTGTTCATGCGTTCCGTCCTTACTGTGACCTGGAGGCTGAGATCAATATGTAGATGTGCTTTGGTGTAACCCCCACAAACAGACTGGTCAAACACAGCGCTCGGCTAGAGCAAATAACAGAACAGTGAAATGTGTATTAATGTCTACAGGCACACTCGTTTCGTCTGGCTCACTTCTGTGATGTTAATGTTGCCTTTCATGAATTGTGCTCATGTGTCCTGTCCTCACTGTGACCTAGGGACTGAGATCAATATGTCTCTCAAATGCAAATGTCTTATGCCTGTTCTGTTATCTCTTTGATCATACCAACTGCTGGGGTATGCCCTTTTGATGTATTGTTGTGGTCGAGTATATATGCTGCAACTCTGTAACGCAAACCCTCTCTCACTCTCATTCCCACTTCTGCAACTGCTGCTGCAGGACACAGACTTTGTGTCCCTCTTCTCTGAGAGCCGTTTGGGCTCGCTCCCGGCATGCATGTACGGCGCCGGGAGCGGAGCCCGTGACGGCGGTATGATAATAAACTCTACTTAAAACCTTCAACGACGCTTTAATTTATCTCATGCCACCGCACTGGTGACCCCGACAGTGGGTTGATTCAACCCCCCCACAACACAGAGACAGAACACAGAGACAGTCAGCTCGCACTCCTTGGTTTTTTCCGCTGCACTACTGAGATGTAATGTGCCATTCATGTATCGTGATGCAATGTGCCATGCATGTATTGTGATGTAATGTGCCATTCATGTATAGTGTTCATGCGTTCTGTCCTTGCTGTGACCTGGAGGCTGAGATCAATATGTAGATGTGCTTTGGTGTAACCCCCACAAACAGACTGGTCAAACACAGCGCTCTGCTAGAGCAAATAACAGAACAGTGAAATGTGTATTAATGTCTACAGGCACACTCGTTTCGTCTGGCTCACTTCTGTGATGTTAATGTTGCCTTTCATGCATTGTGCTCATGCGTCCTGTCCTCACTGCGACCCTGGCCTGAGACGGGACATCGCGGAGCAGCAAACACTTTTGGCGCGACTCAAACGGTTTTCCCGCGCCTGGTCAGCATTTGCTACCCCCTCCCCCTCCTCCTGCACAGAGCTTTTCCCTGCTCGCTGCCCAAACTGCAACATCGAGGCCACGGTACCCTACTGTGCCCTCTGGGGGGGAACAGTGTAGCGGGTTGATTCAACCCCCCACAACACAGAGACAGAACACAGAGACAGTCAGCTCGCACTCCTTGGTTTTTTCCACTGCACTACTGAGATGTAATGTGCCATTCATGTATCGTGATGCAATGTGCCACGCATGTATTGTGATGTAATGTGCCATTCATGTATAGTGTTCATGCGTTCCGTCCTTACTGTGACCTGGAGGCTGAGATCAATATGTAGATGTGCTTTGGTGTAACCCCCACAAACAGACTGGTCAAACACAGCGCTCGGCTAGAGCAAATAACAGAACAGTGAAATGTGTATTAATGTCTACAGGCACACTCGTTTCGTCTGGCTCACTTCTGTGATGTTAATGTTGCCTTTCATGAATTGTGCTCATGTGTCCTGTCCTCACTGTGACCTAGGGACTGAGATCAATATGTCTCTCAAATGCAAATGTCTTATGCCTGTTCTGTTATCTCTTTGATCATACCAACTGCTGGGGTATGCCCTTTTGATGTATTGTTGTGGTCGAGTATATATGCTGCAACTCTGTAACGCAAACCCTCTCTCACTCTCATTCCCACTTCTGCAACTGCTGCTGCAGGACACAGACTTTGTGTCCCTCTTCTCTGAGAGCCATTTGGGCTCGCTCCCGGCGCGCATGCACGGCGCTGGGAGCGGAGCCCGTGACGGCGGTATGATAATAAACTCTACTTAAAACCTTCAACAACGCTTTAATTTATTTCATGCCGCCGCAGACATAACATTTTGGCGACGAGAGAAAAATCATGGAGGCATATGGGCTACCTCCACCTCTGCCGTCGTTTCTGGAGTGTCTGGGGGAGCCAGCGACCCGGTGGCCTGATTGGATGGCCATGCTTGGGGGATACATCGCTGGGCTGGGCCTGGGTAGACTCGATGGAGACCGAGGACAGGCGCTTCTGGTCCGTCGTCTCGGCGCAGAGGGTCGGAGAATTGTCGGCATGTTGAGAGAGACGGAGTGTTATGCGGATGCTGTTGGGCAGCTGGCTGGAGATTTTGCCGAACGTCCAAGGGACAAGAAGCTGGGGTTGTATGTAGTGAGACTGTTGCCACCAAGAGGAGCTACGCTAGTTAGCTCAGAGGTGCTAAAGGCTCAGTCTGTGGCAACGGGAAGGTTAGCCACGACGCTGGGTGTACGTCAAAATCAAGCTACAAGCTACCAGCTGGGTATCCAGGGGGGACCTGAGCCTCTGGCTATTGGAGACGGCGAGCCAGCTGAGGAGCTCAGCACAGTGGGTGACTGTAGCGCTGGTGATGTTGACGGCGCGGTGAGCAGCGACAGCGGAAAGGGAGAGCAACGACCGGACTCAACTGAGTCTTCCCCGCAGCTGGAGTCCAGGCAGCAGGAGAGCAGGAGCAAGCAAGCTGAAAACCCCGGGAAGCAGCAGCGACAGCCGGGCGCAGAGGCAGCACAGCGGAGTGCCTTGGATGAAGGTGCTGGGCGCAGCGGCGAGGCGGCTGGGTTGGTGAGTGATGCCGGCGAGAGTGATGCTGTGAGCCCCGGGAGAGAGCAGCGACAGCCGGGCGCAGAGGCAGCGGAGTGCCTTGGATGAGGGTGCTGGGCGCAGCGGCGAGGTGACCAAGTCGATGGGTGATGCCGACTAGCGAGCTTTGGTTTTCCCTGGAGCTCAGCCACAGGGGGCTGGAGTGTCTGGGGCTACAACAGCGGCAGCAGTTTTGGAGATGGGGGTGGACCGATGGGCACGGAGGGACTGTGTGCCAGGCAGCAGCACTGCGGGTCCAGACGGGAGAAGCGATTGAGGGTGAGGAGTAGAGACATTCTTGCCGGGAGGTCAGCTTCGACCCCGGGGGCAGGCGGCTGCCAGGGGCGCACATGCTGTGGGGCTGCCATGGGCCCTTGAGCTGGTTTTATCTGTGGTTGCCCGTGGACATTGGTGTCACGTAAATATTTATACTGTAAATATGTTGATATGATGTAAATATGTTTATAAGATTGCATGAGTGTAGGAATGTGTTGTTGTGGGATTATTTTACATATTTTGAGACACGGTCCTGTTTTAGTTGTTTTTGGGTGAATGTGCTAGGCCATTCCACTTCGCTGTTCCCTGTTATTTCCCTTAGTGCATGATTCGGCTCCGAAATTGGGGTGGGTCTGGATTGTGTGTTTGTGTTTTGCACTTTTGTAAGGGGGAGGGGAGTGTTGTGTAGTGTGTGTGTGGCTTACCATACCCACCCTGGGTGTGACATCAGGCGGGCTACAGCGCCTGTGTATATATTTCTGTGTTCCTCAATAAAGTTCAGTTTGCTGAGTTCGTTGCATGGCATGAGACTAACTCCGAACATTATTTACAGACATAACACCCCCATGACCCGGATCCCCGGATAAGCGGTAGAGGATGGATGGATGAATGGATGGTTGGACAGACAATATGGCCTTTCTATTTTTGTGGCTGATTAATGATGGCTGATTTGTGGGCGGCAGTTGCTCAGGAGGATGAGCGGGTTGTCTAATCGGAGGGTTGGTGGTTTGAATCTCACTCTCCCCAGACATCCTGCCATTATGTCCCTGGGCAAAACATTTTACCCACCTTGCCTCCAGTGTCCATGACACTGGGCATGAATGTGTATAAATGTTCAGTAGTGGTTGGAGAGGCTGTTGTCACGGATTGGCAGGCAAGTTTCTGTCAGTCTGCCCAAGGGCACCTGTGGCTACAGAAGCAGCTTATCACTACCATTGTCTGTGGAGTGAATGAATAATGTATCCATTGTAAAGTGTCGATAAAAAAGCGCTATATAAATCTGATGCATTATTATTAATGGTTTGCACCTTGTGGTGAACCCTCTGTATTTGCTCTCTTGAAGTCTTCCCTTTATGGTAGACTTAGATACTGATGCACCTACTTCCTGGAGAGTGTTCTTCACTTGGGTGGATGTTACGGAGAGGTTTTTTTGTTCACCATGGAAAGGATCCTGCGATCACCACCACTGTTGTCTTCCGTGGACGTCCAGGCCGTTTTGAGTTCCTGAGCTCATCAGCGTGCTCTTTTTTTTTCTGAGAATGTACCAAACTGTTGACATGGCCCCTCCTAACTGCTACAGTATCTCACAAAAGTGAGTACACCCCTCACATTTTTGTAAAGATTTTCTTATACTTTTTCATGGGACAACATTGAAGATATGACACTTTGATACAATGTAGTCAGTGTACAGCTTGTATAACAGTGTAAATTTGCTGTCCCCTCAAAATAACTCAACACACAGTCAATAATGTCTAAACCGCTGGCAACAAAAGTGAGTACACCCCTCGTGAAAATGTCCAAATTGTGCTCACAAGTGTCAATATTTTGTGAGGCCACTATTATTTTCCAGCTATGCCTTAACTCTCTTGGGCATGGAGTTCACTAGAGCTTCACAGGTTTGCCACTGGAATCCTCTTCCACTCCTCCATGACAACATCATGGTGTTAGAGACCTTGTGCTCCTCCACCTCCCATTTGAGGATGCCCCACAGATGCTCAATAGGGTTTAGGTCAGGAGACATGCTTGGCCAGTTCATCATCTTTACCCTCAGTTTCTTTAGCAAGGCAGTGGTCGTCTTGGAGGTGTGTTTGGAGTCGTTATCATGTTGGAAAACTGCCCTGCGGCACAGTTTCCAAAGGGAGGGGATCATGCTCTGCTTCAGTATGTCACAGTACATGTTGGTATTCATGGTTCCCTCAATGAACTGTAGCTCCCCAGTGCTGGCAGCACTCATGCAGCCCCAAACCATGACACTTCCACCACCATGCTTGACTGTAGGAAAGACACACTTGTCTTTGTACTCCTCACCTGGTTGCCGCCACACACGCTTGACACCATCTGAACCAAATAAGTTTATCTTGGTCTCATCAGACCACAGGACATGTTTCCAGTAATCCATGTCCTTAGTCTGCTTGTCTTCAGCAAACTGTTTGCGGGCTTTCTTGTGCATCATCTTTAAAAGGGGCTTCCTTGTGGGACGACAGCCATGCAGACCAATTTGATGCAGTGTGCGGCGTATGGTCTGAACACTGACAGGCTGACCCCCCCGTCCCTTCAACCTCTGCAGCAATGCTGGCAGCACTCATAAGTCTATTTTCACCAGACAACCTCTGGATATGACGCTGAGCACATGCACTCAACTTCTTTGGTCGACCATGGTGAGGCCTGTTCTGAGTGGAACCTGTCCTGTTAAACCGCTTTATGGTCTTGGCCACCATGCTGCAGCTCAGTTTCAGGGTGTTGGCAATCTTCTTATAGCCTAGGCCATCTTTATGTAGAGCGACAATTCTTTTTTCAGATCCTCAGAGAGTTCTTTGCCATGAGGTGCCATGCTGAACTTCCAGTGACCAGTATGAGAGAGTGTGAGAGCGATAACACCAAATTTAACACACCAACTCCCCATTCGCACCTGAGACCTTGTCACACTAACAAGTCACATGACACTGGGGAGGGAAAATGGCTAATTGAGGACAATTTGGCAACCTGTGAAGCTCTAGTGAACTCCATGCCCAAGAGAGCTAAGGCATAGCTGGAAAATAATAGTGGCCTCACAAAATATTGACACTTAGAGCACAAATTGGTCATTTTCACGAGGGGTGTACTCACTTTTGTTGCCAGCAGTTTAGACATCAATGGCTGTGTGTTGAGTTATTCTGAGGGGACAGCAAATTTACACTGTTACACAAGCTGTACACTGACTACTTTACATTGTATCAAAGTGTCATATCTTCAGTGTTGTCCCATGAAAAGATATAATAAAATATTTACAAAAATGTGAGGGGCGTGCTCACTTTTGTGAGATCCTGTATGTATGAAATATCTGGGTGAAGGATGAGGCTGGATGATGGTTGGTGAACACAGCTTTATTGAGAACTATATACAGGACAGCACACGGCAGGTACCAGTATGAGCATCTGGTAAAGAGGCTGTAAAATGGATGCCCTCTGTCTTAAATAGGGTGGTGCAGTGACATGACGGGAAGTGCACGTCACCACACCGCACTTCACACTAATGTGCCATATTTAATACACAACACTAACATTTCCCCTGTCTCTCTGATGGATTTCTTCTTTTTTCAGCCTAAGGATGGTCTCTTTCATTTCCACTGAGAGCTCCTTTGACTGCATGTTGTGGGTTCACAACAACAGCTTCCAAATGCAAATGCCACACCTGGAATCAACTCCAGACCTTTTACCTGCTTGATTAATGATGGATTAATGAGGGAATACTCCATGCAGCCCATGAAATAGCTTTTGAGTCAATTGTTCCATTACTTTTGAGCACCTTTTTATGCAAATGATGTGTCTCTGATTTTCCTAAATAGTCGATGCAAATGACAGTCTGTATAATTTTCAAGTCATCAACCGTTAGAGCATAACTCAGATTTTACTGAACAAACCTTCCAATGACAACCCTTTTTTTTGCAAAAATAAAAAACTCAAAATGCACTGTTCCAAATTATTATGCACAACAGAGTTTCAAAACAGAGTTTCAAAACATTTTATTCGTTGTAAAGAACTGAAAATGCTCATTTGTTGAATTTGCAGCATTAGGAGGTCATATTTACTGAAATCAAAAACTATTTCAATCAAAAACATCTTAACAGGCCGAGTTACATGTTAACATAGGACCCCTTCTTTGATATAACCTTCACAATTCTTGCATTCATTGAACTTGTGAGTTTTTGCTTGAATTTCTTTGCAAGATGTCAGAATAGAATCCCACAGCTACTGTTTTGATGTGAACTGCCTCCCACCCTCATAGATCTTTTGCTTGAGGTCAGGGGAGGATGGGGGCCACACCATGAGTTTCTCTCCTTTTATGCCCATAGCAGCCAATGACAAAGAGGTATTTGTTGCAGTGTGGAGAATGTGGAAATGACGAGGCTGAGTTTATCTCACGGGTCAGGTTTATTCCATTCTCCAACATCATCAACAACAGAAAAGAGAAAGAATCCCCCAACATCTGTCCCTTTTATACCCCAGGACATCAAAGCACACAGTCACATTGTCTTTTAATCCCAAGTCACAATGCATCTTCTTCCAGGTCTTCACACCTCTACCTAAAGTCACTGGTGGTCAGGAAATCCCTCAAGGTCATCTCTTTGCATACAAAAGGCCACATTTCACATCCTCCTGTTATCTCCTAGGAGGTTTAGTCCTTTTGTTCCTCTGAGACGTGAAGCATACAATAAGCATACAGTAATATACATGTGAAGCATTTGAAACCCACATATATGTCCCACATGACACCCCCCCAAACGTTTAAGATGGAACAACGTAATAACAGTTTGCATGTCATAATAAAATCACTACACATCAGTCCACATGCTGCTTGGGCCTCAGTCTTCTCCCGTATTTGCTGTAAGCAGGCTTTACCACCTCCGCGGCGCCCTCCTGCTGGGGAGCTGCTGTCTGAGGATGAGAACTGTTAGTTAATCTCTGTGGGTGTTCTGGGGAATGCTCTCTAGGGGGTCTGCCGCGCCGAGGAGCCTTAGCCAACTGCACACCTTCGTCAGCCACCACAAAAGCGGGTTTGAGCCTGTTTATGCCGATCATTTCTTTTCTGCCCCCCAAATCTAGTAAAAAATGCTTATCCCCTGTTTCCAGCACTCTATATGGTCCATCATAAGGTGGTCGTAACGGTGGGCGATGGGCATCATGTCTGACAAAAACAAACTCCGCATTTTTTAAAGCCTTAGGCACAAAAACGCGCGGAAAACTGTGGTGAACGGGGCCAGGTAGCATGCTCGAGTCCGTGCTACTCTGTAACCGCTGAGCTGGGGAGCACTCTGGTGCCGGATTATCTGGGAGAAATTCCCCGGGCAGTCGAAGTGGCTGTGAGAAAACTAACTCAGCTGGGGAGGCTTTTAAATCCTCTTTAGGTGCAGAACGCAACCCCAATAAAACCCATGGTAGCCTGTCCACCCAATTTGCATCCGTAAGCGACGCTCTGAGGGCCGCCTTCAATGACCTGTGAAAATGTTCGCATAACCCGTTAGCCTGCGGATTGTACGCGGTCGTGCGGTGGATCGTTGCCCCCAGGCTGCAAGCCATCGCTGACCAAAGTTCGGAAACAAATTGAGGGCCTCTGTCGGACGTAATGTCCGAAGGGACTCCAAAACGCGCTACCCATGCAGTTAAAAACACGCGCGCCACCTCCTCAGCTGTGGTTGACGACAGTGGGACCACTTCCGGCCAGCGCGTGGTGCGGTCCACCATTGTCAGAAGATGTGTGCACCCCTGTGAGGGCGGGAGGGGGCCTACGAGGTCCACGTGAACATGATCAAACCTCTTAGCCGGAATGTGAAACGGCTCCAAGGGAGCTCTTGTATGTCTGTGTACCTTGGCTCGTTGACAAGCCATTCAATTCAATTCAATTCAATTCAACTTTATTTATATAGCGCCATTTCACAACAACAGTCATCTCATAGCACTATCAACTGTAGGGAGGACCCCCACAGTTGCAGAAAGACCCCAGCAATCAGGCGATCCCCTGTGAGCAAGCACTTGGCGACGGTGGAGAGGAAAAACTCCCTTTTAACAGGAAGAAACCTCCAGCAGAACCAGGCTCAGGGAGGGGCAGTCATCTGCTGCGACTGGCTGGGGGGTGAGGGGATAGAGAAGAAGAAAAGAACAGACATGTAGAGAGCAAACAGCACGATGGGGACTCAATCTATGGGAGAGAACAAACAAATGTTAATGACCAGCAAAAAAAAAAATATTTCATAGAGAGTGAGGAAAGGAGTGAGGCCCAGTGCATTACTGGAGGTCCCCCGGCTGACTAAACCTATTAGCAGCATAACTAAGGGAGGGTTCAGAAAACACATGATCCCTCCCTAATTGTAGGCTATATCAAAAAGGTAGGTTTTAGCCCTATTCTTAAAAACAGAGATCGAGTCTGACTCCCGAATCCAGATTGGCAGCTGATTCCACAGGAGAGGAGCTTGATAACTAAAGGCTCTGCCTCCCATTGTACTTTTGGAGATTCTAGGTATTACAAGTAAACCTGCATTTTGGGAGCGTAGTGCTCTGTTAGGATGATACGGTAGTATCAGATCTTTTAAATAAAAAGGAGCCTGATTGTTTAGAGCTTTGTAAGTAAGAAGAAGGATTTTAAACTTAATTCTAAACTCTATGGGAAGCCAATGAAGGGAGGCCAGAACCGGAGAGATATGATCTCTCTTTCTAGTACCTGTTAAAACTCTTGCTGCAGCATTTTGGATCAGCTGAAGACTTTTTAAAGATGTTTTAGGACAACCTGATAATAAAGAATTACAATAATCTAATCTCGAGCTAACAAAAGCGTGGATCAGCTTCTCAGCATCACTCTGAGACAAGATGCTCCTAATCTTGGCAATATTACGCAAATGATAGAAGGCAGTCTTAGAAACAAATTTAATATGTGAATTGAAGGACAAATCCTGATCAAAAATAACTCAATCTGATGTGTTGCACATAGAGTGTATAGCTATTAGCTAATTTGCAACTCTTGTCCCTGGATGGGCTTTAGAAAAAAGAATCAAGATAAAGTAACTGCATCCAAACTGAAAGTTTGATTTGGAAAGGAATTTCTAAGGTTTTTTGGACCAACAAGAATGACTTCAGTCTTATCTGAATTTAATAGCAGGAAATTACAAGTCATCCAAACTTTGATTTCCTTAAGACAGGCTTCTAACTTGGCTAATTGATTAGTATCATCTGGCTTCATTGACAGGTATAATTGTGTGTCATCTGCATAACAGTGAAAATGTATACAGTGCTTTCTAATAATGTTGCCTAACGGAAGCATATATAAACTAAAAAGAGTAGGGCCAAGCACAGATCCCTGTGGAACTCCATGACTAAGCTTTGAGCTGAGAGAAAACTCATCATTTACATGAACAAACTGGAACCTATCAGATAAATAAGATCTAAACCACTGCAACGAAGTTCCATTAAGTCCAACATAGTGTTCTAATCTATCAAGTAGAATATTATGATCAATAGTATCAAAAGCTGCACTAAGATCTAAAACGACAAGTACAGAAACTAGTCCATTATCAGATGCAATGAGGAGGTCGTTAGTGACCTTCGCTAAGGCTGTTTCAGTGCTATGATGGATTCTAAACCCAGATTGAAACTCCTCAAATAAACCATTTCCCTGCAGGTGGTCAAATAATTGCATAGCAACAACTCTTTCTAAGATTTTTGAAATGAAAGGGAGATTAGAGATTGGTCTATAGTTAGCTAAAGCTCCTGGATCTAGCGTTGGCTTTTTGAGTAAGGGTTTAATTACAGCCATTTTAAAAGCCTGCGGTACATGGCCTAAAGTTAATGAAGAATTGATTATATGAAGAATAAAGCTACCAATAAGTGGGAAGACTTCTTTAAATAACCTGGTAGGAATAGGGTCTAAAAGACAAGTTGAAGGTTTGAATGAGGAAACTATTTTGTCTAACTCACAAAGGTCGATTGGAGTAAACTCATCAAGACAGACATCAATAGAAGGAGTTGTAGTAGTTACAGTATTTAAGTTAACTGTGGGAAGAATCTGATTGATTTTATCTCTGATGGATGAAATTTTATTATTGAAAAAGTTCATAAAGTCCTGACTAGTAAGCTCTAAGGGGATGCTAGGATTGACAGAGTCCTGACTCTTTGTCAACCTGGCTACAGTACTGAAAAGAAACCTGGGATTATTCTTGTTCTCTTCTATTAATGCAGAGTAATAACTCGTTCTAGCTTTTCTAAGAGATTTTTTATAAATTAAAAGATGATTTCTCCAAGCTAAATAGATTTCATCTAAATTAGTAGAGCGCCATTTTCTTTCTAATTGACGAATCTTCTGTTTTAAGCTACGAGTTTCTGTGTTGAACCAAGGAGTTAAAAATCTCTGATTAGACTTTTTCTTTTTTAAGGGGGCCACCAAGTCTAGAGCCTGATGCAGAGAAGCTGAAACACTATCCACCATGTTATCAATTACAGAAGGAGCAAGCTGTCTATAGCTTATTTCCGTTGTGTTGACACATGGCATAGAGGAAACAATCTGCATAAATTTGGAAACAGCATCATCTGAGAGGCATCTACTGTGATAATATTTTTCTTTAGGAGCCAAATAGTCAGAAATAGTAAAATCAAAGGTTAACAGACAATGGTCTGACAGTACAGGGTTATGAGGAAACACTACCAGATTTTCTATTTCTATGCCATATGTCAGAACAAGGTCCAATGTATGGTGGAGGTAATGAGTAGAATTTCCTACTTTCTGAGAAAACCCAATCGAGTCTAATATTGAATTAAAAGCCACATTAAGGCAGTCACTATCTACATCCACATGTATATTAAAGTCCCCTACTATAATTATTCTATCAGATTTCAGCACTAAATCAGCTAAGAAATCAGGAAATTCGGATAAAAATTCTGAATAGGTTGATGGGGGACGATAAACTATGGCAAATAAAATTGGGTTTAACCTGGAATTGCTAAAGTGTCCAATGCTGAGGACCAGGCCCTCAAAGGAATTATAACATGTTTTTTGCTTTACATTAACTAGTAATTTGGAATGGTAAATTGATGCTACTCCTCCTCCACGACCAGAACTTCTGGGATTTTGACAGTTTAAATAACCAGAGGGAGTTGATTCATTTAAACCAACATAATCCTCTTGTCCTAACCAAGTCTCTGTAAGGGAAATTAAATCAATCTGATGATCAATTAACAGATCATGGACTAACAGAGACTTGGGAGTTAGAGACCTAATATTTAATAAACCACATTTAATTTTTAAATTATGAGGAGGAACAGAGGCCAAATCATTCAATTTAGAGGCTTTATGTTTAATTTGAGTTTTACCAATATTTTGCTTTATCACTTTGGGATGCTTATACATTATATTTTTATTTACTTTGGAGGGAGCAGACAACGATTCTCTGATGGGGAAGACAGGGGCTAAGCTGAGGGGTGGCGGATGAAGAGGAGCTGCAGAGAGGCGTGTAAGACTGCGACTCTGCTTCCTGGTCCCAACTCTGAGTAGTCAGGGTTTTGGAAATTTGGATAAAAAAGATGCCAGATTGTTAGATAAATGAGAAGCACCATCCAAAGTGGGATGAATGCTGTCTCGTCTCATAAGACCAGGTTTTCCCCAAAAAGAGCTCCAATTGTCAATGTAGCCCACGTCATTTTTAGGACACCACACAGACAGCCAGCGGTTCAAGGATGACGAGCGACTAAACATGTCATCACTGGTCAGATTGGGGAGGGGTCCAGAGAATACTACAGTGGCTGACATCGTTTTTGCAAAGTCACACACCGATTCTACATTAAGTTTCGTGACTTCCGACTGCCGGAGACGGATGTCATTAATGCCGGCGTGAATAACAATTGTGGAATATTTACAGTTACTTTTAGCCAGCATTTTCAAATTTGACTCGATGTCGCCTGCTCTGGCCCCAGGAATGCATGTGACTATGGCCGCTGGAGTCTCTAGGTTCACGTTTCTGACTACAGAGTCGCCAATGATCAGAGTTTTTTCCTCAGCGGGTGTGTCGCTGAGCGGGGAAAAACGATTAGAAACGTGAACAGGTTGGTGGTGAACCGGGGCTTTGCGACTAGGCTTCCTTCTCACCGTCACCCACCCAGTCTCCTCGCTGCAGAGGAGAGCCGGGGAACCGGTGACAGGGGGACCTAAGCTAGCTAGCTCCGCTGCAGCTAAGGGGCGTCCGTCGAGATTAACTGGCGCAGACGGTGTTTCAATGCAGCGGAGCCGGGATTCCAAATCAGACAACCTCGCCTCGAGCGCCTCAAAAAGACAACATTTATTACATTTACCGTTATCACTAAAAGAGGCAGAGGTGTAGCTAAACATCTGACAGAGAGAGCACACCAGAGGAGGAGAGGAAAGAGAGCTAGTAGCCATAGCTAGTGGCTCGAGAGCTGGAGAGCAAACCACACAGGCAGACAGCAAAACAGGAAGTGACGATACGTTACCACAAGGAAGTGACGATTCAAGGAAGCCATGCAAGGAAGCCATGCAGGCTGCCGCCCACTCTCTAACTTGTTTGCGCAGGCTCGGCCATACAAATTTCTCTCCCACCATTTTGACCGATGCGCGCACTCCCGGGTGCGCCAGAGAATGGATCGAGTCAAAAACACGGCGGCGCCACGCGGCCAGTACCACAGGACGCGGTCGCCCAGTGGAGACATCGCAGATTAGGGGGGGGCATGCCATCTTGCAGCACCCTGTTCTCCAGCCTTAACCCTGTTGGTCCAGACTGGAGTACGCGCACGTCCGCGTCGCTACCCTGATCCGCGGCCATGGCTGCATAATCTATCCCTACGCGGACTGGGGCCGCGCGCACTTCTGCGTCGCTAACCCGATCTGCGGCCATGGCTGCAAAATCTACCCCTACGCGGGCTGGAGCCGCCACAGCGCGCGAGAGGCAGTCTGCCACTACATTAAGTTTATCTGCCACATGCTGGATATCGGTAGTAAACTCCGAGATCGCGGCCAGCTGTCTCTGCTGCCGGCCCAACCAAGGTTCTGAAATCTTGGCCATTGCGAAAGTCAGCGGCTTGTGGTCAACGAATGCGGTGAAACGGCGTCCCTCCAGCCAGAACTGGAAGTGGCGAATGGCCAAGTGGAGAGCTAACAACTCCCTGTCGAATGCACTGTATTTTCGTTCACTATCGCGCAAGGTCCTGCTGAAAAAGGCGAGCGGTTGCCAAGCTCCGGCTACATACTGTTCCATAACCGCCCCTATGGCCACATCTGACGCGTCAGTAGTGAGCGCCATGCGGGCCTTTGGGACTGGATGTGCTAACAATGCAGCGTTTGCCAGGGCTGTTTTGACTTCAGAGAATGCGCGCTCTCGCTCCGGAGACCATTCGATTTTATTTGTGGGTTTTTGTTTTTTTAGTGCAGCATACAATGGTTGCATGAGCTGCCCTGCGCGGGGGAGGAAACGGTTATAAAAATTCACCATTCCCAAAAACTCCTGTAACGCTTTGACCGTTTGTGGCTGGGGAAAATTTGTTACTGCCCGCACTTTGTCAGGCAGAGGAACCGCTCCTTCTGGAGAGACGCGATGCCCCAACAAATCAATCTGCGTCACCCCGAACTGACACTTCGCTGGGTTGATTATTAACCCGTGCTCTGCCAACCTCCAGAAAACTGCCGTGAGGTGGTTTTCATGTTCGTCTTCGGACGCGCTGGCTACCAATATGTCATCCACGTAGACAAACACGAAGGGGAGATCGCGCAACACCACGTCCATCATGCGTTGGAACATCTGCGCCGCGCCTTTAAGCCCAAACGGCATGTGCAAAAACTTGAATAGCCCGAACGGAGTTATTACAGCTGTTTTGGGTATGTCCTCAGCGCGCACTGGGACCTGGTGGTAACCGCGTACCAAGTCTATCTTAGAAAAAACGCGCGCCCCCGCCAAATGAACTGAAAAATCTTGGATGTGCGGGATCGGGTAGCGGTCGTGCGCTGTAGTGTTGTTCAACCTGCGGAAATCACCGCAAGGTCGCCACGAGCCATCAGCTTTCGGGACCATGTGAAGCGGTGAAGCCCATGGGCTTTTCGAACGCCTGATGATGCCCAACTTTTCCAGGTTGGCGAACTCCTCGAGCGCTATGGTCAGTTTAGCTGAATCCAAGCGCCGAGCTTTTGCAAAAACGGGCGGTCCGGTGGTAGTAATAAAATGTTCCACCCCGTGTTTAGCCACGGTCGCCGAAAATGTTGGGACCGTGAGTGCTGGGAACTGAGTGAGGAGTGTGTGGAACTTACCACTTGCAGCTGTGACGTTGGCTTGTGCTGTTGGTGGGGCCACTCGAGCTGTACAGGGAATAGAATAAAAAGAGAGTGCATTAACCAGGCGTCTGTTAGCAAGATCAACCAACAAACCATGTGAGCACAAAAAATCAGCCCCTAACATGTTGAAATTGACTGCAGCTATGACAAAAGTCCACTCGAATGTACGGCCGTGTAGGGACAGAAGCAGAGTCCTCTCACCAAAGGTCTTAATCGCCGAGCCGTTCGCTGCTGATACCCCGGGACCACTGGAAGGCGCCAGCCGGTTGGCGGAGGAAGGTGTGATGAAACTCAGCTGGGAGCCTGTGTCCACGAGGAAATGCCTCCCCGAGCGCGCATCCCTCAAGTAGAGCAGCTTGTTCTCCTCTCCGAGGGCTGCAGCTGCTACTGACCCTCGGTCTTGGCGTTTCCCGAGCGCTTGAAATGGCACGGTGGTATACATTTGTGTGCCCTCTCTGCGAAGCGGCGATGGTAGAAACAAAGGATGTCGTCTGCTCCGTGTTTCCTGGCCCCTGCCGCCGCCGTCGTCGGTGAGTCTGGTACTGCAGCCTCTGGCCCCCTGCCATCTCCGGATGTTGCGCTGAGCTCTGCTTCCGCGGCCGTGGCTGCGCGCCGTTTATTGGCGTTGACGAGTCGCTGCGCCTCCTGGCCCAGCTCGTGGTAGTCTCGTCGGGCCAACAGTGGTGAACTGGCCAGGGTCACTCTCACCGCTGACGGTAGGGTCCTGAGGAAAAGGTGGGTGAAGATGAAGTGATCATCATCAGAGTCTTTCAACCTCAACAGCTTCTCCATCAGGTCCGCAGGCCTGTCGTTTCAAATTCAGTCAGCGCCAGGAGCCCCTCTGCTCGCTCCTCCACGGAAGGGGTGAAGTAATGGATGAGTGCAGCCTTCAACGCGCTGTACTTGTCGCTGTCTGGCGGCTGGTTGATCAGGCTCTCCACCCGCTGGGCTGTGTGGTTGTCCAGCTTTGCAACCACATGGTAGAACTTTGTGTCGTCTACCGAAATCCTCCGGAGGTTGAACTGCGCCTCGACCGCGTTAAACCAGGAGCGCGGATTGTTCTGCCAGAAGTCTGGTAGCTGAACTGTGGCTGCATTCATTTGGCTGGCTCCTGCCGAGTCTGGCTCGGGAGAATTTCTTCCACTCATGATACGTCTTAGGGTCACCAGTGTGGAGAATGTGGAAATGACGAGGCTGAGTTTATCTCACGAGTCAGGTTTATTCCATTCTCCAACATCATCAACAACAGAAAAGAGAAAGAATCCCCCAACATCTGTCCCTTTTATACCCCAGGACATCAAAGCACACAGTCACATTGTCTTTTAATCCCAAGTCACAATGCGTCTTCTTCCAGGTCTTCTCACCTCCACCTAAAGTCACTGGTGGTCAGGAAATCCCTCAAGGTCATCTCTTTGCATACACAAGGCCACATTTCACATCCTCCTGTTATCTCCTAGGAGGTTCAGTCCTTTTGTTCCTCTGAGATGTGAAGCATACAATAAGCATACAGTAATATACATGTGAAGCATATGAAACCCACATATGTGTCCCACAGCAGCATGAGATGGTGCATTGTCATGCATGAAGATAATTTTGTTATGGAAGGCACAGTTCTTCTTTTCTCCATCCATCTGGACCATCCAGGGTTGCACAGCACTCATCAGTGAACAAGACTGAAAATTAGTCTTCATGTATTTCTGGGCCCGCTGCAACCATTTCTGCTTGTGAGCACTGGTTAGGAGTGGCCGAATAGTAGGTTTATGTACAACTGCAAGCCTCTGGAGGATCATACACCCTGAGGTTTGTGGGACTCCAGAGGCACCAGCAGCCTCAAATACCTGTTTGCTGCTTTGTAATGGCATTTTAGCAGCTGCTCTTTTAATCTGATGAATTTGTCTGGCAGAAACCTTCTTCATTATGCCTTTATCTGCACAAACCCATCTGTGCTCTGAATCAGCCATAAATTTCTTCACAGTACGAGGATCATGCTTCAGTTTTCGTGAAATATCTAATGTTTTCATACCTTGTCCAAAGCATTGCACTATTTGACGCTTTTTGGCAGCAGAGAGATCCTTTTTCTTTCCCATATTGCTTGAAACCTGTGGCATGCTTAATAATGTGGAACATCCTTCTTAAGTAGTTTTCCTTTAATTGGGCTCACTTGGCAAACTAATTATGACAGGTGTCTGAGATTGATATCAGTGATCCAAAGAACCCTCAGACACAATGCCATCCATGAGTTTAACTGATAAACAAAAAATTAAATGTTTATGACACTAAAATCCTATTTGCATAATAATTTGGAATGCAGTGTAGACTAGAAGAAAAAAATCACACACAGTAAACACAAATGGATACAGGGAGAAGATGCAAACTCCAAAAAGAAAGGTCCATGGAGTTCATGTGAGGAATCTGCGCCACCTTGCTGCTCATACATTACAGATCAAACACCAATTTTTATTTATTTTTCTATCTCATCAGGGACATTGCACAAATACACTAATCTTAAAAGAGAAGAGATGGTTTGGTTGTGTTCCCAGCACATCAAAGTCTCCGACTCTGGGATTAGAGCATCAATGACATATCATTTGAGCAAAGATGTACAAACATTTTCTATAGTTGGATTTTCACGTGTGCAAACTTTGTTTTTTGGTTCTCAAAACTAAGCAGTTTGTCTTACTCTGTATATCACAGTGATGGTACCTTTGTGGATTCCTATCAATAACTTTTAGAATTATTAAGCAACCTGACTGGATTTATAGCTGTTACATTCACATGAGAGCAACAAGAGATCCAGCAATTGGTGTGAGAAAATATCCTTCATGTTTCTTGAGTGAGCTGTAATTGGTATAGGTAGTAAAATGGGTTCAGTTAAATATTAATCTCTAAATGCATTGAGATTATTCATGTATTTCAGTTCCCAGATTAAAATGTGTTCATGGCAGATCTTCAGGAGGGGACATAATGAACTTAATGGGACAGTTGTGATGTCCTTGCTCTTGTTCACGTCAGAACGTGGCTTGACAATTCAGGCCCATGGGCAGGTGTGCTGACATCATCCTGGCACTGCGGTCCCACTAGCCTGCATGGCTCACTTGGCTCTATCTGAGGGCCGCACTGGTCTGCTCTTTGTTTGTATCAAGCCATCGCAGGATTAATGCAAAGTGACTCGGGCTGCAGCGGGCAGGGGCTGCGAAGGCTGCACAGACGCACTGTTGGGATACTGACAATGCACTAAAGACTGTCCACACACAATTCCACTGTAGCATAATGTGGGATTTCCATCAGTCAGTTCCATGAGGAAGAAGCATCCTATTCTTAGGATGCCTCTCAACTTGGCACTATCAAAATCCAGGGGGTTACATGCTTTACTGGGCAGCCAGCTGTTCACCAGAGATTTCCAAGTCTGCCTTTTCTCACTCCCCTTTCTCAGACACAAAGGCCAGATGTAGAGCATGGAGGGAGGACTATATCTGTACCAGCAAGTGTGAATGCTCCAGGCAGAAAAGGGTGGTGAAGTCTCAGCGTGAATGTAAATTGGGTATAATTCCAGAAGTTATCAAGTTAAAGAGGTGAAAGACTTAAGCTGCCTCAAATTACTTTTGTACAAGTGCACGGATGCAGGCACAGCCCGCTGCGTTTTTATTTGTTGTGGGTCCTTCGCAGGAGTAGAGTGAATAATTTTCTCATGGTAAGGGGTAAAGACTTTTATAATCTCACCGTCATGTTCAGAGAGTTGCCCCTGTGGCACCATGGTGTGTCGACATTTTGAAATCTCCTGTCTGAGTTGTTTTGCATCATTCTCCCCGCCTACTGCCGTTAGGGAAGGCAAAACAGCTTGGGCAAAGGCAAACCAAATAAAGCTTCAACCAAGCTTAACCACAGCCACAGATAATTAAGGGAATGTGTGCTTTTCTTCAATCAGTGACCTTTTATTTTCAACCCGACAGGCTCTCTAAGTTGTTAAAAAGCTGCATTTTAAGTCAAAGCAAGGCATTATCCTAAACCTACCATGTAGTTTTTTGGTTAGTTTTTTTGCTTTACCCTAACAAATTGGAACTGAAAGATGAAACAGAGAGAAAAAAAAAATCCTGAAGGCTTCATCTACTGTGTAGCCCTGGAGCACTGAAAGGTTTCAGTATTCATGAGGGGTTGTTAGCACAATCAATTTGTGCCATTTTCAAGAATTATTCATTAAAACGAGACATCCATGCTGAGTATTTTCTTTACGTCAGGCATTTGTGTATGTGAGCATCTGTGGAGCAATTTGACGAATGTACTCAAGTGAGGTTGTGATGTCTAAAATCTGTTTTGGTTCTAAATGTTAAAGCCTCATATGAGTGAGTTTGATATTTCCTGGCAGAGTTGTGTCAGCTCTGCAGCACTAACAGTGGGACGACCATGCAGAACAGTAGAGCATAAGAACTAGGAAAACTGCAGTGTGTTTCGAAGATTGTTGAATGTGGAACATTCAGTGAAATTTGACTAAAATGGAGCATTGTTGTCCTTTACTTTCACTCCATCACAAGTGATATTGGAGTTAAGAATATGTTCAGTTACACTAGTGTCAGTATTAAATTTGTATTCATTCACTGGTGGGGTAAAGAATATTTTTCCATTCTTATCAGGTCAATCCAGTGTGATTAAATCAACTATTTGCAGTTCCACATCTGAAACTCCTCTTTTTCCATCTATTTTGGTACAGCAGCTAATCAAATTTGTGATTTTTTTTTAAATTTCCATATTCAGAGTGAACATCATCATTAATCTCTGCTGAGGAGTGAAGTTTATGCTTTTGTCTGGATTTGTTTATCTGTTCATGTTTTTGTTTATGCGTTAACAGCATAACTCAAAAACATGTTTGTGGATTTTGATGACATTTTAAGAAATAGAAAAGGGACCAATTCATCAAATTTTGATGGTGATTCAGAACACCACCTGGACCCAGATTTTTTTGGTTTTTTTTTATCTTACTGAGAGGAAAATTAATACACTGCTTTGACAGCAGAGGCGATTCTAGTCTCTTGAAGCCCTAGACAAAAGTTCACAGGGGGCCCCTCCAACCAGCGTTCATCACCCTTGTATAATAAATAATCTGATACTAACAAAAAATGTGAAATGTAAAAAAAAAAATTAAGTATCATAAAACCACAAAGCCTACTCGACACATATGGGAAATGCAATAAAATACACACACCACTGACAGTGCATCCGGAAAGTATTCACAGCACTTCACTTTTTCCACATTTTGTTATGTTACAGCCTTATTCCAAAATGGATTAAATTCATTTTTTTTCTCAAAATTCTACACACAATACCCCATAATGACAACATGAAAAAAGATTTTTTGGAGATTTTTGCAAATGTATTAAAAATAAAAACTAAGAAATCACATGTACATAAGTATTCACAGCCTTTGCCATGAAGCTCAAAATTTAGCTCAGGTGCATCCTGTTTCCACTGATCATCCTTGAGATGTTTCTACAGCTTAACTGGAGTCCACCTGTAGTAAATTCAGTTGATTGGACATGATTTGGAAAGGCACACACCTGTCTATATAAGGTCCCACAGTTGATAGTGCATATTAGAGCACAAACCAAGCATCAAGTAAAAGGAATTGTCTGTAGACCTCTGAGACAGGATTGTCTCGAGGCACAAATCTGGGGAAGGGTACAGAAAAATTTCTGCTGCTTTGAAGGTCCCAGTGAGCACAGTGGCCTCCATCATCCGTAAATGGAAGAAGTTTGGAACCACCAGGACTCTTCCTAGAGCTGGCCAGCCGTCTAAACTGAGCGATCGGGGGCCTTAGTCAGGGAGGTGAACAAGAACCTGATGGTCACTCTGTCAAAACTCCAGCGTTCCTCTGTGGAGAGAGGAGAACCTTCCAGAAGGACAACCATCTCTGCAGCAATCTACCAATCAGGCCTGTATAGTAGAGTGGCCAGACGGAAGCCACTCCTTAGTAAAAGGCACATGGCAGCCCACCTGGAGTTTGTCAAAAGGCAGCTGAAGGACTCTCAGACCATGAGAAACAAAATTCTCTGGTCTGATGAGACAAAGATTGAACTCTGGCATGAATGCCAGGCATCATGTTTGGAGGAAACCAGGCACCGCTCATAAAAATGCCAATGGTGGTGGCAGCATCATGCTGTGGGGATGTTTTTCAGCGGCAGGAACTGGGAGACTAGTCAGAATAGAGTCAAACATGAATGCAACAATGTACAGAGACATCCTGGATGAAAACCTGCTCCGGAGCCCTCTTGACCTCAGACTGGGGCAATGGTTCATCTTTCAGCAGGACGACCCTAAGCACACAGCCAAAATATTGAAGGAGTAGCTTCAGGACAACTCTGTGAATGTCCTTGAGAGGCCCAGCCAGAGCCCAGCCTTGAATCCAGTTGAACATCTCTGGAGAGATCTGAAAATGGCTGTGTACTGACGCTTCCCATCCAACCTTATGGAGCTTGAGAGGTGCTGCAAAGAGGAATGGGTGAAACTGCCTAAAGATAGGTGTGCCAAGCTTGTGGCATCATATTAAAAAAAACTTGAGGCTGTAATTGCTGCCAAAGGTGCATTTACAAAATATTGAGCAAAGGCTGTGAATACTTATGTACATGTGATTTCTTAGTTTTTTGTTTTTAATAAATTAGCAATAACCTCAAAAAAACTTTTTTCACATTGTCATTATGGGGTATTGTGTATAGAATTTTGAGAAAAAAAAATGAATTAAATCCCTTTTGGAATAAGGCTGTAACATAACAAAATGTGGAAAAAGTGAAGCGCTGTGAATATTTTCAGGATGCACTATAGACACAGCACACAGTAACTTCCATCAATGCATCTTAGTAGTACATTATTTCTTTCGTATACAGTGGATAAAAAAAAGTATACACACCCCTGTTCGAATGCCATGTCATGAGCGGGGATGATGTTCAGCCCCGCCCATAACTCGTGGCTGTATTTTCCTGAATTATTGCTTATTGTTTTCAGCTGGCAGGTTGTTAGAGCCCCGAGCTGGGGCCTCTTGCCAGTCCACAGCTGCACCCCTTCTCTCTCTCTGCTAGACACTCACCAGCTTTCTGCCTTCATCCCTTAGGGTTCACTCATGCACGCACACACTTACACACCTTCATTCCCTCTCACTCATGCATGCACACACTTACACACCTTCATTCCCTCTCACTCATGCATGCACATGCACTGCCATTCCTATTCACACATGCACTCACTCATGATTCATCTGCTGCCGCCATACCTGCATCCACTTGCCACTCAGTAGTCTATGAGGGTATTTAACGTGTGACAGTGTGATTGCTCAGTGCGGCAGCATCAGTCTATTGTGTCCCAGAGTTTTCTCTGGTCCAGGTTGGTGGTGTGTAACATTGGATGTTCAGGCTCTTTCTCCCTTTGGTGTTTTCCTTGGACTGCTTAAGGTGTCGTTTCCAGAGCCCAGTTGCGCTCCGACACTTAGTAGTAAGTTTGTCCTTATTTTTGGGTTACGTTTTCTTGTCCCTCAGTGGCGGATCTTACCCTGAGGCGTGACATAACCCTTCACTGCCTGTGGAGTTAATTCCCCTGTTTATCTGTTGTTTACCTGCTCGGACTGTTTTCATGGACATTAGTTAACCATTTCTCTGTCAGACTATTTTTCATGAACGTTTGTCCAATCATTTTTCTGTTTAATAAACCACATGCTACACTCGCAAGTAGGCTTGAGTAATTTCTTCGGTTTGCTGCATGATTATGCTGCAGACGTGACAGTATGCCGCCGCCAGTCAGAGCCTAGTGGTGTAGCATGTGTGAGCTTTTTTCACCCTCGTTTTTGTGTGTTTTCCCCTTACCTGCTTTGAGATGGCGATGGGTCGTGGCTATCCTCTGAGCGTGGGTTGGGAGTGCTGCCGGGCCCTTATGAATATTGATAGGTTAATCTCGTCGGCTAATGTTTATTCCACGCCTGAAGATATTCTTTGGTATATGGCACTGGTGGAGAGGGAGGTTCGGCAGTGCCCTCAGCTCTCAGATTGCTCCGAGGGAGCGGAAAGGATAGCCCAGTTAGTGGCTCTACGGCGGGAGTACGGCAGAGAAGGAAGGAGGTTCCCGAAGACGGCCGCACTTGTGCCGGGGAAGGGATGCACTCGAGGCTCCGCCATCCCGGTGGTTCACCGGAGCCTCACGCCCGTACCCGTCCCTATCCCACTGGATTCAGCCCCAGCACAACCGCCGTCTGGTCAATGATGGCGTCAACATTGTCCTGCCCGGGGTCCCCGAACGGATCACTCGACCACCCTGGAAGCCATTTCCCCGGCACCAACTCTGGCTAATCCTGCAGTGGAGCCTTCCACGGTACCTCCTCCCACTATGAAGGGACGCTCGTTTTCCTCACCGGTGACTCCCGTGCCCGTGGCTACAGGGGCGGCTCTCCTACAGCCCTCAGGGAGAGAAGGATTGATCCGGGACACAGAGGAGAACGAGAAAACTACTCCTGCAGTGGATAACATAGCCTACCAGGATAACAAGCAAGTACAGTGAGTCGCTATTCAGACTAATCATACTTTCCCTTGCTTGAGTCCTGGTAGAGAGGCTCAGGGTGTGCAGTCCCCTGAGTTCTCTTCACCTGCTGCAGAATGTAAATGTTCTTCTGCTCTCGCCTTCTCTCCTCCTCCTGTTCATGAGAGCCTATTAGCCACAGCAAGGATGTTGGAGACCTGGGAGGAGTTTGGACTGGCGTTGTCAGCGAAGATGGATTGCCTGATGGAACAGGAGAGATTTGCAGCCGCCTCTCCTTCAGTTTTTACCTCCGCCAAGGTGGAGAGGACAGAATCCCCTTCTAATCCATTCCCTCCAGAGCCAGTGTTGGCGGCTTCTCAGCAGCCTGTAGAGGAGCCCTGGACCACCACTTCATCTGAGAGGGGCATCGCCTCGCCAGCTGTAGCCGAGGACTTCATAAACCAGGAGGACAGGCAAGTAAACTCCCTTTCTTCTCATAACACTGATAAAAACTCTTGCCTGATTCCTGAAGGAGAGTCTCAGGGGGAGCAGTCCCCAGAGATCTCTCCACCTGCTGCTACTGTGAACCGCTCACCAGCCCTCTCCATGCTCTCTCCTGCCTTTCCTGAGGGTATACCGGCTTCGGAGTTGAACCGCCGGGACCAGGAGGAGCCAGAGGTCCATGAGGAGTCGTTCCTTACCG
This sequence comes from Pholidichthys leucotaenia, assembly GCA_020510985.1. Taxonomy (NCBI): domain Eukaryota; kingdom Metazoa; phylum Chordata; class Actinopteri; order Cichliformes; family Pholidichthyidae; genus Pholidichthys; species Pholidichthys leucotaenia. Next base: position 392,621,836 of record CM035836.1, on the reverse strand, counting down.
CCATGGTGGGCCAAACTCCAGCCACCACGCCGGAGGAATCACCAGCGTGCGTTATGATGACTGGAATGCCGAAGACTCCATGGACCATCATGCCTGCTGCGGAGGCTGCCGCAGCAGAGTCAGCACCTGCACAGAACCTCCAGGAGGTCGAGCCCACAACATCACCTGGATCGTCGGAGTCCTGGACGGCAGTGGAGCTTGAGCTAAGGCTAGTGCTCTCTTTTGTCTTTCTTCTATCTACTTTAGAGCATTTTTGCCTAGCTCTAGGTGAGGAGTGCCAGTTGCAGCCACATGCTGCACCTGAGCCCTCCCTGCCGGGCTCCACCACTGCCGGCGACCCTGACCCCTCCTCTTCTGTGTTTGAGTCCTCTTTCAGTGTCACCGAGAATCAGGATACATCACCGGATGAGTCCGAGGACCCAGGCTCGCTCGTGGAGGTCACTGGTGCTGCTGCTACATTCGCAAGTAGGCTCGAGTAATTTCTTCGGTTTGCTGCATGATTATGCAGTAGGTGTGACATGCCAGGTTTTTGTGATGTAAAAAATGAGACCAAGATAAATCATTTCAAAACTTTTTCCACCATTAATGTGACCTATAACATGTACAATCCAATTACAAAACAACCTGAAATCTTTTAAGGGGAAAAATAAAAAACTTACAATAACCTGGTTGCATAAATATGCACACCCTTAAACTAATACTTTGTTGCAGCACCTTTGGCTTTTATTATAGCACTCAGTGCTTTTTCTAGTCTCAAAGACCGCTCAAAGCGCTTCACTAGCAATAACCCTCTATTCTAAAGACCTATAGGAGACAGATATCTAGGGACAATTTAGAACAACCAATTAACCTAACATGCATGTCTTTGGATTGTGGGAGGAAACCAGAGCCCCCGGAGTAAACCATGCAGCACAGGGAGAACATGCAAACTCCACATAGAAAGGTTCCTACCCCTGCCAGCCTGGGGATTCGAACCTGGAACCTTCTAGCTGTTAGGCAAAAGTGCTAACCACCATGCTACCTGGATTCAAGAGTCTCTTGGGGCCCTCAGCAAAAATTCACAGGGGGTCCCTCTAGTTTGCATTAATTTTCCTCTCAGTGAGATGCTCACAGCAAATGGGCTGTTCTGAGAAATTAAAAAGTATTTTGTGTTCTGAGTTGTTGTCTGTTTTCTTGGACATATGGATACTATGACTAACTTTTGTTTAGTTTGTGGAGAGAGAAATAATCAGGCAGAGAGGTCCAGATCATATCAAGCTTTATTCACTCTCTCTCTACATTTCTCTAGAAACACAAGCAGCAAAAGAGTAACAGATCTCATGCAACCCTAATAGAACCCACGGCAACTGGTCCACCCAATTTGCATCCGTAAGTGAAGCCCTGAGCGCTGCTTTAAGCGATCTATGGAAATGCTCGCATAACCCATTGGCCTGTGGGTTGTACATGGTCGTGCGATGAAGTGAGACGCCTAGGCTCCGGGCCATAGTGGACCAGAGGTTGGAAACAAATTGCGGGCCCCGATCGGACGTGATATCCGAAGGGGCGCCGAAACGTGCCACCCATGTCGTCAACAAAGCGCGTGCAACTTCTGCGGACGCGGTGGAAGCTAGCGGGACTACTTTGGGCCAGCGCGTGGTGCGGTCCACCACTGTCAGGAGGTGCATGAACCCTTGCGATGGCGGGAGGAGGCCCACGAGGTCCACGTGAACGTGGTTGAACCGCTTAGCCGGGATATGGAACGGCTCCAAGGGGGCCTTTGTGTGCCTGTGCACTTTAGCTTGCTGGCACACTACGCAGGCTGCAGCCTACTCTTTCACCTGTTTGCGCAGGCTCGGCCAGACGAACTTCGCTCCCACCATTTTGACTGACGCATGCACTCCTGGGTGCGGCAGGGAATGAACCAACTCAAAAGTGCAGCGGCACCAAGCGCTTGGGACCACCAGGCACGGGCGGCCCGTGGAGACCTCACAGATTGGGGGGCCCCCCATGTTGCAGCACTCTGCTCTCCAGCCTTAACCCTGCTGGTCCAGACTGGAGCGTGCAAACGCCTGCATCGCTGCTTTGCGCAGCGGCCATGGCTGAGTAATCTATCCCCACTTAGACTGGGGCCACTAATGCGTGCAAGAGGCAGTCTGCCACCACGTTGAGTTTACCGGCCACATGCTGAATGTCGGTCATAAACTCCGAGATCGCGGCCAGCTGTCTCTGCTGCCAGCCCGACCATGGTTCCGTAACCTTGGCCATCGCATACGTTAGCGACTTGTGATCTACGAACGCAGTGAAGGTGCGCCCTTCCAACCAGAACTGGGAGTGGCATATGGCCAAGTGGAGAGCCAGTAACTCTCTGTCGAACGCGTTGTATTTATGCTCACTGTTGCGCAAAGACCTGCTAAAAAAGGTGAGTGGCTGCCAACCACCAGCGATGTGCTGCTCCACGACGGCCCCTATGGCCATGTCCGAGGCGTCGGTAGGGAGTGCGATCCGAGCCGCCGGGTCCGGGTGCACCAGCAGTGCATCGTTCGCCAGAGCTGTTTTAACCTCGGAAAACGCCTGCTCCTGCTCAGGAGTCCAGTTGACTCTGTCTGCTGGTTCCTGTTTCTTAAGCGCGGCGTACAACGGCTGCATGAGCTGGGCTGCACTGGGGAGGAAACGATTGTAGAAGTTAACCATCCCCAAAAGCTCCTGCAGCACCCTGACCATCTGAGGCTGGGGAAAATTTTCCACGGCGCGCACCTTGTCCAGCAAGGGTGTCGCGCCCTCCGGTGAGATGCGGTGGCCCAAAAAATCAATCCCTGCCACCCTGAACTGGCATTTCGCCGGGTTGATTATTAATCCGTGCTCCTCCAACCTCTGGAAAACTGTCCTGAGGTGGGTTACGTGTTCGTCCTCGGACGCGCTGGCCATGAGGATGTTGTCCAGGTAGACGAACACACCGCATCCATCACGCGTTGGAATGTCTGCGCTGCGCCTTTTAACCCGAAAGGCATGTGTAAAAACTCAAACAGACCAAACGGGGTTATTACTGTCGTTTTAGGTATGTCCTCAGCGTGCACCGGGACCTGGTGGTAACCGCAGACCAGGTCTATCTTGGAAAAAATGCGTGCCCCAGTGAGGTGAATGGAAAAATCCTGAATATGAGGGATGGGGTAGCGGTTGTGCGCTGTGGCGTTGCTTAATCTGCGGAAATCTCCGCACGGTCGCCACGATCCCTTGGCCTTAGGAACCATATGTAGCGGGGATGCCCATGGACTGTTTGAGTGCCTGATGATGCCCAACCTTTCCAAGTTGGCAAACTCCTTGCGCACTATGGCCAGTTTAGCTACGTCCAGGCGCTGAGGTCTTGCAAAAATGGACGGCCCCGTGGTGGTAATGAAGTGCTCCACCCCGTGTTTAGTGACGGCCGCCGAAAACGTCGGGACCGTGAGTGCTGAGAACTGGGTGAGTAGTGTGTGGAGCTTACCCCCTGGAGCTGTGACATTGGCTAGTGTTGTTGGCCCGGCTCCTCGAGCTGTACAGGGGAGAAAATCAAAAGACATGGTGTTGATCAGGCGTCTGTTAGCAACATCAACTAGTAGTCCGTGTGCACACAAAAAATCAGCGCCTAAGATGGGGAAGCTGCATGACGCTATGACGAATGTCCATTGGTATGTACGGCCGTGCAAGGATACAGTCAGCGTCCTTTCACCAAAAGTCTTAATGTCTGAGCCATTTGCGGCCGTCAGCTCGGGGCCGCTAGTTCCCGCCAGCCGGTCAGTGTAGGATGGCAGGATGAGGCTCTTTTGGGAGCCAGAGTCCACGAGGAACCGTCTCCCCGAGCGTGAGTCTGTCACATAGAGCAGCTTGCTTGCTTCACCGGCGGTCGCAGCTGCTACGACTGCTGGTCCTGGCGTTTCCCGAACGCTTGAATTGGCACGGTGGCATGCATCGGCGTGTGTCCTCTCCAAAACGGCGGTGGTAGAAACAAAGCGTGTCTCTCCGGTGCTTCTTGGCCCCTGCTGCAGCCACCATCACTGGCTCCTTGCCTCCGCTGGCCGTCTCGCTGGGGTCCAACGCCGCTGCGTTCACTGTGAGGGCTCTGGTGGTGAGGATAATCCGATCTGCCTCCTAGGCTAGCGCCCGGTAGTTGCGCGTGGCCAGCAGCAGCGAATTGGCAAGGACTGCTCTGGCCGCCATCGAGAGGTTCCGGAGGAAAAGGTGAGCAAAGAGGAAATGCCCACCATCTGTGCCCATCAACACCAACATCTTGTCCATTAATTCGACCGCCAACCTGTCTCCTAACTCGGAGCGCGTCAGGAGCCTCTCCACGCTCTCACAGTCCGAGAGCGTGTAGCACCGGGTCAGCGCGGTTTTGAGAGGGTTGTATTTGTCACGGGCTGGGGGCAGTTGGAGCAGGCTCGCCACCTGCTGAGTTGTGCGTGCATCCAGCGCTGCGACCACGTTGTAGTGTCTGGTGTCATCTGCCGTTATTCCCTGGAGCGTGAACTGGGCCTCCGTGAGGAGGAACCAAGACTTCGGGTCGTGTAGCCAAAAGTCTGGGAGTTTGACCGAAACGGTGCACGCGTTGCTGGTACCCGTCCGGGTCATCTCCGGGGTGTTCGCCTCGTGTTCCATTGTGTGTCAAGGGTCACCAGTGTGGAGAGAGAAATAAACAGGCAGAGAGGTCCAGATCATATCAAGCTTTATTCACTCTCTCTACATTTCTCTAGAAACACAAGCAGCAAAAGAGTAACAGATCTCATGCACCTCTGCTCTTAAATCCAACCACTCGGTCAGCCTTGTCTGTGTGCTTCCTTAACGTCAAAGCCTTTGTAATTCCCATTCTCTTTGTCACTGTTCACATCAACACACCACCCCCACATCCACACACAAACCCCCCATGACAATTCCCTTTTGTCTTAAGTCTGAGTGTGAATATACTGAGAAGGATTCCCACAAGTCACAGATTTATGTTGAAAGTATTTCCAGTATTATTTTTGTCTAGTTTAGTTTCCCTTAATCTTTATTTAAAAGTATTTCCAGTTGTGCTCTATGATTGTCTAATGCAGTCCTTCTCAAATAGTGGGGCGTGCCCCCCCAGGGGGGCGTGATGCGGTGCCAGGGGGGGCGCATATGACCCCGGGGAACAGGCTTTGCTTTTGCCGTGTGAAGTGTAATTGCACATCCACGGCAGCAGGTGGTGCAGTGGCGCTCTCATCATCAAAGTCTGTGCGGGAGTTTAAAACTTTTTAAATTGCTGTCAACAAACCCCTCGAGAGACACCATGGAGAAATATTTAACAGTAACGAAAAGAAAGGCGGAGAGAGACAGAGGTAAAGAGACAAATGAAAGTCTCCCAAAAGCTAAGACGAGGAAATATGACGAAGCTTATCTAGCGCTTGGCTTCACTGTGACTACGGTGGGAGACGAGGAAAGACCGGTGTGTTCACTGTGTCTGAAAATGTTGGCAGCGGACAGCATGAAGCCAAATAAATTAAGACGTCACCTACAGACATTACATCCTCAACACGTTGATAAGCCGCTGGATTTTTTTCAGCGAAAACGTGCGGAGTACGGCCAACAATCATCCCGCTTTGTGAACGCTACATCAGTAAACCAGCGAGCACTTTTAGCATCATTTAAAGTGGTGTACCAAATTGCGCAGTGCAAAAAACCCCACACAATTGCAGAGGAGTTGATACTGCCTTTTTCTACCTTTTTCTTCAGACTAAAATGTTGAATATATTGGTGCTCCTGTGTTAATGTTCTAGATCAATTTACATTTAATTTTATTTATTGATCGAATTATTTTTCTCAGCATCAAATGGTTCAGTTGGTCAAAAACGTTTCTAGTTTAAATAAGGATTGACATATTTTTTATTTCAGGCACTTTGATGCACTTTAAGTTTTTTTTCTGTTTTCGACTATAACAGGGTTTCTGTGTGGCAAAATAAAAGTTAATATTTGTTGAAAGTTGATTTATATTGCTTTTTTCTTTTGTTAATGTTAAAAAGGATACAATTTTAGGTATACTTATACAATTTTTATAGATAATGATCTTATTTATAGTCACCGCGGTGAGTGGCGGGGGGCGCGAAATATTTTCTCTTTCCTAGGGGGGGCTTTGCAAAAAATAATTGAGAAGCACTGGTCTAATGCAACTTGATTTTCTGTCTTATTTTGAAATGCATTTCCTGTTCATCTTTATTTACACTTTACTTTAGGTTTTGTTTCAGATGTTTTCCCTCATTACTTTTTATTCCTGGTTTCTTGTTTTTCCCTGTGCCTCCTCCTAGTTATGCCTTAAGGTGCGTTCAGACAAAATGCGAAAGCACAGATTTTTTTGGGCGGTGCAATTGCATGTTAACTCATATCTGAGTTGTTCTGTAGCTGCTTTCTACCTGCTGGGGAAATCCCCAAAATGCCATCATGTTTAAGTTTACAACGTTATCCGGCGGGTTTCAGTGAGGCCGTTTTCTGATGTATGCCTCTGTCTTTTGTTTATTATTTGAATAAATCCTCACCTTTTTCTGAACGCTGCCTACATCTGGGTCCTCCCTTGCCTGCTCCATGTTCAATCCATGACAAAAAGTGAGGGAGGAAATCATAAGAAAACTTGCCACCTTGGTGGAGGTTTGTACCCTGATTGTTTTAAAAAAAAATTGTTAAATGCTTACCAAATGATTTATTTTACTAATCCTGTTTGTGTACTTAAAAAGATTAAGCCAGCTATATTGAAAAAGATGGCTGAAACTGCATTGGAGACCATAATCTAGGGGCGGCTGTGGTGCAGGTGTAGTGTAGCTGACTACTGATCGGAGGGTTGGTGGCTTGATTCCCACTCTGTCTGCAGTCTGGATGTCAAAGTGTCCTTGAGCAAGACATGGATACCCCAGTTGCTCCTGGTGGGTCAGGCCAGCTCCTTGCATGGCAGCTCTACCTCCATCAGTGTGTGAATGTGTGTGCGAATGGGTGGATAGCAGGATCTGTAAAGCGCTTTGGTCATCTAGAGATGAAAAAAAGCGCTATATAAGTGAACACTATTTACCATAATCTCATCAGAAAAATGCTCACTGAGGATCGTGCTTTAAAAATCTTTCTTTAGACCCAAAAATTTGCACATAGTGGGAGTGCTTAATACTTTTATCGATAAGGTTTTCTTAGTGACATTTGAAGTCACATCAAAAGTTTTTCCCATTATCAGAGTTGGTCAAGTTAAATATGGTCTATACTACCAATTTAAAATGAACAATATTTACATGTTATGCAAGGGGAGCTGAAAAGTTCATAGGCTTAAAAGTTCATAGTGGTCAAATTTGACCAAATGTGGTTTATTTTTCAACATAGTCTCCCCTTCGGTCCAGACACTTCTTCCATCAGTGTTGCAGTGCTTGGATCCCTGCGGTTGAAAAATAAACCACATTTGGTCAAATTTGATCACTACGAACATTTCAGCCCCCCCCACCCCCTCATATATATTATGCTATATGTCTTCATTCACATTCACTTGCATTCATTCATTCATCTTCTTTCGCTTAGTCCTTTTCGGGTCGTGGGGGGGCTGGAGCCTATCCCAGCATCTTTGGGCGAGAGGCAGGGCACACCCTGGACAGATCGCCAGTCCATCGCAGGGCCAACACAGGGAGACAGACAACCTTTCACTCTCACAGCCATACCTAAGGACAATTTAGAATCCCCAGTTTTGATGCCAATTAACCTAACTTACATGCCAAAAACATGCAAGTTAGGTTAATTGGCATCAAATTAATTAATTGGCATCAGCACAGCAACTCACCCTTGGCTGGGGGAGTTGCTGTGCTGCCGCAGTGCTAACCACTCCGCCACCATGCCGCCCCACATTCACTTGCATTTCTGAGGTAATTTTTAAGCTTTTAAAGAGCTCAAAATCAAGACTAAATTATGTCTTTTAAAACTCTAAAACTTGTTCAAACTGTTTTTGACAAAAGGTTCATCACAAGTGATACAGGTGGATGGGTTTTCATTTGAATATATTTTATATTAGGAGATAAATGTAGTGAGTTGTGGGTTGCTGATGATTAGGATCAAACCATGGATCAAACAGAAACTGGGGAAAAAAAGTGAAAATGAAAAAACCCAGAAAGCCTTAATCTCTCAGTGCAACAGGCCACAAATATTGTTAGACACTGGCGGGTAGCAGGGACAGGCCTGAAAAACTTAACGGCTGTCGTGTTTTTGAACTCTGGCATCTGGTGTCATATTGGGGTAAGACGCCCTTGCAGCGCGTCGGTAGCCCGTTGTCAGGCTGCATCCATGAAACTGTGGTGAGGTGAAGAGACAGCCAACACGCCAGCGGAGCGTCTCCGGCCACATGACTCACATGACCTGTCCCTGTGCGTTAGCCTGGCGCAGTCAGGGCCATGAGGGAACAAGGCCATTGGTACTGAGTCACTGACACACCGAACAGTCCATAGATCAAGCATGATGATGGGAGAGAAAGTGGGGGAAGCTCTGCATGCTGTCATGGTCTCCCAGTGAATTTGCTGGGACAAGGCAGTCCAATCTCATTAAAAAAAAAATAAAATTGCATGACTTTTCAATCTGAGAAAACGTGCATAGACATGGAAAAAACATTTTTCACATGCAATGGATACATGGCGTTTACACCTTTAAGAAACGTGTCTGCCGGTACCATAATGTTTTACTGCCACTTAATCTTTCTTTCTCTTTCATTCTCTTTAACCATCAGAGGTGACGCCTAACCAAAACATTTTTCCTCACCTTAACCATTTGTGGAGCAAAAAAAGAATGTCATTCACAGCTCAGTGTGGGAAGCAAACTCGCAATATGTTGGTTGAAACTGCAAGTAACTAACCATCCACAATCCCCCACCCACCAACCAAATGAGTGTTGGAAGTCTGGCTAAAACAGGCGTTCTGCTCATGTGCAGTGAGTACGGTGCATTATTTTCATGCATGCATTTGCGCATGTGCAGTGAGTGAAGGCATTACTCCATATAGACTCTGTTTGTAATATGTATCCAGGTAAGTTTTTTTTTGTTGTTTTACATACAAATGCACATTTTTTTTGAGGGGGTGGAAATCCTTCATTTGGTACACTTTTTAGCAACATCAGGTTGGACGTAGGGTGCACACACGCAGATCTGCAGTGGTGCAAGTGTATCCACAAGCGAACTTACCATTCATCAAAGGTAGGTGACTGCCTTAGGCCCTGATCTGCTAAGGGCCCCGATCTACTAGGAGCCCCATATTTTTTTTTAAATGTTTAGCATATTTAATATGATGTCGGACAAAATAAAGAAACACCAGTATTTACATAAAAGGCAAATCAAATCACGAACATAATGTCCTCCCCCTTTCTCCTCGGACTGATGGACTCTTCCATGGTGTCTCTGAGACATGCACATATTGTTGGTTGCATTGTAAACAAACCGTACAGCATGTAGAATAGCAGCAAAATAGAAACAAAGTTATCCAAGCGGTGCAGAGAAATGGAGAAAAAGAAAGAGCACAGAAATTTTTTTATCAAAACAACCTTTTTCACTTCAACCTGGGAGGAGATTAACCCTCCCAAAGAGCAGACAGAGAGCAACGCTGCTCGTACGAGCACACATGATGCTAGTGATGAGCACCTGTTGTTAATGAGGAGGCAGCAGTGACACTGGTTGATGATAGTAGAGGTAAACAACAAAATGTTTTTACTATTTTTTCTAATTGCAAGATTTGCAGAGGCCAAGGCTCACATTGTTAAATTTAAATATGACCAACTGTGCTCCCTGGGCATACACAGGACATCTGCAGCGTCAGCAGATGACATTACATGAGATTAAATATAGCTTTGAGAGTTTTTTGCATTAAAAGTTGTGGGAAGAATTCCAAATTTTAAAGCAGATGCCTTTTTCCATAGTTTACTGCAATGATATTCTATATAACACCACAAAAAAAGCACAGGACTGTCAAAAAAATTCCTATTAAAGTGATTTGTAAACTAAGCAGAACCTTCTGCTATATAGAAAAAACTTGTGCAACAGCAAATACAGACTTCAACAAAATTAAGTGAGAATGAAGTAGCTACTCATAAATTTGTCATAAAAATGACCAACACTGTAGGCTACTCTTGCTGAAAAATTGAATAAAAAGGATGAAAACATAATTTCCAATAAAACAGCTAAATTGCATTGAATACATGTTAGAGTATAGATTTGGAAATTGGCAGCAGCTTCATTTGAAAACTCCCTAACTGCAGCGGTGCAGTTAGGGAGTATTAGGGAGTAAGTATTTCTTACTTACTCAGTAAGTAAGAAATAGTAAGAAATAAGTAAGTCATAGTAAGAAATAACTGACTTGACACACGTGTCTCATCAGATACTCATCTTTCCTTTACCGGGAGTCGTATCGGGAGGAGGGGCTCTCCTTGGGGGTTTGCTGGGGTGCACATTGGTCCATGTCCAGACCGAAGATTCACAGCTTTAGAGCTCACTGACAAGATATAGTAATGATTTTACCTCTAAAGATGTATAAAATGTTATACCACTGGCTGTAGTATTAGATTTGCTCGTTTGTTTGTGGCTTTACGGCGTCTCTCTTCAAGCACACTTCTGCAACGGGGCACTTTTCAGGCAGGTCAACTTTTTTCAATACAAACCCAGCACTTCGTACATGCGGTCAAGACCGAGACATGGGGAGACGGAGGACAGGATGGAGAAAACTCATGGGTGAGTGTTTTTTTTTTAAATTGCACACTTTTTTGCTGATGTGTTGCGTTAATACTCACTGTAAACACGGAAGTGGGCGCGGTGCAGTGATGCATTTGATTGGTTAGACTGAGTGTTTGAGCGCTACTCAGGGACAAATTTGATTCGAAATTGGTGAAAGTTGATGAGGATTGGCCAAAATTCCGGGAAAGTTGCGGTGATTGGACAAAGTTGCAAGGTCGCTGAAAAGATACAATGATGGCCTGATTTCGCGTGAATTAGTGTGATAATCCTGAAGGGACTGGTAAGGGTGAACAAACAGCAGATCTTCCATGTGAATTTTTTTTTATAATAGACAAGAGTCTGCATTCAGTTTGTTAAACTTCTTTGTTTTTCTACAGATGTAATTCCTGATGCTTGAGTGATATCATTTGAAGACTTCTGAGGACAATAAGTTTCAGGTAGGATTTCAATAAGGCCTGAAAAGAAAGTGTAGAACAAAGAAAAAGCAGGGCCCCATTTCTGTCTTTGCCTTGGGCCCCAAATGGACTAGGTCTGCCCCTGAGTGTATTGGTCATACTTCTGCGTTGTGTCTCTCTCAAATGAAGAGACTCTGTCACTCTTTTCGCTGCTTTATTGCTGTACAATGAATTAAAAAATACAAAAATAGTTCAGGCCTCAGCTCCAGCCCACAGCAAGTCACTAAAAGAAAAGAATAGCCAAACTTAGAACCAGAAATATAATAATAAACTGACCATAACTCATAATACACACAACATAATACAAAAAAGTGACACTACATGACATGAGCATAAAAATAAATTCTTACATAAAAAAATGTAATAAATAATAACACAACATAAAAAAATTTTTTTTGTATGATGTCTGTGTTTTTTCAACTGATTTAAGATAATTTTGTACCACTGAATCCGAAAATGACATCCATTTCTCTCGATCAGGTCAGGTTTTTATGCTAAATTGTAAGCAGTTGTACAGTTGTACTGTAAATTGAATAGTAGACACTGATAAAGGTGAGTACATGTAAATTCAATGTTACATCATCATTGTTCAAAATTCAGAGAATTTCAAGAAATAAAGAATTTTGCATCATATAAAGCAAAAATACCCATACATGTAAACAAAAACATAAAAAAACTAGAAAAGCACTCGGAGAGCGCAGACCTCCGCCAAGCGCAACTGTTCCCCCCATACAGTGTTTGTGTGTAAGTTTTCAGAGTCCTTGACCATGAAAACATATGACTAGCAATTGGATTCACAATGATTATTTGTTTATTTGACAGGGACAGTGCAATAAACATAGACAATTAATCAATGACAATCAATCTGATAGTTATAGGATTAGTGGTTCAGTAGTAAAAGCATTGCCTCCTTGGCGGAGGTAATAAACTGAAGTGTTGCTGTTGTGTCCATGTCCTCCACTGATGGATGCAGATTGGGTAGACAGGTTGGTGTGGGTTTTATATTATATTATTGGGGTTGCGCTCCGCGGCAAAACAGAATTTAGAAGCTTCCCCGGCAGAGAGCTTGTTTTTGCGGAGCGCCTATGGCTGGCCGGTGAATTTCTGCCAAATGCGCAGCGCCTATGGCTGCCCGGGGAATTTCTGCCAAATGCGCAGCGCCTATGGCTGCCCGGGGAATTTCTGCCAAATAATCTGGCGGCGGACAGCTGCCCGTGTCAGGTTTTGCAGCTGCGCGCAAACACAGGCACGCTGGCGGGCCCAGGCCACCAGTGTTTTCCGCATGCTTTTGTGCCTAAAACGTTGAAGAACGTGGAGTTTGTGTTGGTGAGACACGACGACCAGCGCCCTCCATTGCGCCTGCGCACATGTTGAAAATGGGCGTATGTCACAGTGTTAAAAAAAATGCTTTAAAAAATTCCTGTATCCAGACGGTGATGCGGATCATCCCCAAAATTTAATCAGTTCTTCCTTGTACCATTTCCAACAACGCCCGAAAGTTTCATGGAAATCCATCCAAAAGTTTTTGAGTTACCTTGCTAACCAACAGACAGACAGACAGACAGACAGACAAACAGACAGACAAACCCCGGCAAAAACATAACCTCCTCCTGGCCTTTTCGGCCTGGCGGAGGTAATCATGTGGCCATAGTTCAAAAAGTTGACCTGATTGAACAAAACCAATGTGACTTTTGGATTCAGCACATCAAAATTGTCCTAAATCAGCTAAAAAAACCTTAGACAATAAATTTGGTGTTGACAGTGTAATTTAAGCAAGCTAGCTTCACAAGAGGTATTTTATATGCCTCACCACATGCAGGCCAATAAAGAAGTGTCATGGATGGCCCTCACGACCCATCATAAGACGCCACAACTTGCCAGTGAGTTTGCACAGTTTATTAATGAACAGAAAAGGAACACAAAATAACAAGCCATGGGGAGCTAAAACACACTACAACAACATACAGATGACGATAGGGAATAACGGATTTATAAGGAAGCACACTTACGATCACAGAAGTAGAATGGTCAGCGTATGAACAGAGGTATGCTCGGTCACGTCTGACAATAGAGAAGTTTTCGACGAGACTGCCGCATCTCTTCGTTCCCAGCTGCCCTCTTAAGTGGAGAGCAGCTTATGAGGCGAATGCGGCTCAGCTGTTAAGCCTGACAACCAGAAGCCCCTCCGAGCGCTGTCACAATAAAGGCTCGGGGAGCCAAAAGGGGCACACAGCTGTCAAATAGGCGAAGATAGTGCATGGCTCGAGCGCGGACGGGATCAGTGCTCGAACCATGACAGTATCTCCCCCCCAAGGGCGAACTATGAGCGCCCCATGACACCCAAGCCCCCCCACCCCCACCCAGGGTGGGCGGACGGGGGGCAAGGCCCGGAGGGCGAGAATCAGCAGGAGAGAGAAAAAAACCCATCATAATGACTGGGAACAAATGAGGCAATTACAGAGTAAGGTCAAAAGAAATCATAATACTCCATAACACACAAATGATAATTAGAACAGGGCACAAATGAGGCAATTACTGAGTATGGTTAACAGAAAACACAATACTCCGTAACGCACAGTAAACACAGAGAGCAGGGCAAAAAGCAAAAACACCAAGAGTTAGGCATGTTTCATCCCTCAGACAGGAGAGGGGAGAGGAGAAAAAAAACATGCTAACAACGGCAAATACTCAGATGGGAACAACCACACAAAATGACCTTATATCTCAATGGGACCACACAATAAATGAGGATGACGACAGGCAGAGTCCAATAAAACAGGAGCAGTTCCGGCGGTCTCCCTGCGTCCAATGGCCAAAGGGTGATTAAAGGGAAAGGGACATGTTTGGGGGGCCTACCCCAGTCCCAGGCCCGGAAAGTCGGAACCTCCAGCGGCCGAACTAGGTCGCCCAGTTGAAAGCACAGTATGTCGGGTGGCCGACCCAGGCGCCGAACCAGCGAAAAGGTTCCTCAGGCAGCCGACCCGCATCCCTCAGCCACCAGAACCGTGGGAAAACAATTGGCGACGGCCTCCCTGGCGAGGGGAAAGACGTGGGAGAGCTGGGCCGAACGTAGGGAACCCCAACGGCCCCCGGTGGCGATGCGCTGGGATGGTGACGATGATGATGAGGGGGATGATGATGACGATGAGCCAGTACAATGTCAGGCGGCAGAGGGTCTGCAGCTCCTTCACTGACCTTGAACCATACCGGTGCTGCACCCACGACAGGCCCTGATTGGGTCACGGCTGCACCCGCGATAGACCCCGACTGGGTCGGTGTAGTACCAGTGACGACCTCCAACCCCGAACCCGGAACCTCCAGTACAGCGAGTGGGATTTGCTCCGCACCGGTGACCCTGGGAGAAGGCTCAGGAGAAAGGAAAGAACCGGGATCAGAATCACCGGTAGTGACAGAGCCCAGCGAGACGAGCTTGGGTGCAGCGGACGGTTGCCCCTGGCTCGTCTCCCCAAGAGACAGGCAAAATTGCTCTGAAATTGAAAGAAAGAAAATAAGGTAGAGCACTTGCCTGCATGATCGTCTCCGCAGCCTGAGGACCCTTCGGCACTGATGTCCTTGCTGACGACCCGCACGGAGTGGTGGCAGGGGAGCCTCGACCCGCTGGATCGGACCGCTCATCTGTGGAGACCCGGGGACGCTTCCTCGTCGGCGCAGGTTCCACACTGCAGTCCGCTCTCCTCCTCTGCCCATGACGTGGCTGCGGGGCTGGAACCAGGCTCTCCAGAGCCTGGTTCCAGCCCCAACAAAAAGAAGAATAAGGGGGTTCTCTATCCAAATTGCAGGAGTAGCTGAGATACCCCCCCTCAACTTTACCCTCCCATCCCATACTATGGCTCCCCAATGGAAGACAGTAACCACTTAAAGTGACATTGTGGGAAGCCACTCAGTAATTTTCCCTCAGTAGTTTTCCCTCAGACTGAAGAGATGGCGGATCAAAGGTGCTAGAGGACAAGGGGAATTGTCATGGGGGGATGATATGTAAATACAGCACCTCATCTAGCGGAGAAGGGTTAATATAAAAGAGAGTGCCTGCAACCTGTGTTTCTAATGTTTTGGATTCTGGTGGATGTCAGAGGAAGAGAATAAAGTTTCACTTGCTCTGAACGCTCTCCACAAGATTGCCAAAAATCAAGTTTTTTTTCTTAACATGTCTGTAACATGTTTTTTATACCTTACAAGACATATCAAGAGTGAAATCACTCAAATGTCATGTCTGCTTTTTTGCTGTGAAACTTTAGTTAAGCTCCTCCCCTAGGAAAAAGGCAAGTTTAGACTGAGTGTTTTTGGTGACGTCAGTATAGCAGGTCCATTGTGTTGAGCCAGTTAGAACTATGAGCTGCTTCTGGCCTAACTGAAGTTAGTCTTGAGGGCCAGTTAGCATTTTTGGACAGCTGCTTTGAAAACTTGACCCAAATCGAGATGATTTTACCATTAAAGTTCTTTTAAGAGAACTTTTCTTTTAAGGGGGCGGCAGTGGCTCAAGAGGTAGAGCAGGTCGTCCAATAACCACATGGTTGGCGGTTCGAATCTTGCTCTCCCCGGGGTATCCTGCTGTTGTGTCCCTGGGCAAGACACTTCACCCCAATTGCTCCTGGTGGGTCTGGAAGCACCATTTTTTTTTTTTTTTTGTTACTTATTTGTACCCGTAGGTAGATTTGGTTTGCAGTCTGGTGACAAGCCACCAGCTGCTAGTCGCTGCGTGCGCGAGTGCCCTAAACCTACATGTTTTTGGTATGCGGGAGGAAACCGGAGAAATCCCGGAGTAAACCCACGCAACACGGGGAGAACATGCAAACTCCACACAGCTCACTGTTGGTCAGGGGCTGGGATCGAACCCACGATCTCATGATCCCCGCGATCCCCCGGCCGAGGGTAAAACTGTGCTGCCACAGTGCTAAACCACTGCGCCACCGTGCAGCACCGTGTTAGGTAGCATGCCGCCATCAGTGTGTGAATATGTGTGTGTGAATGGGTGGATAGCAGGATCTGTAAAGCGCTTTGGTTATCAAGAGATGAGAATAAAAGCGCTATATAAGTGAATACCATTTAAGAATCAATGCAGTTTCAGTCATTATCCTGGGCCGCCGTGCATACAACTGGGCATGTCCTTCAACCGGTAAGTATTTTTATCACAGGATTTTGACATAATTATCAGACCCAGGGAACAAAAGCTCAGACTCGAATGAATACAATCATCCTTTTATTGTTAACAGTGGGTGTATGGGTGCGTGTATGGGTGCGTGTATGTACAGTGTGTGTTGTGTGTGTGGTGATGAAGGGCTGTACAGGAAATGCGCCCGGGGGAGAGCAGAATGCCGTTCAGCCTGGCAACCCTATAATGACAGAGCACAGATGTTAGCACAGTCTACTGAGCACAGAGCTTGATGATAACAGAAGCTTACTTTGCAGATGGACGTGGGGACGCTCAGGTTGGCCTAAGGGCTGCGGCCAGGGAGACAGCATTCTGGGTCCGTGCCGAGAATAGAGCAGGTAGCCCTGTAGCGGAGATGGAGGCTTGAACCACCGCCAGGAGGAGTTGATTCCGCCACCGGAGGAATCCACCTGTGTACAGGGGAAGACGACTGACAAGGGTGAGTAATATTAAGCTTACTTGAAGCGAGGAGGAGATTAGGATGTCAGATGAAGAGGCCAGGGATTTGGCTGTTGACGTGAGGCGTATCTGTAGGAGAATGACAGACGGCTCCGTGCCGAGTCACAGGCAGGACCGGTTATAAAGTCCACTGGAGATTGGCAGCAGGTGTGCACACAGTTGTAGCAGATGACGGCCCAGAGGGAGCCATGACAAATTTATTCTTTTGAATGTAGTGCTAGCCACCATTAATAATAATAATAATAATAATAATAATAATAATAATAATAATAATAATAATAATAAGTTTATTTATAGAGCACTTTTCACAGACAGAGTCACAAAGAGCTTAACATGGTAAAAAACAAAATAAAAACACGGGCACATAAAACAGTAAAAAAAACAAAGTAGACAGTAAAAGCACATAAAAATACAATCAGCACATAGTTAATTAAAAAGCCAGGCTAAAAAGGTGGGTCTTTAGTTGCTTCTTAAAAACACCAATGGAAGGTGCAGATCTAAGTTCAAAAGGCAAGGAGTTCCACAGTCTGGGAGCAACAGCAGCAAAGGCTCTATCTGACATATTACTCGGCCCAGGAAAACACGCACGCAGGCTCGGACAGATTTGAGAGCTTTATTGAACAACAATGTTTGTGAGTGGATGCGTGTATGCAAGATGTGAATGTGATGTAGGTGGGGGATGAGATCAGGACAGAGCAGTTCGCCGTTCAGCCAGGCAACCCTATGAGAGAGGAGAGCAGAGATTAGCTGGGCAACCACACGGTAAAATGACGATGTTACTGTGCTTACTTGTAGCGGCGCGGTGGCTGGTGTGGCAAGTCCCAAGCCTGGGAGACAGCGACCTGCTGTGCGTCCGGGAAGATGCGGCAAGTGGAGGAGCAGCGTGACGAGGGAGAGAGAGTCCGCCGCCACGGAATCCACCTGTGCACAGGGGAAAACTGAACGGAGAAGGTAAGGCAGGAATGACAGCTTACGTGTCCGTTGAGAAGACAGCTGGCCCGAACGATAGGGAAGTAGCTGTGAAGGTTACGCAGGGAGACAGACGGCTCCAGGCCGCAGCTCAGGGCAGGATGGAATAAATAGCAGAGCCTAACGAGGCGCAGGTGTGCGCGCAGCTGAGATGGAGGCCCATGAGCTGCGGGTGATGACAGTACTCCCCCCCCCCTACCAGCGCCTCCTGGCGCTGGCCTACCTGGGTGTGTCCGGTGGAACTCCGCGATGAGGTCAGGATCCAACACCCACGAAGAGCACACCCAGGATCTCCACTCCGGGCCATAACCTTCCCAATCCACCAGGTATTGCAGCCCACGACCCCGATGCCGGCAGTCCAAGATGGCATTAACACTCCACGCCGGGTCACCGTCGACCATCCTGGACGCAGGAGGAGATCTGGGAGGAGGGCAGAGTGAATTGGAAAGCACAGGTTTAATTTTGGAGACGTGGAGGTGGGGGAGGGCCAAGCGCACAGCCACCGGGTTAATAATCCTGGATATGGTGAAGGGGCCGAGGAATCTTGGTGCCAACTTCTTCTTCTCACCCTTAAGGCAGATGTCCTGAGAGGAGAGCCACACCTGCTGACCCACCCGGTAGACAGGAGCCGGCCTTCTGTGGCGGTTGGCGATGGAGCTGTTGCGCGCCGCCGTGCGTAAAAGCGTGTCTCTGGTCTTCTTCCACACACTCCGGCAGCGCCTGATGTGCGCCTGAATAGAAGGAACAGCCAGTTTGACCTCCTGCTCCGGGAAAACAGGGGGGTCGTACCCCAAGGACGCCTGAAAAGGAGACACCCCAGTTGCAGTGGACCGGGCCGAGTTATGAGCGTACTCCACCCAGGTCAGATAGGAGCTCCAAGACAAGGGGTTGGATGATGTCACGCAGCGCAGGGCGGCCCCTAACTCCTGGTTCGTGCGCTCACACTGCCCGTTGGACTGGGGATGATAACCAGAAGAGAGACTGACTGTGGCCCCAAGGCGCTGCAGAAGCTCCTCCAAACCTGGGAGACAAACTGTGGACCACGGTCCGAGACCACTTCCTGCGGAATCCCATGCAGCCTGACGACATGCTGGACCAGGAGATTGGCCGTCTCACGTGCCGAAGGAAGACCCTGAAGAGGCACAAAATGGGCGGCCTTGGAGAACCTGTCCACGATGGTCAGGACCGTGTCATAGGTGTTGGAGACCGGGAGTCCGGTGACGAAGTCAAGTGCAATGTGTGACCAGGGCCTGCCCGGAACCGGCAGGGGCTGGGGTAGACCCGCAGGTGGAGAGTTCGGAGACTTGCCGGTGGCGCACTGGGGACAGGCCCGGACATAGTTGGTAACGTCCTTCTGAAGGTCCGGCCACCAAAACGAGCGTTGCAGAAAACTCACCAAGCGGGTGATGCCAGGGTGACAGGCGAGTTTGGAGGTGTGCGCCCAATGGATAACTTCACCCCGAACCGCCGAAGGAACATACAGTCTCCTTTCTGGCCCCCCACCGGGATCCGGCTCCGCCTCCTGAGCCCTCCGAATCTTGTCCTTGATGTCCCATGAAATCGCCCCCACGACGCACAACTCGGGCAGGATGGAATGCTCGGGCTCTTCTGGACCTTCCGGGGCGAATTGTCTGGAAAGGGCATCGGGCAACCCATTCTTCGAGCCTGGACGGTACGTGATGGTAAAATTGAAACGAGTGAAGAACAGAGACCAGCGCGCCTGGCGGGCATTCAGGCGCTTCGCTGACCTCAGGTACTCGAGGTTCTTATGGTCCGTCCAGACCACAAAAGGCTGGGCTGCCCCCTCTAGCCAGTGACGCCACTCCTGTAGCGCGAGCTTGACGGCGAGGAGCTCCCTATCGCCGACGTCGTAATTCCGCTTGGCCGCCGATAGCTTCCTGGAGAAGAAGGCGCAGGGCCGCTTAACACCATCCACCGGTGACCGCTGGGACAACACCGCTCCCACCCCTGTGTCGGATGCGTTGACCTCCACCAGACACTGAAGAGCGGGATCAACTTGGGTCAAGACCCGGGAGGACGAGAACTCCGCCTGGAGAGTCTTGAAGGCGGTAGCTGCCTCCTCAGACCACCGGAATGGCACCTTCGATGACATGAGGCGGGTCAGGGGGGAGACGATGGCGCTGTAGTTGGGGACAAAGCGCCGGTAGAAATTAGCAAATCCAATGAATTGTTGCACCTGCTTCCTTGAGGTCGGCGTGGGCCACTCGACCACCGCTTTGACCTTAGCGGGGTCGGGGAGGATCTGGTTGTGGGAGATCACGAACCCCAGGAAGGAGGTGGTTTGGGCGTAGAACTTGCACTTTTCAGCCTTAATGAACAGTCGGTTCTCCAGCAGACGTTGCAGGACCCGCCTCACATGGGCCTGGTGCTCCTCGCGTGATCTGGAGAAGATTAGTATATCGTCAAGATAAACAAAGACGAAAACTCCCAGGAAATCCTGCAGAACGTCATTTATAAGGCGCTGGAAGACGGCAGGTGCGTTGGTGAGCCCGAATGGCATCACGAGATACTCAAAGTGGCCGCTGGGTGTCCTAAAGGCCGTCTTCCACTCGTCTCCCTCCCGGATCCTAACGAGATGGTAGGCGCTGCGGAGGTTGAGCTTGGTGAACCAGGTCGCCCCCTGGAGGGAGTGGAAAGCGGTGTCCATGAGAGGTAGGGTGTAGCAGTCCTTAATCGTGATGTCATTCAGGGCTTTGAAGTCAATACAGGGACGTAGGGACCCATCCTTCTTGCCCATGAAAAAGAAGCCCGCACCAAGCGGGGACGAGGAGGGGCGGATGATTCCAGCACTGAGTGACTCCTTTATGTATGTGTCCATCGCCTCGCGTTCCGGTGCAGAGAGACTGTAGAGGCGGCCTGATGGCAGGGGCGCCCCCGGGCGGATGTTGATTGCACAGTCTTAAGGTCGATGTGGTGGAAGGGACAAGGCTCTGGACTTACTGAAAGCTGCCCCCAAGTCGTGGAACTCCTGCGGCACCAGGGTCAGGTCCGGGGGCTCAGAGACAGGGGCCGACAGAGGGGCAGATGGGGTGCAAGCTGCCGACTGGAGGCAGGTACCCAGGCAGAAGGTGCTCCAGGATAGGACGCTGCCGGTTCTCCAATCCAGGACAGGGTTATGCAGCCACAGCCAGGGATATCCCAGAATGACACGGTCCGACAAGGAGGGCAGGATGTAGAGGATCAGATCCTCCTGGTGGTTGCCGGAGACGATGATGGGAACTGGCTTGGTGCGATGAGTGACTGTACCCAGAGAAGAACGAGAGAGCGTTACCAAGTTCAGAGGATTGGGCAGCTGTTGGCTGGGTATGCCCAAACGGGTTGCCAGGCTTTTAGAAATAAAATTTTGCTCTGCCCCAGAATCCATCAGTGCGTGAGTAGAATGTCTAGTGGAGTTGTGGCAGAAACGTATTGGCAATGTGCAAGATGATAGGGGATTAGATCGATTGGAGTCCGCGAGGCCCCCTATTGTGACTCGCGGACCTCCCCTTTTGGCTTCACCGGGCACAGCTCCACGGGATGCCGGTCATCTTCGCAGTACATGCAGAGACCCCGTTCCCGCCGGCGTTGTCTCTCCGCTGGAGGGAGCCTAGTGCGCCCGATAGCCATGTCCTCTGGTTCATCGGCAGACTCTGGGGCTGGTAACGCCAGAGGGTGCGACTGAGCTGGACGGAGGGAAGCTCCGCGCGAGCGGCTGACAGACTTCCGCTCCGCAGCCCGCTCACGCAGCCTGTTGTCCAGGCTAATCGTGAGCGAGATCAACTCAGAGAGTCGCCCTGGGAGATCCCGACCAGCTAGTTCATCCCTCAGACCTGAATTAAGGCTACGGAGGAAAATGCTGCAGAGAGAAGCCTCTCCCCAGCCCACCTCCTCCGCAGCCACCCGGAAGTCGACCGTGTATTCCGCCGCGGACTGGACTCCCTGTTGGAGGCCAAAGAGCCGGTCCGCGAGGACGCTTTCGAGTCGGGAATGATCAAAGACTTCTAGAAAGTCTTGCACGAACCGGTCATATGAGAGGTTCGCGTAACTTGGCTTCGTCATTACAGCGTAAGCCCAAGCTAACGCTCGCCCCTCGAGGAGATTAGCCATGTACCCGATTCGGCTATGATCTGAGGGAAAGTCCCCGGGAACGCACAGAAACACCGACTCACACTGCAGTATGAACCCCTTCGCTCCACCGAGTTTCCCGCTGAAGCGAGCGGGGGTAGGGATAGGTGTGAGACGGGCTGGCGCTCCCGAGCTAGACTGGCCGGCTGTGGAAGCACCCGAAGCCAAGCCACCAGGAGGACCCGGAAGGAAAGGCCGCGGAGGGTCCAGGCAGTCGAACTGATTGGTAATTGAGGTTAGTTGATTGAGAATTACTTGTTGCTGGTGGGCAATCAAATCTACCCGAGCCTCGAGGGTGGTAAAACGGCGCGCAAGCCTGCTGTCCGCTGGGCTGCTTTGCTGGAGCCGTACTGACATATTACTCGGCCCAGGAAAACACACATGCAGGCTCAGACAGATTTGAGAGCTTTATTGAACAACAATGTTTGTGAGTGGATGCGTGTATGCAAGACGTGAATGTGATGTAGGTGAGGGATGAGATCAGGACAGAGCAGTTCGCTGTTCAGCCAGGCAACCCTATGAGAGAGGAGAGCAGGGATTAGCTGGGCAACCACACGGTAAAATGACGATGTTACTGTGCTTACTTGTAGCGGCGCGGTGGCTGGCATGGCAAGTCCCAAGCCTGGGAGACAGCGACCTGCTGTGCGTCCGGGAAGATGCGGCAAGTGGAGGAGCAGCGTGACGAGGGAGAGAGAGTCCGCCGCCACGGAATCCACCTGTGCACAGGGGAAAACTGAACGGAGAAGGTAAGGCAGGAATGACAGCTTACGTGTCCGTTGAGAAGACAGCTGGCCCGAACGATAGGGAAGTAGCTGTGAAGGTTACGCAGGGAGACAGACGGCTCCAGGCCGCAGCTCAGGGCAGGATGGAATAAATAGCAGAGCCTAACGAGGCGCAGGTGTGCGC
The DNA here is from genome assembly GCA_020510985.1 of Pholidichthys leucotaenia. Lineage (NCBI taxonomy): Eukaryota > Metazoa > Chordata > Actinopteri > Cichliformes > Pholidichthyidae > Pholidichthys > Pholidichthys leucotaenia. The sequence continues at coordinate 392,599,059 of CM035836.1, read as the reverse complement.
ACAGCTGAGATGGAGGCCCGTGAGCTGCGGGTGATGACACTATCGCCTTTGGTTCTGAGCCTAGTGCTAGGGACTACCAATAGATTCTGATGAGAAGACCTGAGAGACCTGCTGGGCTGGTGTAGAGAGAGCAGGCCACTAATATAAAAAGGCGCCTCTTCATGAATGGCTTTGTAAGTAAGAACAAGAACTTTAAAATCAATTCTATAATTTACAGGAAGCCAATGCAAGGAGGCCAAAACAGGAGTGATATGACAGAATCTACTGGACCTAGTTAGTAATCTTGCAGCAGCGTTCTGGACTAACTGTAGGCGGTGTAAAGAGGATTTGCTAAGACATGTGAAAAGAGCATTACAGTAGTCCAAACGTGAAGAAACAAAGGCATGAATAATGATTTCTAACTGGCTGTAGGAAACCAATGACCTAATTTTGGATATATTCCTAAGGTGGAAAAAACAACTCCGGATCAGAGATTTGACATGCTGATCAAAACTCATCGATTGATCGAAAATCACACCAAGATTTTTTAGATTAGACCGTACGTTAGAGCTTAATGAACCAATGCTATTAACCAACTTAGGAATTAGATTATCAGGTGCTACAATAAGGACTTCAGTTTTATCAGCATTAAGTTACAAAAAGTTACTAGACATCCAGTCCTTAATTGCAGACAGACAATCATGAATAATTTTTAAATTGTCAACAAGGTCAGGCTTAAAAGAGAAAAGTAGCTGTAAATCGTCAGCATAGCAGTGATAAGACACACCTTTAAATTTGCTGATAATAGAACCAAGTGACAGCATATATAGGGCAAATAAAAGTGGGCCCAGAATAGAACCCTGAGGCACCCCACAGGTTAAAGGAACAGAGTCAGATGAATAAGAGCCAACAGCCACGGAAAAACTCCTACCAGAAAGGTAGGAGAAAAACCAATGCAGAGCTTTTCCAGAAATACCTACCCAATCTCTAAGCCTTTGTAACAATATACAATGATCAATAGTATCAAATGCTGCAGTAAGATCTAATAACGCTAAAACAAAGCATTTGCCAGAGTCTGATGACATTAAAATATCATTTGACGCCCTGAGAAGAGCGGTCTCTGTCGAGTGTTTCTGACGAAAACCTGACTGAAATTTGTCGAAAATATTGTGTTCAATCAGAAAGTCAGTGAGCTGCTTGGCAACAACTTTTTCTAAAAGCTTAGAAATAAAAGGAAGCTTAGAAATTGGCCTGAAGTTTTTAAAAACAGATGGATCAAGGTTAGGTTTTTTTAAAAGTGGCTGTACAACTGCATGTTTAAAATACGAGGGTACACAACCAGATTCAAGTGAACTATTAATGATATTAACCAAAGACGTACCCACTGAGCCAATTACCTCTTTTAACATTGGGGAAGGCAAAATATCTAAAACGCAGGGGGAGGATTTCATGGAACTCACCAACACTAACAAATCCTCAAAAGAAATTGGGGTAAAATCACTTAAAAAGGCCTGTCTGTTAGGACAATCAAGGATTAGGGGAAAGGAGTGAGTAAAACCAGCCCTAACAGCAGTGACCTTGTCAACAAAAAAGGAAAGAAACTTGTTACAGTCATTAATTGAATAAATTAATGACTATAATTAATAATTAATTAGCCTTGTGGGATGTGGGTGGACCTATTCACAGATCCTGGCATTTGAAGGAGGAAAAGTGAAAAGATTTTGACATGAAACTGTAAGACAATGAAAGGTTTTTTGTAGAAAAAGGGGCATAAGATATCATTTTAGACAATGGAGTTTTGCTGTTATAGGGGATTTATATCCACCGGAGTGCTTCTTTAAATATGTATCTCATGGAGTGGCAAATGCTGACAAATGTTGCGATTTTTGGGTTTGTTACGGTTCGTAAAAGTTTGTAAAACAGCTTTTGCAAAAAGTTTTAAGGTCACAAACAGTTTTTCTTGAATTTATTTATTCACAAACAGTTGCAGATGTTTGCAAAATAGTGTTAGGTGTTGGGCGGGCACGGAAGCGTTAGACCCAAATGCATGCTATTCCATTTCACAAGGGTTTATTACCTCCGCCAGGCCGAAAAGGCCAGGAGGAGGTTATGTTTTTGCCGGGGTTTGTCTGTGTGTTTGTCTGTTTGTCTGTCTGTCTGTCTGTCTGTTTATCTGTTGGTTAGCAAGATAACTCAAAAAGTCTTGGACGGATTTCCATGAAACTTTCAGGCGTTGTTGGAAATGGTACAAGGAAGAACTGATTAAATTTTGGGGGTGATCCGGTTCACCATCTGGATACAGGAATTTTTTAAAGCATTTTTCAACACTGTGACATAGGGCTATTTTCAACATGTGCGCAGGCGCAATGGAGTCTGCAACACAAACTCTGCGTTCTTCAACGTTTCAGGCACAAAAGCACGCGGAAAACACTGCTGGCCTGGGCCCGCCAGCGTGCCTGTGTTTGCGCGCAACTGCAAAACCTCACACGGGCAGCTGTACGCCGACGGATTCTTTGGCAGAAATTCCCCGGCCAGCCGTAGGAGCTGCGCATTTGGCAGAAATTCACCGGCCAGCCATAGGTGCTGCGCAAAAACCAGCTCTCTGCCGGCGAAGCTTCTAAATTCTCGTTTGCCGCGGAGCGCAACCCCAAAATAATATAATATAAAACCCACGGCAACCTGTCTACCCAATTTGCATCCGTCAGTGGAGGAGATGGACACAACAGTAACACTTCAGTTTATTACCTCCGCCAAGGAGGCAATGCTTTTACTACTGAACCACTAATCCTATCACTATCAGATTGATTGTCATTGATTAATTGTGTGTTTATTGCACTGTCCCTGTCAAATAAACAAATAATCATTGTGAATCCAATTGCTAGTCATATGTTTACATGCTCAAGGAATCTGAAAACGTACACACAAACACTGTATGGGGGGAATTGTGGCGCTTGGCGGAGGTCTGCGCTCTCCGAGTGCTTTTCTAGTTAAATAATGAAACAAAAGCACAGCATGATGGCTGGAAAAACACTGAACTTAAACTCAGAAGGGACTAAACGAAGATAACGAGGAACCAAAGATTACAAACCAGGACACTCGGAGGCACAGAGGATGATACCAGAACAGGAACAATGTTGTGGCATTAGAACAGGAGGGGAGAGCTCAACTTATACTAAAATTAATGATTAAACATACAGAACAGCCAGGACACACAGAGGCAAACTAGAAAAGCACTCGGAGAGCACAGACCTCCGCCAAGCGCCACAGTTCCCCTCCATACAGTGTTTGTGTGTACGTTTTCAGATTCCTTGACCATGAAAACATATGACTAGCAATTGGATTCACAATGATAGGATTAGTGGTTCAGTAGTAAAAGCATTACCTCCTTGGCGGAGGTAATAAACTGAAGTGTTGGTGTTGTGTCCATGTCCTCCATCTGCAAACTCCCAGGCTGCGGGCGTTGCAATTCATCGCACAACCGCGTACAACCCACAGGCCAATGGGTTATGCGAGCGTTTTCATAGATCACTGAAAGCAGCACTCAGGGCTTCACTGACGGATGCAAATTGGGTAGACAAGTTGCCGTGGGTTTTATATTGGGGTTGCGCTCCGCGGCAAAAGAGGATTTGGAAGCTTCCCCAGCAGAGAGCTTGTTTTTGCACAGCCACTATGGCTGGGCGGGGAATTTCTGCCAAATAATCCCGCGCCGGACAGCTGCCCGTCTCAGCTGCCGGGCCCGGCCCACCACTGTTTTCCATGTGCTTTTGTGCCTAAAACTTTGAAGAACGCGGAGTTTGTGTTCGTCAGACATGACGACCAGCGCCCTCCATTGCGCCTGCACACATGTTGAAAATGGCCGTATCTCACAATGTTAAAGAATCCTTTAAAAAAATTCCTGTATCCAGACGGTGATCCGGATCATCCCCAAAATTTAATCAGTTCTTCCTTGTACGATTTCCAACAACGCCTGAAAGTTTCATCGAAATCCGTCCAAAACTTTTTGAGTTATCTTGCTAACCAACAGACAGACAAACAGACAAACGCTGGCAAAAACATAACCTCCTCCTGGCCTGCGGCCTGGCGGAGGTAATAATTGGGGTAATGAGGAAGCATAACAAAGAGTAAATTGTGAATTATAACTACACCACAACAATAAAATGTATGTTTATGGATGTAAACACGGTTTTATGAATGAAAGTGAACCTGTAACCACGTGACTATGATCCTCGGGACAGGAGCATTATGCCAAATTAATCACACCTGTGGATACACACCTTATATAGTGGTGTGAAAAAGTGTTTGCCCCTTCCTGATTTTTCAATTTTTTGTATGTTTGTCATACTTAAATGTTTCAGATCATCAATGTAGAAAAAATTAATTATAAGGTACCAAAATTATTTAATTTATACCAATAGGTGTGTATGGGAAGGAAGGTTTACTTCTTGTCCACGCACACACACAAAAAAAAACCCCTCATTTTTGGGGGCACCAGTCCATAACTTGGACAATTTATTAATAACTAATCTTTATACCTTATATCAATCAGTCTCAAATATTCGTGAATTCTCCTGCATGACTCCAGAAACAGATGTAAGGCACAAATCAAGCCGAAACTTCCATATATTGATTCCATAGGGATCTGGCTCACATGATAATTTGCGTGTGGGTGGTGGTGGTGGTGGTGGTGTTCAGCTGTATCCAGTGGCTGAAAATCTGATGATACAGAAAAATATCTGCCAGCAGATATTTCTTCCCAGAGTCAAACAGTCAGGAGCGGAGCTCTGACGACGTTGACGAGAGGCTGCTGGCTGCTGACGTGTATGTCATGTGCAGGACAACACGGGATGCTTTTTTCAGCAGCTTTCCCGGGTCCAGATACTTTGGAAATCGCTCAAAGTCTGATCAACGTCACAGAATCAAAGAGAGAAATAAAAAAAATGATTTAAGCCATGAAATCCGAGTTCTTCCGATGTCGTGGTAATTGGGCGAAAGCAGCTTCCAGTGGGAGTTAAAAAAACAAACAAACGATCAGTCCACTTTAAACATGGTGAGCTAAAGAAATGATTATAAAAAGCTTAACAAATTATAAAATAGAAAAAAAAAACGTCTGAGAGAACAGAGTTTTCACTCCATATAGAAGATGAGCTCAAAGAAGGTAAAAAAAGGAAAAATCTTTCCTCAGATGTTTACAGGAAAGAGAGAATTCAAAGCAGGCACATAACAGAACAGAACTCTAAGCCGACTTGGCAGTTTCTCCCTTAAACTGGGTAGTTTTTCAGGGGAAAAACTTGACTGACAGTAAGAAGAACCAATTGTTTCCTATCGCGGGAGATTTGAATGGACCGTGGTCCAAAAAAGAAAGAGGCTCTTTGTTTGTAACTGACCAGTAGAATGAAAGGGGGCATCATCCCACCAGGATGGTTTGGTGATTGGCTGACACCAGTCAGATGACTTGAGTAAGCTTTCAAATAGGAGGAAACACATATTGATTAAAATGAAAAATTCACTTTATGTGTGTAAGCTAAACTAACTTCAGTGAATCATAACTAATTTTTATTACTACTTCCTTAAACATGCATTAAAATAAGGTTCATTTAAGCATATTTTCCAACACGCAATACATTTCAAATCGATGATTAATGAAACATTTCAAACCATAATTGTTCATCACAGAGTTGGTCATCTCTTCAAATAGTGTCCTGAGAATTATCCTGAGAAATGAAAACTTGAAGAGAGAGTTAATGTTCAGTCAGAACAAAAAACAGTCCAGCAGTTGACAGAAGTAATGCAAACATATTCCTGAGCTGTCCAAAATGTTGGTCTTTGGATAATTCTGGGAAGACTTTAGGAATTTTGTTGGTACCTGGAGAATGTCACAACAGTCCCTGGCACATAAAACTGTCTGGTTGGGGAATATTTTTCTTGAATTTATGATCGCAGTCTAATCCGTTCTTGGCACGAACAGGATCCTTTATCATCCCTTTTACCATGGAATGTGTTTTCAAGCTGTGGTGCTTCGATGAAGAAAACAATTCACGGCCAGAAATTCGTGTGAAACAATTTCTTTAAAGTGAAGAGTGTGTCATGTGGTGGCTCACGCGAGCCACCATAAGACGCCACAGAGTCACCAGTGAGTTTTCAGTGAGTTTTATTACGGTGAAAAGGTGATAACACAAGCTGCTGAGATAATGACAAGAGTCTTCACATAACAGGAGGCATAGGGCTATACAGCTCACTATAGGTCCAGAGCAGGAGACGGTCATACACAGGCAGACTTGGTAGTTGAAAATAATAACGGAACACAGGCTGCTAAGGCAGAGACTCACAAAGATCAGTTCACGTCGGGAGGAATAAGGCTAATACAGCACACTTACTGGTTCCGGGGAACGACGGCCAAACCCAAAGCAGACGAGGGGTGAAATAGTCCAGGCATCCGTAACATGATGGAGAGTGAACAGGGAAGTGAACAGACACTGCTGCGTCCTACCATCGCCAGTGCTGGGCTAAAATAGGCGAAGCACTAACGACGGTAATGACACTCAGCTGACCGGCCGTTGACAGGCGGAAGCCCCACCAAGCACTTTCACAATAAGAGCCCGGTGAGGCCAGAATACAGCCTGCAGCTGTCAAGGCCGGCAGCGAGACATAACTTAGCCCGAGCGCGATCAGAACCGGCGCTCGGGTCATAACAGTACCCTCCCTCCACGGGCGGACTCCGAACGCCCCAAGGAACCACCCTGCCCCCCCGCCCCCCCAGGGTGGGAGGTTGGGGGCCAGGTGCGGAGGGAGAGAAACCAACCCATGAACAAGACAAAGACCAGACAAAAAAACATACAAGAAATACATGGAAACACACGATAACTATGGAAACAAAACAAGAAATAAATACAAACACATGACTCTGGAAAAAAAAGGAAAGAAATACATGACTAACTGTGGAAACACATGACTATAAAAAAAAAGAATACATGACTGTAACTATGGAAACAAAAGAAATACGTGCTAAACACGGTGACTATGAAAAAACAAAAACACACGAAACCAAAAATACATGTAAACACCTGAAAACTATGAACAAAACCCCCATACTATAGCCCCTCAAGGAAAGAGGGGAGAACAAACAACAAAGACAAAACTTGACCATAGCCCCTCAAAAAGAAGAGGGGAGGATAGAACAATAGCAAAACAAAACCAGACTAACGATTGCAAAACACATGGCGCAAACCAGATTGCCCTGACAAAACTTGACTATGGCAAGACTGTGGCTTTCCAAAAAAAAACAACATGAGGCAATCTAAAATTGCTCTGACTTGACTATAACTAAACTATGGCTTTCAAAAAAAAAGAACATGAGGCAATCTAAAATTGCTTTGACTTGACTATGACTACGTAAAACAACAAAAAAAAATTGCTAGACGTACTTAACATGACTTGGCACCGTATGGGCCCACAGATAGTCCCACAGTACATGATCAGGTGGCCTGCCCCAGTCCCAGGCCCCCAGAAACAAGTCCTCTGGTGGCCGAACCAGGTCACCCCGTAACAAGCACAGTTTATTGGGTGGCCAACCCAAGACGCCGAACGCACCAAGCAGTTCCTCGGGTGGCCGACCCGCATCCCACAACCACCAGGACCGTGGAGGGATTGCATGCAGCCACTCACCTGAAAACGACAAGACAGGAGAGCGCCGATCTGCCAAACAAAACCCTCTAACGGCCCCCAGCTGGTGGCTCCTGAGAGGGGGACAACCAAAAACTTGGACCCCCTCGAATCCTGATTGGGTCACAGCCGCACCTGCGCTGGACCCCCACTGGACCTCGTCAGACCCCGATTGGGTCATCGCTGCACCCACGTCGGACCCCGACTGGGTCACCTCAGCCCACGCGTCGGACCCCGACTGGGTCACCTCGACCCACGCGTCGGACCCTGACTGGGTCACCTTAGCCCACACGTCGGATCCCGACTGGGTCACCTCAGCCCACACGTTGGACCCCGACTGGGTCAGGACTGCTCCGGCGATGACCTCCATCTCCGAACCTGGAACCCCCAGTCCCGTGACCTTGACTGGCTCCGGACCGGTAACGCTGTGGAGGTGCTCAGAAAACAGGAGAGGACCGGGATCAGTTCCACCGGCAGCGCCAGAGCCCAGCAAGACGAGCTCGGGTGCAGCGGACGGCTGCCCCTCACTCGCCTCCCCATGAGGCAGGCAAAAATGCTCTAACACACCATACAGGAAAACAAGAAAGAGCGCTTGCCTGCACTCGGGCTATGAAGCCGTCCAGGACTTCGCCGATCCAGGTTCAGGAAGACGCTCGTCGTCGGGCTCCCACTCGGCTGCGTCGGGTTCCACAGCCGGCCTGATGGTCTCTGCAGCTGGATCCTCTCGCGCTGGCGTCCACGCCAATAACCCGTATGGCGTGGGGGCAGAGGACCCTGGACCTGCTGACTCGGGCTGCATCCCTGAGGAACCCTGGGGACGCTCTCTCGTCGGCTCTGGCTCCTCACTGCAGTCCGTTCTCCTCCCCTGTCCAAAGCAAGGCTGCAGGGCCAGGATATTTCCCAGAGCCGCAGGCCTCCCCCTCGTTCGACAGCGTGGGACTGACGCCGAGGACCGCTCCGCAGGAGGAGACACAGAGGCAGCAGGTTTAATACAAGTGGCTACAGCTGGGAAAAGTGACTCAGGGAGCTGCGAACCCCGAGCTTCACCCCCAGGAGTCAGACAAGACAGATCACTATTATCAATAGGAAAGTGAACTTGAACTTGCCTGTCTCCCGGGGGGAGGATGATGTCAGCTGTAGTGGACGTTGCTCCTTCCCTCGCTCGCTGGGTGGTAAAAAAGGATCCATGGACGGAGCCCACCGGCACAGGACTCAGCTCACTCACAGCAACTGGCTGGTTGAGGGGGTCATCCCGGCGGCCCGGAACTGGATCCGGAGCAGGAGCTTGCTGAAGATGCGCCCGGCCGTGACGCCGACGCCTTCGCCGGCCCCCAGATGGTGCGAACTCCCGAAACGGATCGAGGGCAGGATCGGGATCCATAGGCAAAGAGCAGGAGTGCCTCTTCTCCTGCTTCATGCCGCGTTCCTCCTCCATCATCAGGAATATTTCGCGTTGCGCGGCGATGTCCTCCCTCCTCGCGTCGACTTCCGGGTGGTTGGCGTAGCGGGGAGAGAGATGACAAAGAACATCTTCGGCGGCGTCCAGGTACCAGTGTATGCCGTGGTCATAGTCCAGCAGGGAAGCGGAGATGAGCAGCTCATCCACGACTTCCAAAACAACTGTCAGCACGTGGCTCTTCGGCGACGGCATTCCTCACATACACAGGACCCAGACAGGAAAAAGCAACGTCCAAAACTCGAACCCACTGGTGAATTGCGTCTCGGGTTGGCGTCACCGTAAACGCTGTTTTGGCAGCAGTGTACTGTCATGTGGTGGCTCACGCGAGCCACCATAAAACGCCACAGAGTCACCAGTGAGTTTTCAGTGAGTTTTATTACGGTGAAAAGGTGATAACACAAGTTGCTGAGATAATGACAAGAGTCTTCACATAACAAGAGGCATAGGGCTATACAGCTCACTATAGGTCCAGAGCAGGAGACGGTCATACACAGGCAGACTTGGTAGTTGAAAATAATAACGGAACACAGGCTGCTAAGGCAGAGACTCACAAAGATCAGTTCACGCCGGGAGGAATAAGGCTAATGCAGCACACTTACTGGTTCCGGGGAACGACGGCCAAACCCAAAGTAGACGAGGGGTGAAATAGTCCAGGCATCCATAACATGACGGAGAGTGAACAGGGAAGTGAACAGACACTGCTGTGTCCTACTGTCGCCAGTGCTGGGCTAAAATAGGCGAAGCACTAACGACGGTAATGACACTCAGCTGACCGGCCGTTGACAGGCGGAAGCCCCACCAAGCACTTTCACAATAAGAGCCCGGTGAGGCCAGAATACAGCCCGCAGCTGTCAAGGCCGGCAGCGAGACATAACTTAGCCCGAGCGCGATCAGAACCGGCGCTCGGGTTATAACAGAGTGATTTTATAGTTTGGAACCAAAAAAGTTGATGCTACATCAAGCAAATTTAAATATTAGACAAAGATAACACAAGCAAACATAAAATGCAGGTTTTAAATGTTGTTTATTATTAAGGGTAAAAAAAATCTTAACCTACATGGCCCTGTGTGAAAAAGTAATCCCCCCCCCCTGTTAAAACATAAATTAATTGTGGTTTATCACATCTTTGGAAAGCTGAGTTCAGTTTCTCCAGCCACAACCAGGCCTGATTACTGCCACACCTGTTCTCAATCAAGAAATCACTTAAATAGGACCTGCCTGACAAAGTGAAGTAGACCAAAAGATCCTCAAAAGCTAGACATCGGTGACTTCCGGTCTGGACGCCATGGTGATAGCAACTTAACGCTGAAGCTCCCAGACCCAATCCAAGGAAAACATCTTCAAAATCAGACTTAACGGATTTTTGGAAGAATAAAAATCAAAAGACAAAAACACCATGCCTAACCAAAAACAGAAGAAACTGACATTCCCCAGGCCAGGACGCGCAGCGGTCGCAGAATCTGAACCGGAGGACCTCCGTTCAGAAGACGAGGACCTGAACCTAGCTAACAAGAAGGTTAGCTTGAAATCGCTATTTGATGAATTACGACGATTTCGGGCCGAATTTCATGAATTCAGAGAGGAATTAAAAAGGACGAACAGCAGAATGGACCAGGCCGAAAACCGAATCTTGGAAGCTGAATGCTGGATTTACACAAAAAACAGTCAAGGCTGGAGGCTAAGCAAACCGACCAAGAAGGAAGACAAAGACGAGACAACATCAGAATTCACGGTCTGAAAGAAGGAGCTGAAGATAGTTTCAACACAATGGCGGAATGCGTGGAATCCTTATTGAGAGAGAAGTTGGATATTCCACAAACCACCGATTTGAAGATAGAAAAGGCCCATCGTACATTAGCCGCAAAGCCAGCGGCAGAAGCGCCCCCACGTTCGGTGGTGGTAAGATTCTCCAATTTCAAAATAAAACAAGAGGTTGTAAGACAGGCTTGGCAGAAAAAAGGATTTATGCATCAAGAGAGAAAAGTCTTCGTGGAGCACGATTACGCCCCCGAGGTTCTTAAAAAGCGACGGGAATATAACGACGCCAAAAAGGTTCTACGGAAACAGAATCTACGCTTTCAGACGCCATTTCCTGCGAAGTTAAGGGTCTTTTACGGTGAAGAGTCATGTCTCTATAATTCGGCGGAAGAAGCAACAATCGACATGGCGAGAAGAGGGCTCCCGGTATCGGTGTTTAAACCCGCAGCGGACCTGAGCGAGAGGATCAGAGCTCAAACGTGGTCCACTCAGAGACCTTCAAAATCCACGGGCCAGCAGCGGGAAACCCAGCCCCAGAGCTACAAAGATAAGCTTTCCAGTTCCAGGAAGGAATAGCGACCTTTTTGTTTTTTTTTTCTTTTCAGTCATTCTGCACTTCCATCCCCCCTCCTACAAGGTAACAAACATTAAAGGAGATGCAGAATCAGCATGTGGTAAAACCTTTCATGGAGTAGTTATAGCATTAGAAACAAATGTCTTCTTAATTTAAAGGAAAAAAAAAATCTTGTTAAAATAGAAATGTAACAAAGACCCACATGTTCTCCCCACACTAACAAATACTGTATTAGAGTGAATGTTTGCTGTGATGGGGGTGGGAGGGTGCACACAATCTCATAGGGTATAGGCATAAAAAAAAAAATAAAAAAAAATCATTACAAATTCGGATTGGGATCTGAAATTCACGTTAAAAACATGGGACAACTTACAGGGGTAAGAGAGGGCCCTCAACACGTAACAGAGTTTGAGGAATTTCCCTCAGAGCCTACACTCCATCAGGGCTCTTACAGGGTCTTTAAAGAGACCCCAGCTCAGGAAGTTTTTTTGACAGTTTTTTGTTTTAAAGTTTCGTACACTATGTTCTTAATGTTTTTTATGTTCTTAATGTTCTTTCAGTTTCTGAGTAGCAAAAAAGAGGGCCACCACACTGTTATACTAAATAAGAAAATACAATGGAGAAACAGGGAGTAACCAAAATAGCCTCATATAATGTAAAAGGGATCCTGAATCCAATTAAAAGATCCAAGATTCTACGCAAAATGAAAAAAGACAAAGCAGAAATAATATTTTTACAAGAAACCCACCTAACAGACGTGGAACACACTAAACTCAATAGACAAGGGTTTAAAATGATCTCTTCATCTTCATATAAGTCAGGAAGGAGGAGGGGAGTAGCGACATTGATATCAACCAAAATTACATTTGAAAAAAAATCAGAACACAAAGATAAAGAAGGGAGGTACAGTTTGATAATTGGGCGGCTAGAGGAAGAAGATATCACCCTGCTGAATGTATATGCACCACCAGGGGCTAAATGGAAATTTTATAAAAATGTATTCGACCTAATGATAACTAAAGCCCAAGGTTTAGTGATATGTGGTGGAGACTTCAATCTAAGACTGAATCCATACTGGGATGCAACAGGTAATTCTTCACATCAAAATAACACTCAAAGTAGGAAAACTTGGATGCTATTAAAAGAAATGGGAATCTGTGACGTATGGAGGGAATTCAACCCCAATGTAAAAGATTATACTTTTTATTCAACGCCACATTCATCTTACTCAAGGATTGATTACTTTTTTATGTTTAATAGTAGTAGTAGATTAGTTTATTTGACAGGGACAGTGCAATAAACATAGACAATTAATCAAAGACAATCAATCTGATGTGTTGCACATAGAGTGTATAGCTATTAGCTAATTTGCAACTCTTGTCTCTGGATGGGCTTTAGAAAAAAGAATCAAGTAAAAGATGAAAAAAAAAATATATATATATATACACAATAACCACATACATCAATGCAGAAAGATTATAAATACACAATTATAAATATAAATATTATAAATACACAAATATAACAGCCTGACTCACATTTAACATAAATATTATAAATATTATAAATACACAAATATAACAGCCTGACTCACATTTAACACATATAACATAACTCACGTTTGCCTATTTCAGGCCTCCCTCCCTTCGTCACTCACTATAAACAAACACATTTATTCCTTCCCTTCATTCACTCTCACTTTGCAGACAATTAATTCATACATGAGTACATTCTTGTTTATTTTTCAGCCAGTTTTTAACCTTTTTAGTGAATGTTTTAAAGTCCGTTATTATTTTAATTACATTTGGCATTGTGTTCCAGATGTGACTGCCCTTTATAGAGAAAGCTGTTTGTCCAAATGTGGTTCTGCGGTGGAATATTTTACAGTTATTGTTAACAGAACTCCTGGTGGCTCTGCTGCTGTCCTGTCTTTGGACGAAACCAGCAAGTGACTCGGGTGCTGATTTATGGAAACATTTGAACGTTAATTTCAGAAAACAGAGGTCAATGAAGCTCTCAAAACTCAATAGGTGGGACTTCCGGTTATGGCTGCCACGTAGGACGGACGTGTCTCGCTCTGCTCTGCTCCTGGAAAAAAAAAAAAATCGGCAAATAACTCTCTCATTTGGGACAGAACGTATCCCAGCATTTGGGCGAAGATATGTCGGCGAAGCCTAAGGCTGGAAAACCAGGAAAAGGAAAAAGCGAGCCGCCGAAACAGTCCAAATTAACGGACTTTCAGGTCTGTGACGCAGTAAACAAAACTCCATATATGGCGGAGGAGGCTGGCAACGCTGCGATATCTGCGGGGAATGGCGCAGATGCGCTGATGGCTGCCATGAGTTCAATGAGAGCGGACTTTTCCTCTAGATTTGATGGGATTATGACAGCGTTGGAAGGAATAAGAAAGGAATTGGGTGACTGTGTAGAACGAACGGCGCAGATGGAGCTCCGTCTCGCTAGTGCTGAAGATGACGTCACCCGTCTTCAATTAAAGGTGCGCACTTTGGAAAAAAAAAACAAATCTCTGGAAGATAATATTTTGGATTTGGAATCTCGGTCGAGACAGAATAATTTGAGGCTGGTGGGTCTTCCAGAGGAATCAGAAGGTCGGGACGTATGTTCCTTTCTGGAAAAGTGGATTCCGGAGGTGCTGGGCAGCGAGGAGTTGCAATCAGCAGTGGTTCTGGAAAAAGCACATCGTATTGGCCCACGGAGAGATAAGGGACCGCCGAGGACCTTAATTATGAAGTTTCTTAGCAACAGAGACAGGATGAAGATCTTCAACGCTGCACGAGCTAAAATAGGAGAGATTAAACACCAGGACCAGCAGGTGTGGTTCTACCCAGATTTGGCCACAGGAATCCAGCAATTGAGGAAGCAGTTTGATCCCGTACGTAAGGAGCTGCGCAACCTTGGGATTCGTCATGGTGTAATCTATCCTGCGAGACTGCTGACCACGTATGAGGGCAGAACCCACATCTTCAAGACCCCAGAGGAGGCGCAGGAGTTCATCAAAAAGATCAAAGAAGAAGAAGAGACTGGTGGGAGCTAAGCATGAACAAAATATAAGGTAGAATAATTAAGCATTTGCACAGGCATCTGACTGACTTGAAGTAAATAGTATCCATCCATCCATCCATCCATCTTCTACCGCTTTTCCGGAGGTCCGGGTCGCGGAGGCAGCAGTTCAAGCAGAGAAGCCCAGACTTCCCTCTCCCCAGCCACCTGCTCCAGCTCTTCAGAGGGGATACCAAGGCGTTCCCAGACTAGCTGGGAGACATAGTCTCTCCACCGAGTCCTAGGTCTGCCCCGGGGTCTCCTCCCAGTGGGACGTGCCTGAAACACCTCAAGTGGGAGGCGTCCAGGAGGCATCCTAATCAGATGCCCATACCACCTCAACTGACTCCTTTCAATGTGGAGGAGCAGCGGTTCTACTCTGAGCCTCTCCCGGATGACTGAGCTCCTCACCCTATCTCTGAGGGTGAGTCCAGCAATCCTACGGAGAAAGCTCATTTCAGCCGCTTGTATCCGCGATCTCGTTCTTTCGGTCATTACCCAAAGCTCGTGACCATAGGTGAGAGTAGGAACGTAGATTGACTGGTAAGTAAATAGTAAGTTTACAAAATATAGATTGTATTATATATTAAAAAAAACAAAACAAAAACAAAACAAACAAACAAAAAAAAACTATGATGTACAAAGTTGTTAAAAATTTTGGAGTTAAGTTGGAAAACTACAGAGGAGAGTTAATGTTACGTCATTAAAAGCAGTAGAGTTAGGGTGATTGGGAGGATGAAGAAGGAGTGGCTTAGGCTGTTCCCCGTGGATGTGGAACGGTCGATGGCTATATCGGGAGACAGAATTTTTCTTTTGATTTTGGGGGGTTTGCCACAAGTGTGGGAAGGGGAAATTTGTTTGTGTGTAGTTTGTAGGATGAATGTTCAACCACTCATGTTTTTGCTTCTCTGTATGAGCATGTTTACACTGCAAGGTAATCCCAAACTCTCTATTGATCATGGACCAAAGTGTTAATCTTAATTTAACTTCATGGAATTGCAGAGGTCTACAAAATTTAAAAAAACTTAAACAAGTTATGAATAAAATAAAGGACATGGGTTCAAGAATTGTGTTTTTACAAGAAACTCATCTGATAGAGGAGGATGTTAAAAGAATTAGGAGTAGATGGCAGGGAAGTGTATTCACCTCTTCATTTTCATCCCGAGCCAGGGGAGTTATGACTCTCATACATAAATCAGTTCCTTTTCAAGTGAAAAATGTAATTGGAGACAAATTTGGAAGATATGTAATCATTCAAGGTTCTTTGCTATTAGAAAATATAAATCTTGTGAACTTATATGGTCCCAATATAGATGATCAGAAGTTCTTTGCTAATTTATTTCTCATCTTATCATCACTTACAGGGCAACATATAATAGCAGGGGATTTTAATTGTACATTGAATCCAGGTGTGGATAGATCAACAGGACTGGATTGTACGCACATTGGATGTAGGATGACTATTAATCATTTTATGAAAGAATTGAGATTGTTAGATATATGGAGAGAAATGAAACCACAAGTTAAAGCCTATTCTTGTTATTCCAGTACCTACAAGACATTCTCACGTATTGATTATTTTTTGATTTCCACAGAATTAAGGTCCAAGATTCAAAACTGCTTTTATGATAACATCGTGATCTCTGATCATGCACCCTGTTGTCTAATATATGTAGATAAAAAATTGACAAAGGAATCAGGTAGATGGCAATTTCAGCATAAATGGCTTCAGGATGAGGAATTTGTCAAGTATATAGAAAAACAGATAGACGAGTTCTTTGACATCAATACTACACAAACATCAGCATGTGTAAAGTGGGAGGCTTTCAAAGCTTTTATTAGGGGACATATTATTAGTTATACAGGATCAAAATCTAAGAAGACTCGAGAGGAGAGAGCTAAATTGGAACATAAAATAAAAAGTCTTCAGGAAAAAGTGTATGCAGGAAGTGACCCAAGGTTGGAGAATGAATTACTGATTTTGAGAGCTGAATACGACAAAAAATCAGCGAATAGAGCTGCCTCGAGTCTTCTAAGATTGAAACAATCTTTTTATGAACAAGGTGAAAAATCAGGAAAATTATTAGCATGGCAGATTAAACAATTGGAAATTAAAACACCAATTACCAGTATTATAAGTAATGGACAGGTAGTTATAGATCCTTTAGAAATTAATAGAGCCTTTAGAGATTACTATGAAAAATTATATGATACCAAAAATGAACCTGATTTAACAAAACTAAATGGGTTTTTGAACGAACTATCTATACCGTGTATACCAAATGAAAACAGGGAGATATTGGAGTCTAAAATTAGTCAAGAAGAAGTTGGGCTAGCCATTGATAATATGAAATCAGGAAAAAGTGCAGGACCAGATGGTCTTCCAGTTGACCTTTATAAAAAATTTAAGAATAAATTAATAAAACCTTTTTTGGAAATGGTTTTAGAAGCATTTCAAAATAATAATTTACCATCATACATAAATAATGCCTTAATTATACTGCTGCCAAAACCAGGTAAGCCCTCTAATAAATGTGAAAATATGAGACCAATAAGCCTATTAAACGCCGACCTTAAGATAATCTGTAAAATTTTAGCAAGACGAATACAAGAAATTTTACCAAATATTATTAATCGAGATCAGAATGGCTTTATAAAGGGTAGACAAGGCTTCCATAATGTAAGAAGACTATTTAATATTATTTATTTTAATAAAGAAGCACCGGATACAGCTCTCCTATCATTGGACGCCGAAAAGGCCTTTGATAGAGTTGAATGGCCCTTTCTTTTTGAAGTCCTACAAAGGTTTGGACTTGGAAATAATTTCATAAAATGGGTTCAAATAATATACAATAATGCTACAGCAGAAATCCTAACAAATAACAATATTTCAAAACCAATAAAAATCAATAGAGGATGTCGACAAGGCTGTCCACTTTCACCTTTACTGTTTACTATGGCAATTGAACCTTTAGCGATAGCGATACGTTTACATTCACAAATATATGGAATTAAAGTTGGACCAACAGAACATAAAATCTCCCTGTACGCCGATGATATAATTTTGTTTATGTCAAATCTAAAAAAATCAATTCCAACCTTGTTGAATTTAATAAAGAATTTTGGGGAAATATCAGGATATAAAATAAATAAAACTAAATCTTCAATATTAATGCTAAATGAGACCCAGAGAAATTACCCAGCCCCTGAGGCAAATCAATTCAATGTTGTAAATCAGTTTAAATATTTAGGAATCCAAATTATGCCTAAGCTAGAATCAGTCGCCAGCGTCAACTATGAAGCCTTAATGTCAGATATCAATGAGTTAACTCAGAGATGGATGTCACTACCAATGTCGATGATCGGGAGAATCAATATACTTAAAAGTAATATTTTACCTAAAATACTTTATTTATTTCAATACATTCCCTTATCACCACCTTTAGATCTATTCTCAAGAATAAAAAAAAAGTTAGTGGAATTTATATGGAACAACAGGAGGGCTAGATTACGTCTGTCTTTATTATATTTACCATTTGATCGTGGAGGTCTGAAATGTCCAAATTTTATGTTGTATTATTGGTCGGCACAACTGAGGTCTATGACATATTATTTTTCATCAAATGATCTCCCTCACTGGACTGAAATGGAATCATACAATTTACCTTTACCTCTTCCCATATTCATATACTCAGATTCGGCAAAAAAATTACAAAAACAAGTTAAAAATCCATTTGTAAAGCATATGATCAAATATGGTGTGAAGCTAAAAACTATTTAAAAGAACCACAGTTATTGTCACAATTTAGTCCAATATGGGGTAATCAATATTTTAAACCAGGGAGAGCGGACGCTGTATTTAAAGTATGGAATTTAAAAGGGATACAAAAGATTCAGGATTTATATTTGCCATGTGCAGACAACATAATGTCTTTTGAAGAGCTGAGGATCAAATTTAATCTCAATAGAACACATTTTTTTAAATATCTTCAACTTAGAAACTTTATTCGATCAAATCAAAATAAAGCTCTCACTCGACCTATTTATTCATCCTTGGAAAAAATGATGATGAAAGATAGTAAAAGAAAGGGTATTATTTCAGAGTTTTATAACTCATTGACACTATCTTCAAGTGAAAATTCACTGAAAAGATTAAACTACTGGAAAGAAGATCTGCAAATTGAAATTTCGGAGGAACAATGGGAATTGGCTTGTACAGAAGCTCAAACCAAATCAATAAATGCACGCCTTAAATTGATACATTTCAAATGGTTAATGCGGATGTATGTTACACCGGAGGAGTTAAATAGATATAACAAAAATATACCAGATACATGCACAAAATGCATGGAAAGTAAAGGAACCCTATTTCATTGTTTATGGGAATGTAGATTAATAAGAATGTTTTGGGAAGAGGTGAGGGTAACAATTGAAAAAATAATCTCAAAACAAATCATACTGAATCCTAAACTGTTTTTGTTGGGTCTGTACCCAGAAAAGCATAATTTTAATAAAAGTGAAAGAACATTCATAGACCTCAGTTTGCTTAATGCCAAAAAATGTATTGCACTATTATGGAAAAAGACTCATAGACCAGATGTGACTCAGTGGTTAAGACAGATGTTAACAAACCTTCCATTAGAAAGAATAACATATATACTGAAATCAAAGGAAATTGTGTTTGAGAATATATGGAGACCTTTTATTGATTATGTAAAAAATTTAAACATAACTCTTGAAGAAGAAGGTGAATGATGTGTGTGGACCTTGTAAATTCCAAACTGGTGAACATAATATGTATACTTATGTATTGGATTGTCTAGACTAAACAGAGGAGCATTGTTGAAGATTTGATTTTGTTGGTGGTTGTTGGTGTTTTTAGTGCATTTTTTTTTTTTTTTGTAGTACTTTAGCGTTAGTGTTTGATTGTTTGTATCATGTTTGTTAAAAAAAAAAAAAAAAGGTTCAATAAAGATATTGTGGAAAAAAAAAAAACTCAATAGGTTGTATTTTTTTAAAACATTACAGTGATGCCACCTAATGGGCTTTTTGTCCAAGATTTTTAGGGTTTGATTATATAATGAACCTATATGTCTTATTGCGGAAGGGGCTGCTTGAGCCCAGACTGTCAAACAGTATGATATATGAGAAAAAACCATAGAATGCATATACAGTGCAGCTGCTTCGTAAGGTATGTAATATCTAATTAATTTAAAGCAGTTCAGATTTTTATTTACTGTTTTTGAAATTTTCTTTATATGAAGATTAAATTTGAGTTGAGGATCTAGTACAATGCCAAGGTATTTGAATTCTGTAGCTAAACTGATGTCATGATCATGTATATTAACTTTAAAACGTTGCAGGTTACATTTTTTGATTGAAAAGCACATTGAGACTGTTTTCTGAAGGTTCAGCAATAGATGGTTCTGGAGGAGCCACTCTTGGACATCAACCATACTTGTAGACAGTACATCTGCAGCCTGTGCTGGAGTCTTGGCAGCTGTGTAAATAACTGCATCATCTGCATAAAGTTGGCATGTTGCAGCTGAGCAGTGTAACGGCAAGTCATTAATAAAAATGCTGAAAAGTGAAGGACCAAGAATGGACCCTTGTGGGATACCCATGCGGTTGTTTAAAAATGAGGATTTATCCTGGTGAACTTTTACACACTGTTCTCTATTCTGGAGATAAGATGCAAACCATTCTAATGTATTTGGGGAGAAGTTAAAAGATACCATTTTGGATAAAAGCAAACTGTGGTTTACAGTATCGAAAGCCTTTTTGAGATCTAGAAAAACAGCTCCTACCACATTACCCCTGTCCAAGGACTGTTTGACGTTTTCAATAAGGCAACAATTTGCTGTTTCTGTTGAGTATCCTGGTCTAAAACCAAATTGATGTGGATGAAGAAGTTGACTGTCTTGTAAGTAGTCTATCAGCTGTGTAGCTACAACTTTTTCAAGAACCTTAGATAGGACTGGTAAAATAGAGATTGGGCGGTAATTGCATATATCGTCTTTACTGCCTGATTTATGAACTGGTATGACGACAGCTTTTTTCCAGCCAGATGGAAATGTACTAGACCTAATGGAGAGATTAATGAGATGAGTCAGTGGTTTGATTAATATTTTGCTGTGCATTAA